>QEPC01008879.1:3541783-3564280 GCA_003113815.1 Sphenodon punctatus | reverse complement strand
CCCACACCTTCAAGTCCCTCCTCAAAACCCACCTCTTCCGCTCCGCCCTCCCTAACTCCTGCTAATCATCTCCACCCAGGATTATCCCCCACCTGTTATCTGTAACTCCCAATTTACTGTAACCAAGCCAAGAACGTGTACCTGAGCTCTCGCATCCTCAAGAATGTCGCATCCCTAGTCTCTCCCTCTGTTCCCCCTTCCCTGTCTCCCCTCCCTCTGCCTTTAGATTGTAAGCTCTCGGGCAGGAACCGTGTCTATCTTATTTCCTGTAAAGCGCCAGGTACATCACTGGCGCTATATAAATACTTATAATACTTATAATAAAATAATAATAATAATTCATAATGAATCATTAATAATGTTGACGCAGGGTATTCCAGGTTGTGTTTGTGGCTATAACTGAAGTAACAGCCCAGACTAGGACCCACCCAACTGGGGCAAAGTGGGCTGTCCTGGAGCTTAGCATGTCTGTTCCCTGGCTGGGCTGCCGGCCTGGGCTGCCTCCGGCATGGCCGGCTGCCCTGGTGGCTGTTATTGGCTGCCCACAATGAGAGGAGCAGGGACAGCTGGCTGCACATTCCCTGTTCTCCCCACCCTCATGCTGTGCTGCCATCAGCCCAGCCAGGAGCAGGCACTGTTTGTGCTTCAGGGTCTGTACGCCCTGACCACCTGGGCTGCCACCTCCTGGGCCAGCCTAGGACGCAGCAGCCCAGCTGTCACTTGTGGTCTTACCCATTGTGAAGGTAAACAGGATTATGATCTGTAGGGTAAAGAAGAAAAGGCAGAAGGAAATGAACTCTTAAGTAAGAAACCTTCTGTTTTCCTGTCGATAGTCTGTGAAATACAGACGGAAACAAACAATGCACTGTGTAATGCAATTCTTCTGAGAGAAGTACTAAAACCTTCGCTTTTCAAAAGGAGTCTTTCCTTGATGTAAATAGCATCAAATGTAGGGCTCTCTACTGCACTCAAACCAAAAGCTTAGATAGAGAGAGGTTTCTCAAGGATCAAGCAACAAAGCATGAACTAGAGACTGGCATCATTAGTTAAACAGACTATTGCTAAATGCAGAGGAGGGTTACTGTCCCCTATGTATAGTTTTTTGGGTTTTTTTAATATGAGGAGGAGTAGGAGTAGATCCCATCTGTGCAATGTGGAGAACTGTGATATCACCAAAAGAGACAATGTCCCAACAAAAATACAACTTTAGAAATCAACACTCCAGGCCATTCTCTCACATGGGTTTAGTGACAATAGATTTATCTGTAAAGCTTTTCAGGTATATCTTTAAATGTTAGAGCCATTATGCTTCAATGATGCCCCCTGTACCTGAAGATACCAATTTGGATGTGGCTAGAAAGGAAGGGAAACCAGGCAAATAGAGGTATTAATGTCAGCTAGTATTAGGGGAAAAAACAAAAGACACAAGGACAAAATTACCAGTGAAAAATAACTCATGGGTTATTGCCATGTATAGATTGCTTTTATTCCCAGAAAATTTAATCCCAATTTACATTTCACTCGTATAATGGCTCAAGTACAATAGACTATTTTCTGGTAGCTCGCTCAATTTTTGAGCGTGTAACAAGTTTGCACGTGCTCCCAAGACCATATACATGGCATTTTCCGCTAGAACTCAGGATGAATGGTATGTTGGGAGGAGGCGGGATTACTCCGCATCACCCTCCTAGTATGGAAGGTAAGATGATAGTTAGACAGAAGCCCCCTGAGAAGATGCTTGTGGCATTTGAGGGATTTATTAAACTACCAGAGGTTACGCAGTTATGCAGGAATATTATTTCTCTGGATTGGGGGGTGCTGGACTGGTATAATAAACTTCTAGGGCTGCTGGAATCGGAAATGACCCATGTTGTTTTCTTTAAGAATGATGGCCCGAAAAAGCTGAGGACTTGGTTCGATGCAGATTTCAGATCAGCAAGGTCATTGTTGAGACGTTGGGCGAAATGCTTTAGGAAATGGCCAACTAGGGAGTCTAGGGTACAGATGCAGGCCATGCGGAAAGATTATAGGAAACTGCTGGCAGCAAAGAAGTTGGTCTACCAGCAGGCACTCTGGATGGAGCTGCATAAGGCAACCCTGGCAAAAAATGATAATAAATTCTGGGAAATGATCCATTCGCCCCAATGGGCAGGCGGTTCTGCCTGCATTTGTCCAATTTTGCCATCGGAATGGGAACAGTTCTATAATAAATTATTTGCTTATGTCTCCACAAACGTGGAATCTATATATATTGGCCCAGTGAATAGATTCCAGGGCTGGCCTCCGGTCAAGGAGGAGGTGGTCTAGACTTTGATAGCTGCCCTTAAAGGAGGTAAGGCTCTGGGCCCAGATAATGTCCCAGTAGAAATTCTGAAGGCGCACCCAGATTGGTGGGCCAGGGTCTTGGCTCCTCTCTTTTTGTTTATTAATGATACAGGGGAGGTGCCGGCCTCGTGGCTCAAGAGTATTTTGATCCCAATCTACAAAAAGGGTGATGCCTCCCTCCTGAGTAATGTCGCCCGATTAGCTTGCTCAGCATTATCGGGAAATTATATTCCAGGTTATTGCTGACTAAACTAAAATTGTGGATGCAGGAGGTGGGAATATTAGAACCAAAACAGGCAGGGTTCTGTGAAGGAAGGGCTACTACGGACCACATTATGGTAATAGCAGCCTTGATGAGGAAGTATGTGGGCACTCAAGGGAAATTATATTTTTGTTTTGTGGACCTGGAGAAGACCTTCGACTCGGTCAACAGGGAATGACTGTGGGCCAAGTTGGGGGCATCCTCTATGGATCCAAGACTACTCTACCTATTGATAAGGCTGCACACGGGAAATACCCTTCAAGCAAGATGTGGGGTCGGAGGTGATTCCGGTGATGAGGGGAGTTAGGCAGGGATGCCTGCTGGCACCAGCCCTTTTAAATTTATATTTGAATAACGTAGTCCAGCATATGAAATCAGTTGATACTCATGCCCCCAAGGTGGGGGATAGACGTCTCCCGATACTTCTCCATGCGGACGATACTGTTTTGATATCGCAATCGATGGTGGGTCTTAAGAGACAGCTGTCCCTTTTTGAAGAATTCTGCCAGTCTGAACTGTTAAATATTAATCATTCTAAAACCAAGATCCTCGTGGTAAGACCAAGGAAATGCTCAAAGCTTCATTCCTGGTATATATTAGGCATATCTGTGGAGCAAGTTAGTACCTTTAAATATCTGGGGGTTACGTTTTCATCCTCTTTGGGCTGGAAATCTCATGTGGATCTGGTTAAATTACAAGCAAGGAAGTCAGCAGTTGCCATCCTGAGATTTTATTTTGGGCAAGGAGGGAGGTTGATAAAGCCTGCACTGAGGCTGTTTAGGGCCAAAGTTTTGAATCAGGCTCTATATGCGGCCCCGATTTGGTGCCTTGAATTCTTAGATAAACTGGAATCCATTCAAAATTGTTTTTTGGCCTCTGTATTGGGCCTCCCAGGAGGGACACCCCCCACCCCCCCCCAGGCTCTTTTGAGAGCAGAAACATGTATGACTACAGTGAGGCTAGTTCTAAGACAGTTAGTGGCAAACTACTGGACCAAAGTAGTAGCCCCGGTGGAAGATGAGGATTCACTATTGACTTTGGCCTGGAGGACCGGATCATTGTTTGGGTGGGTAGGGTTAGCAGAACAGGAGATTCATAAACTGGGCTTTTCAAGGGAGGTCCTGGAGAGGGTGGGTGCTAAGAAATTTAAGGAACTGGTGCAGAGGAGATTATGGGATCAATCTCTTCAGCTGGAAGGGGCCCTCCTGAAGTCCCAGAAGGTGGCCCCTGATTTTATACCTTACAATAGGTCCCAGATAGGGTAGTGTTTACATATTTAGCTGGATGGATTATTTTAGAAGAGTGTTATTTACACGGCTGAGATGTAATTCCTTTCTGTCGACATATCTGGAGGGCCGTTATAAGGGTGTTCCCCATAACCAGAGGATTTGTGCCTTTTGCGATAAGGGGACCCCAGATACAGTACCCCATATTCTATTTTATTGTTCAGCCCTGGCAGGCCCCAGACTCAAATATCTGGGGAAGTACCTGTCTCAGTTACAGAAGGTACCAGAATCTAAAGTATTATGGGCCTTCCTGAAGCCAACTGATGTAGGAAAGTGGCAGAATATGCAAGGTGGGTTGTATTGGTAAGCCAGAAGATCCAGGGGAAAACTAGTAGGCCAGGGTATTCCATGGGGCCTGAGGGGAGGACAGGATATTTGGCCTGATAAGTATTTGTGGTAGGGGGGCTATAAACGCCTGGAGATAATAAGAGGCACAGGAGGTAGGGCTGAAGGGGATCTGGTTGCTTTTAGATTACTACTGTATGGATTTTGTGTACATTGTATGGGTCGAGTTGTACATTCTACTGTCAAGTATATTATTTATATGTATTATGTGTATACTGTCATCGCTGGGTCTATGTTTAATAAGGGGTTATAGTTATCCTTAGAGGTAGGTTGTATATAAGGCTGACTACAGATTGCAAGGTGGAGCTGCAGAGGGCCTCTAAGTAGGTTATTTTGCTCATTCCATTTGTATTTTTGTATTGTGCCTAATTTTTATTGGCCTTGACCTACTGTAAATCATTGTAATAGTTATGGCTACACAATAAATTTGTTATATATATAATGCTAATCCATTTTGAGATGCCACACCCCAAAAAAGGCCTCTTTTTCCTTTGTTCAGATCAGCTCACTCGGTGCAATTGTTGTACATTTCTTTAAACTCAAACCTCCTTGGCCCTTTAAAGGATTCCTGGGGATTTCTGTCTTTTCGGGTACATGCTGAATATACTATTTGCTTTCATTGTTAAAAAGATTAAGGGATGCAAACATTCAAGAAAACTCTACTGGAAATAACTAAAAATCATATTTTTATGCATGGCTTCTGGAATTCCATGTATTATACATTGCACAGTTAAAGTGTTCTCCGAGATATTGGTAAAAGAAATAATATTAATAAAGCAAGCCACTCTTATTGTGATGTACCAGGAAAAAATTGTTACCTTTTTAAGAAGCTGTAATAAATTTTTGGTTGATATTTTCATAGCATCTTTCCCATCTCATATTCTGAGGAGTAATGGATCTCTTACAAGGAAGAAAGATGAAATAATAGTTTTGTTTACAAGTGTAAGCATTTCCTGCCTGTGCAGAATAAAATTGATTCAGCTAAGAAATCACATGTATTGTAACATCATGTTACTGGTGTCTCCACTTAGACATCACATGTCTAGGGACGGTAGTCACAATAAAGGGAAACGATCCTAGAGGATTCTCGTGACATGCACCTGTTCTGATTTATGTCCCTTTGGCACTCGGATAAAGGAGTAGCTGAGATGTGTAGTTCCTCATGGCATTTGAACAGTGATAACAGGCTGATGGGGCTTTTTTAAAGAGTACACATTGGAATTCTATATCGTTTCTTATTGCTCTGCATACAGTTCACGATTGGTTTCTGTTCTTTCTCCTGAGCAATTCACCTTTCAGTTAGGAAGATAATTAGAACCCCCCAATTTAAAAACCCTAATTCTATCCTATCCACACTGGGTCAGCATTTCATTAAAGCCTTTTAGAAATACTTCTCATATGTACTGGGGACATTGCTATTAATTATACACAATGGGTTCATGTTTAGTATTTCCCACTAGTATTATATAACGTCCTTGAGAACGGGAGATTACTTTTGGGAGCTCTAACATGCTGAAAATGGGTTAACCCTACATAATAATTATGCAGTTTAATCTACATTAACTTAATTAAAAGGACACTGTCAGGAACTTTATGCCTAAAATGTAGATTTTGTAACACAACAGCTTAAGTGTAGGTAATCGTGTCTCCTTCTAATGGCTGAGCAAAACAGAGGGTATGACTAATACCCACTTAGCTACTACTATATACTAAGTATATATAACCAAGTATATTACAAAGATTTCACAATGCTCAGTATGAAGAGAAACATTGCTATGACTTTTCTGATCTAAATCACTTTTTAATTACAGAATCATTAAGGTGACTATTGGGCTTCATGATGACGTTTTGCTATGTCTGATCCATAAATCTGCCCTTGCCTAGAAGAAAGCTATATTTAAGTGCCCGCCTCCTGCTGGTTCTGGACCTTTTTCCAGTCATGAGCACTGGAGTGATGTGTGTCTACTTGTGAGCAAGTGATGTATGTCTACTTGTGAGCACTGCATAAATTTCATGAATGACTTGAATAAATATGCCTATGTTAAGTCTCCCCTCTGCCGATTCCACACCCCCATTTGACCCTGCTTCAATTCAGTTTAATTAACTTCTCCCACTTACAGCAGCAGCTATGACTGGAGGACTCCCATGCGTGAAAGTGTTCCCGAGCACTAGTGACAGCCGGCTTGGGGAGCACTTTCACAGACTGCCCGAGCATGCTGGTGCTCCCAAGCACCAGGTTGAGAATCCCAGGATGTCCTGACTTTTCCAAAGGTCTGGAGGAAGGGGGGGGGGGGGAACGTGGGCATCGGAGCCCTGGGCAATTACAGAGAAGTCTTTAGATCTCACTCCTACGACAGCGCGGCTCCACTGGGCTTTTTTGCCACCTGCTTTCCCCTCACCCTGCAGTGGAGCTGAAGGGAGAGGGGGCCTGCATGAGGCCAGTCATCCCTTTTCTTAAGCCTCGATCTGCTGCTTTATCTCCACTAATAATGGAAGCAGAAACGAAGTTCTGGGTCTAGTTTCTTTCCAGTGAAAATTTAAGTGGAGATGGGAAAACCTTTTCCATCCATGTGTCATTTTCAAAGTGACAGGGCTGTAACTAGCCAGTAGCCAATGTGACAGTGGTCACGGCTGCATTTACATGAGGGGTTCCAACCAACCATGCCCCAGGGCAGCAGAATCACCAGCTGTGTATCTGTCGCTCTGTGGCTGCCTGCCCTAGACTCACCACACTGCTGCTTCTGCCAGCCCCTCCCTCCCCCCATTAGTACTGACTAAGCACTCCTGCTTAGCACTGGCTGGCAGAAGCAGGAGTCTGGGGAAGCCGACCATGGCATGACAGACCTACAGCTGGTGATTCCGCTGCCCTGGGGTATGGTTGGTTGGCGCCCCTCGTGTAAATGGAACCGTGGCCACTGCCATGTTGGCCGTAGGCTAGTTACGATTACGGCTCTACCACTTTGACAATGAGAAGTTCTGCAGACTGAATAGGAGTTGGAGAGAGAGGAGACTGTGGAGGTCTGCTCAGGATGGAGAAAGAAGATCTGTCCCACAGACCCATCTCCTATCCGTGAGTGCACACCTTCATCTCTGCTTCCTTCTTCTTGGGCTCATTCATTCTGTGTTTGTGTGTATTATTTTATTTTATTTATTTAAATTTACACCCTGTCCTTCCCCTAAGGCTCAGGGCAGCTTACAAAATAAGAATTGATCAAATACATAAAGATATTAAATCCCCATAAAATCTCATCCCAACCCCCCACCCCTCTAAAAATCTCCACCTAATCCCTTTTTCCACCTGTCAAAGGCTTGGTCAAAAATAAAAGTCTTACACTGCCTCCAGAAGATACTCAGACTTAAATGAGCCTCCAGGACAAGGAGGCAGCAACTGAGAACTCTTCTCTGCATGCCTTTCCTATATAAACCTGGTTGGGTGCTGGTACCTACTAGATGACACTCCTAGCCAATTGCACGGATTGCAATGGGACATAATGGAAGAGGCGATCGTTCAGATATGTGGGGCCCAGGCCAATTAGGGCTTTATAGGTCAAAACTAGCACCTTGAATTGTCCCCAGAAAGCTATGAGGAGCCAATATAGACTCTGAAGCACAGGTGTAATGTGCTCATGGCAACCCACTGGGCCACCATGTTCTGCACCAGCTGCAGCTTCCAGACAGTCACCAAGGGCAGCCTCACGTAGAGTGCATTGCAGTAGTCTAACCTCAAGGCTGTCAAAGCATGGATGACAGTGGCCAGGTCCAAATCAGAAAGAAAAGGTTGCAGCAGCCACCTCCCAGATGGAGTTGGTGCGAGTGAATGTGGACTAACGTGCACCCACCCACGTGTCCACATCCCGTCAATTAGGTTGTGTGCAGCCTTGCGCACATACAGGTCTACCAGCACCATAAAGTCGCAGGTGAAAAACCTAGATCGTTCCGTGGCGTGACCGCTTCCTGCCACTCTGTCTGTTCTCACTCTCTGTCTCGCACATGTAATGTTCGCCTTAAAAGCCCAACATGCACCAAATTCAAACATGCATTGTCCCAGCTCATCCTGATTTATTTATTTATTCAAATTTCTACCTTGCCCTTCTGCAAACGCTCAGGGCAGTTTACAATATAAAAACAAAATACAATAAAACCCTTTAAAAATCCACCCTCACCCCTAAACCCACCCACCCATTCTAACCCTTAACCCCGCCTGCCAAATGATTTGCCAGAAAGAAACATTTTACACTGCCTCCAGGATATGCAACACATGCCCAACACAGTTGCTTGTTTTCCGAGCTGCTGTGATCTGAGGAATGACTTCCACCAGTTTTCCATTGCCTTGGTCATGGCTAACATCGGCAGCCACGCAACCACCAACACCACTACCTCAACTGTGGCTTCCCAGCTACACTCCGCTTACTGATCCACCCACCAGAAGTACATTCCCCGGAGCGAGGAAGACACCAAGGCCTTGGTCGCTCTATGGGGGAAAGCAGAAGGTGTAATACCAACTGGTCAAGTGCTATAGGAACAAGGCAGTGTTCCAAGAGATCTCCCTCCAAATGGTGCAGTAGGGATACACCCGGAAGTTGAATCGCTGTCAGCAGTGAGCCATGGATCTGCAGAGGGGATACAAGGAGATCCGGGACAACTTCACCTCAGACTGCGGGAGGCAAACATTGCCATACTATGAGCTGCGGGACCTGTTGCTGTGCATAAATTGAGTCACAGTGGCAGTCCGCATCTATGGCTGCACTTTTCCAGGGTCCAGAAGCAGGTAGATATGGCTGCCCCTCTGCCCACTCCTGCTCCAACCATTCCTGCACCCACCACAGAAGCCATGATCACTGGCAGAGATCCCTCCATGCCCATCCCCACACTGGAGCCAGCAAGGGTTGACAAGGACATGAGCCCCATGACTCTGACAGTCTACCCCCTCCATCTCAAGAGCCAACCTCTGTTTGAGGAGCCACAGGAAGTGCTAGTATAGGGCATGGATGCCATGTTTATAGAAGGAGGTGGAGGAAAATGGTAAGTTAAAGCACCAAGGGGTGGGGTGGGGGGGACTCTTTACACACAGCTTCATGATACAGGTTTCCATTTATTGCTGTCTGCTTACATGGTCTTTCTTCTTTACTATGTTCACAGGTGGCCAACAGAGTGCTGGGGAGCAGCAGGATACTCCCTGGGACACAGCAGCACTGGTATGCATGGGACGTGGATGAGAAGACACTATGGCGTGCAAGCGGGCTTGGGGTGGGAGGTAAAGTTCTGGGCTGGGACGGGAAGAGGTACCATGGCAGGAGAGTGGGCTGGGAGGAAAAGGCACCAGGGTGGGCGGTGCAGGGGGAAGGGGTGAGGGCACTAATGGTGGTGTTTGATTTCTGTATGTTCTTCACTCCTCTACAGCAATCATGGGAGAAGAAACATGTGTCCTAGAGATCCTGCTGCAGCAACCGTCCCGGCAGCAATCTAGGCCAGGTACTCATTCACACTTCCCTCCAGGCAGGTGGAGGGACGTTACATTGGGTGAGAAGGACAGGTGGGGGCTGAAACACCCAGGTGGGAAGCTGGGTTGGGTGGTCTGAACTGATGGCTTTCCTTGTTGCATTGCTACAGGTCTGCCACTGCAATGGGCGTGGACAGAACTCCCAGCAACAAGCGCACAGTGCAACCAGGATCTGAGGATTTGCAACTGGTGGCACAGGGAGGATTTGGCGAGGGAGCTGCTTGGGGACACCACAAAACAGGCAGACAAGATCCGGGACACAATTCAGGGCATGCCCAGGAAGCACTGGCAGCTTTTGTGACAGAATGCCACAGAACACAAGACTTTTGCAGCCAAGGCTCACCTGGACCACAAGTGGGAGGAGTGTTTGAACAGTCAGACCGTGTGCTTGAGAAGGTGAGCAAGGATATGGCAGAGCTGCTGGTACAGACTCAAAACAGTCTGTCTCAGTGTAACAGGGTGGGCCTGGCTTAAGTGAGTCCTTGCAGGATGAGGCCCTTCCAAAGCCAGCCCACCTGGGAATTAGCGCAGTTCAGTTCACTTCAGCAGTTATAGTCCCAAGCTTCAACCTGTCTCAGTTCCGACAAGTCCCACACCAGCATAAGTAATCTCGCTAACGCCAGGAATGCAACCCCTCCAGCAACCCTGGCCCTACCTAGCCACAAGTCTAGCCAGGCTCTCAATAGCCCCTCAGGGAGCCTGCAGGGGAATCTCCATTGTTTGTCCAACTCCTAGTGTCTCTGGGTCTCCAGGCCAGACACAGTCCCTCTGGTTCTAGCCCATACCTCCCTCTTTCCCTCTAGCCCACAGTCCCTCTTTAGCCCATACCTCCAGTGTCTATCGGCCAGTCTCTAACCTCCCCTTTTTAGGGAAGGTTATTGAACAGGTGGTGGCTCAGCAGCTGCAGGGGCATTTGGACCGCATCAGTTTTCTGGATCCTTTGCAGTCCGGCTTTCATCCAAATTACAGCACTGAGACTGTGCTTGTGTCTTTGGTCGACGACCTTCACTGGGAATTGGATTAGAGTCGTTCGACCCTGCTGATATTGTTAGATCTCTCGGCTGCTTTTGATACCGTTGATCATGAGATGTTGGTGGTGGCCCGCTTGTGAGACCGTGCCGGGGTGGGTGGGATTGTTCTTGAATGATTCCGCTCCTTCCTGTCTGGGAGAACTCAATGTGTGGTGCTCGGGGACTGTTCGTCAGTTTCCCGGGGCCTCACATGTGGTGTCCCGCAAGGTTCTATTCTGTCCCCCCTGCTGTTCAATGTGTATATGCAGCTACTGGGCAAGGTCGTGAGGGGGTTTGGGGTACAGTGTCATCAATATGCTGATGACACCCAGCTCTACCTCTCTTTTTCATCTGACCCAGACCCGGCAGTCTCGGTGCTTACCCGGTGTTTGATGGCTGTGGGAGACTGGATGCGAGCGAGCTGACTGAGACTGAATCCTGACAAGACGGACGGAGGTGATGCTGGTGGGTAAAGCGGTGGGAGTGGTGTCCCCCCTTATTGTTGGGGTTTGCCCCCCAATGGTTTCCCAGGTTCAGAGTTTGGGAGTGCTCCTCGATCCGCAGCTCCATCTGGATGTCCATGTGTGGGCTGTGGCGAGAGGGGCATTTCGCCATTTACACCTGGTGCGGCGGCTTAGGTCGTATCTCTCAGACTCCAACCTGGCCACCATCATCCATGCTTTCATTAACTCAAGACTGGGATATTGCAATGCGCTTTACGTGCTTCCCTTTTTTAATATAGCTCAAAGGGGCATGGCTATCCCTTCAGGTCTCCAGTCCTTAAAGGATCAGTACTCTGCCACGCTCCCAACTGTCCTTACCTGGTTCTTCCAGGTTCTTCTGACCTTGCCCAGCCCTTCTCTAGCTGGTTGCCTTGCTCAGTCCAGTCAATCCCCTTCCGGCTGGCACCCTGGCACTCTTAAAAGGTTCTCAGCCCCAGCATGATGCTTACTGTCACACCCAGTCTCTCCATATCCAGACCTCCCTGGTCAGCCAGTTTATTTGGCTCTACATGCTAAACATGTGAGTGGGACCAAACAGACTCCAGCAGGCTATCATCTTGTTTGTTAACATCTTTACTCATATGCATCTTGTTGAACTCTGATTTTTAAGTCAGGTCCTTATCAAAAGTTTTTCTCATTCATTCTCTGATATAAGAGTTTTGTCCAATACCTGCTGTTCCATCTTGGGCAAAGAAGAACTTCCCCATTTTCTAACCGTTGTATGCACCTGGAAATTCAAGATCCATATTCTCTCACTATGAAAAGAGCAAGAAAAGCTAAAATACTTGTAGCTTGGACACAAGCCACTAGAGAGAGAACCACTGAATGATACAGAATCCACTGAATGATACACAAGCCACTGAATGATACAGAATCAAATCGGCTCTCTGCATCTCAAAGTACTTTGACAATTTTAATCATCACTGGGCAATTTCTTCCAGGAAATATTCCAACGATATAAACTGACTGCATGTAGTTTATATGTTCAGAATATAAAATACTTTAACAAACTGTCCTCATAAATGCTGTTTTATGTGTCATATATTTAAAAATGCTGATAATTAATGACTGCAGTGTACTGAGAGCAAAACCCCTTGCCTCCAAGCTAAGGCTGAGCTCCCAAGACCCATCGCATTAACTGACAAGATGAATACTGCCACAGCTCTCCAGGGGTAGGAAATAAAAGGTCTATCTTGACTGACACTGCAGGGACCATGAGTAATAACTATGGCATTGAAGAGAAAGCACAACTCAGAACGCTGCTCTGAGAAGATGTGCAGCAACTGTACGTCATCCTTGTAAATTGTGCATCGCTTAAATATTCACAAGATCTAAGGAGGAGGAGAGGCTGCGGAATAGGAAAGGAGCAAAGACATGGAATGTCATTAAAGTAAGTACTGGTCTCTTTAGATGAGCGCCAAGGCAGGCTGTAGAGAATTCAGCTGTGAACTAGAGAGGTTCTTAGCAGGATGCAAATTTGAAGGCTAAGAACCATGCACAGACTCAAGAGGAAGTGTATCACAGCTGTATCCCCAGTGGAGGAGGAAGATGAAATAATCACCCAAGGAGGATAATTCATACCTCAAAGAGGTGGTGGTGCGGCCTCTGCTAAAAAAACCATCAATGGACATTGACTCCCTGGCCAGCTATCGGACTGTCTCTAACCTTCCCTTTTTTAGGGAAGGTTAATGAATGGGTGGTGGCTCGGCAGCTTCAGGGGCATCTGGACTGTGTCAGTTTTCTAGACCACCAGTAGCCTTGGGAGTTTCTGTTAAGTTTGGTCATACGGTGGTCATCATCATCAATGCCTATTTCCCGCCCTGTAATTCCCCCTCTTACAAAGAGGAGGCTTGGGTTAAACTTCAGAGGGCCCTGGAAGTTCTGCAAGGAAAATCCCCCAAAGCAAATTACATCCTAGTGGGTGATTACAATGCTCGTATACGCACAAATAATAATTCCTTGAGGGAGCATGGCATCTCTTTGGCCCCTGCAGATAGCATGGGGCTACAGGATCGCGTGTCAAAAGATCTTAGGATAAATGCATCTGGTCTTAGATATGCTACCATGGTTAGGGATCTCCTGATTTTTATTTTAAATGGGTCAGGATTCTCAGATCCCGAGGGTGAGCTTATTCACATAGGACCCCATGGGGCTTCGGCTACAGACTTAGTTGCAGTATCTCCTAATATTCTTTCTAAGATTAAGGATTTTGGAGTAGTATATAACAATTTAAGTGACCATTTCCCTCTCATCCTTAAATTGGATTTTTTTTGTGGCATCTCTTCTTACCCCAATGATTGCGATTTTTCCTGTTTATAATCTTTTCCATCTAGGAAGTGGAATACCTCACAGGCCTCCGCATTTCAGGAGCTAATAAGAAACCAGGAAATTATAGCCTTGCAGGGGCAGGTCTTGGGGGATTTAATGTTAGAGGGGAAAATGGATGCTTATGACACCATAATGTCTGAAGGGCCAATTATGCAGCCCCAAGGTTAGAGGGGGTTCTATGAGTGTATGCACAGTCGATAAACCTTGGTTCGATAAGTGCAGACGGGCCAAGTGTGCATTGGCTAAACTATATCTGAATTATCAAAGGAGCCATTCGAGAGGTGCTCTTTTGAACTTTCAAGAGCAAAAAAAGGCTTATACAAAATTGATCAGAGCCAAGAAACATGAGTACTGGGAGGAAGGTTGGGAAAAGATGCTAATAGCAGCTGAGAATAGGGATTCTAGGCAGTTTTGGGAATGTGTAAATAATTCTATTTCCCGATCACCTTTCCAGTCCTTCTATCCTGTCCCTGCTAGCACATGGGAGCAGTTTTTTCAAAATAATATCTATGATCCAGCTTTCCAGGAGTGCTGCCTTGGCGAAACCTTGACTAGTCTGCCCGAGTTGTCTCCAGTAACAGCTGAAGAACTGGTGTATCATATTGGAACATTCAAATGTAATAAAGCTCCAGGTTTTGACAGCGTGCAGATAGTATGCATTCGGGCCCACCTAGATTGGTGGGTCCCCATGCTTATAGTCTTATTTTCTGCAATAAATACCAAGGGTATCTTTCCATCTGCTTGGGGTACTGCTATTGTGATCCCGATTTTTTTAAAAGGGTCCCATGCTAATGCGTCAAATTATAGGCCTATAAGCTTGCTGAGTGTTGTCAGCAAGCTTTATGGTAAACTGCTATCGCTCAGGTTAACCACCTGGATAAATGAGGCTGTTATAATACATCCTGAGCAAGCAGGTTTCCAGTGTGCCCGTTCGACAGTGGTGCATTGTTTTATGCTCTTACACCTGATAGAGAAATATAGGGCCAAAAGCCATCATTTTTTTGTTGCTTTCCTTGATCTGCGCGCTGCCTTTGACAGGGTAAACCGTCAGTTGCTGTGGGACAAATTGAGTGCTACCACAATGGACCGAAGGCTCTTGCTGCTCATCCAAGGCTTACACCAGAAAACTTCCTTTCAAATCCGGGTTGACAGGATTGGCCATGTGTCCAGTTTGGTTTATACAAATGTGGGGGTCAGACAGGGTTGTGTTCTGGCCCCCACTTTGTTTAATTTGTACATTAACGATCTTGTACCCATAATGGCAAACCCTCGGTATCATCCGCCTAAGATGGCGGACAGAGCAGTGGGCTGCTTGCTATTTGCTGATGACCTTGCCCTGGTATCACAAACCAGGGTAGGATTAAGGAGGCAACTAGACGAATTTGCTTCCTACTGTATGTCAAATAAATTAGAAATCAGCTATCAAAAATCTAAGGTGGTAGTTTCTTCGAAGGCTAATAAGATCTACTGTTAGAGTATTAGAGGGAATGAAATCCAACAGGTCTCGCTGGTTAGATACCTGGGTATATATTTCCAAGCTTCAGGTTCCTGGAAGATCCATGTGCAAAGGGCCATTGATTCGGTTAAATCATCCATGGGAGCTATAGCCAGATATTTTTACATCTCGGGCAGGCTGGCAGTAGTCCCAGCGCTCCAGGTAGGTAACGCTAAGTTGCATGCTAAATTATGGAGACCATTGTCTAAAGCTAGTGCGGAATCTCTTCAGCACCAATTTCTTTGGAAGTTATTACATATCCCCCCAGGCACTCCAGCAGCAGCTGTCCGGTTGGAAGTAGGGCAGCTGAGTTGGGATGTCTTGGGATGGGAAGCAGCACTTAACCTTTGGGTTAAGATTCACTGGGGCACCCAGTCGGGGTTAAAGGGTAAGTTATCTTAAGGGTAAGTTCAAGGATTCATGGGCCATATCTCTTATTTCTTTTTTGAATCAAATGGGTTTTTCAGAGAAGGCTTTGTCCCTGCAGCCCCCAGGACAGATAAGAAATATTATTCAGACCAGACTGTGAGATATTGCCAGACAGGACAATATAGCAGTGGTGAGGCAGACATCTCATCTTAGGGAGTTCATCAAATATCTTCCAGATCCAGGCGATATTGCACCTTACTTGAAATCAAAGGCCCCTGCACGTGGGAGATATTTGATGATGTGCGCATGATTAAATGCATTGCCAGCTAATGTTCTCCTGGGGCGCATAAGTGGAATAAACTTCACGGATAGGTTATGTCCTTTTGATTTATTAGAAGCAGAGACCGCCCAGCATATTTTCTTTGTATGTCAAATGTACACCCCTGTTAGAACTCAATATTTGTGCCCCCTGCTAAAGAAGTACCCTGGAAGAACTGACTTAAACCTTCTTTGGTATGCCTTAAATGTTCCTGAGTTCATGGATGATGCCATGAAGTTTCTTACTCAGGTCTTTGTTATTAGAAGCAGATGCATGAAGTCTAGATCCTTGGAGGAGAGGATAGAGGGCATTCATGGCACACAGCAGAGCCCTCAGCTTAACTAGGGTACTGAGCAATATTGGGAAGAGCCTTTGAATAGATTTAATTGATTGCCCAACGTACTGGTCAAATGCCACTAGACAGCTTTTCTTTCCAGTAACAAGCTCCATGACTATATTTGATTATATGCTTGTGTTATTATGTTTATATATTATTCGTGCTTGGTTCCTGGGATGTCCAGTAATGCACACCCCAGGATTATAATGTGTGTTTTTATCTATTTATTCAAGTATTTTATTTTCCCTTTGGATTTTTTTTGTGTTTTAAAAATGTTTAATTGATCCAACCTAATATATGTTTTTTGTACTTAAATGTGAAAGTGCTATGGCCTATGGCCACGTAAATAAAAACATGTATGTATGTTTCCTGGATCCCTCACAGTCCAGCTTTCATCTGGGTTTTGGCACTGAGACAACGCTTGTGGCCTTGGTTGATGACCTCCACCATGCTTTGGACCAGGGTTGCTCAAGGTCAACCCTGTTAATCCTGTATGATCTTTCAGCTGCATTTGATACCATTTACCACGACAGGTTGGTGACTTGCTTGCGGGACTGAGCTGGGGTGGGAGGGACTGTTCTTGAATGGTTCCGTTCTTTCCTGGCTGATAATATTTGTCTTATTATTTGTCTTGCTGAACTTTTCTTTTTAAGTCAGGCACTTATCACAGCCTCCTGTTCTCATTCATATTCTTACATGTCAGTGTGGTCCGAGTTACTCCTTTGCTAATGGGGCACCAGTAGCAGGGTGCTATCTGACCAGAATGTCAGAAAGCATACCCCTGTGTCAGATCAATGGGCTAAATTTAAAATGATAGCTTCACTCAATGCAACGTTGCATTTAAACCATTATGTTTCTTTGTCTGTCCAGCTGGTAAAACAACACAAATTCCAGGACCCTCTCTCAAAACAGATTCAATAGACAATCTGAACAGTTGTTAATATATTTCAATTACTGTCTTATATTTGAGTGGACCAAAGAGGGACATAAGCCCTACCCCCTTGACCAATAAGCCATTCCTCCCTCACACATGCACTCGCACACTCACTGTCACATGAGCACACATTTATACACTCTCAGACATGCATTTACCACTCACACACAACAAAGAGCACGGGCAGCTCCAGCAGGGGCTGGGACCAGCTCCAGTGTTGGGGAGGGTGAAAGCATGTGGTGCCTGGACTGGCAGTGGCTACTAGAATGCTGTGGTGCTCTAGTGTTCTGACCACTGTCATCTACAAAAATGGGGCATTGCCTGCCTTAGGCAGGCTAACAGGACTCCCCCACCCCACCCCCAAGAGCAGGACAATCCCACCTACATACCTTCCAATAGCACTGTGGCAGGGCCCATAATCCTCCTTGCAAATGGGGAATTAGCTAGGGTCCCTGTCACAGTTCACCATCCTCTTCGAGGGTTTGTAATACTGGTCTCCTAAACCTCCCCTTTTAACCAGTCCCAGACCTCCAATGTTGCATGACATTTACCCTATCTCAGGGCTCTCAGACGCTGTTTGATTCACAGATAATAGCACTTGGCTTGTAGTGTGTAAGTAACTCTCCACAATCTCAGGACTCCTGAGTTACTCTTAGTAACTCCACAATCAATTATTGATCCCACCTGGGACCTCTGCGGCTTGCCGGTCCAGAATCCAAGGTTGGGATCCAGGATGCTTTCCTCTTACTCTCTCTGGGGAGCTTTCCCCCCACTTCTAGGTCCTGCTGCTCCAACAGCTTCCCCCGAATGAGGCTTTCTCCTGTTTATATATGGAGCATGCCAGAAGGTCCCACTTTGATTGGCAGGGAGCGTACTAATTGTTGGAATTTTATTAGTGGTCAAAAAAACAAAAACAAAACCAGCTTGAGTTCTCAGTAGCAACAGCTTAGAAGTGATCAACACCTTGGAGATTATTTTAATCTAGAAACAATCTACTTTATTGAGAAATACATTGTGATAGGAAAGGCCTATCCCTAGGTCTTTCTAGCTAGCTGCCACCAGTATGGTGGCCGGTCATGTTGAAGGTCAGAGAGAGAAGTTAGGAATGGCGAAAGGTCAGGAAGAAGGAGGAAGTTCAGTAGGAACCTCCGGCACTTCCCCACTTGGGAGGGGGCTTAGAAGCAGAGATCAGGAAAGGTTAAAGTGACACTCACACGAACCCACTATCTCTACTCCCAATGCCGCTAGTGGTCATTAGGGTTTGTTGGTGCAAAAGGTGATGCCATCTGGAGCTGTTTCTCCAACACTAATTTCTTAGGATATCCATTGTGTGCCTCTGTCGGGTTAGGGTTAGTTTCAGGGCCGTCCCTGATTACTATAGAGCCAGTACCCCAGACAGCCATTCAATTAAATGGCCAGTAACCCAGCTAGGCACCACTCTGCTACAAGTACCTTTTTGTCTAGTTTGGTAACAAGTTTTGTTATTTTGTACCACCTTTCCAGCATTGACTGGGTTTAGCAGACAAAGGGGGCCATTAGCACCTTGTAGCATGCTACATGCCCAGCCCAATCAGTAAGTCCTTGTAGAACCGACACCACTCACAGAGAACCTTTCTTATAATAGATAACCTCAGACCCATAGGATCATTTGCTAAATCTTTGTGTATTCATTAATATGGAGCACCAAGCCTCCCTGCTCTCTCCATGGAGAAGATGAGGTACACAAATCTATATATTATATTATTATTTATTATTATTATTTTTATAAAGATTGAGTTTTGTTCTATGTGATGCATCATTCATAGCAGAATGAATCTCAGAGGTTGTGTTGTTGTTTTTTTACATCCTTTTATATCACTCTTAGGTAGGGAGATAATTTGGCAAAATTAGACAAAAATGCAGAATAGTAAACAAAAGAAATAGGGACGGTTGGCTAAACCTAATAGAAATGTAGATCAAATTCAGAAACAGACTGTGGCAAGGGGTTTACCAGGGATAAATCCTGGCAAGATTAGTTCCTGGGCTAGCCACACCCAACTGTTAGCGCAGGTGCAGTTAGCAGGTGCAGTTGGCAGCAGCCCAATTAACAGCTATATAAAGAACAAGAAACCCTGAGAGAGGAAGAGTGGGAAGGAAATGGCAGGGTCTGCTAGGGCAGGAAACACCCAGGGAGCTGGGGAAAGCCAGATGCTGTTCCCAATGAGAAAAGTGAATATTTTCCAAAGCACACCTCCTAACATTTGGAGCATCCAAAAAAGGACAAGCACCACCCTCTTGGGTCAATAAGCTCCACCCCTCAGAATTTAAGCCTCACCTCACACACTTACATGTGCGCACACCTTTCAGTACTCCAAGTGCAGAAAAAGGGACAGAAGCTCTCCTGCTTATCATTCCACTTAATTTCTTGTCATCCCATCATTACTCCATTGTCCTCTCAAGTACTTTTTCTGAGAGGCAACCAGGAATGAGGTTGTGGAGGCCTGAATACTGATCTTTTTTTCTCTCTCTCTCCCTAAAAAGAGGGATTTTGAACCCCTGAAAGAGGGACAGTGGGATTCAGCGCCCAAAGAAGGACTGTCCCTCCTAAATAAGGGGTCAAGGTCTAGGAGCAAAGGGGCCTCTTCAGAATTGAACAGAAGTGAGGGGCCTGCTGCTCAAGCACCCTGGAAAGCCTGCACGAATAAAACACTGTAAAATAAGACTACTGTCGTGAAGGGAAACTGGTGTCTGGAGCTGGTGAATCAGCAACAGGCAGCGTAACAGGGCTAGTCCTGCAGGAATTCACCCACCTCATGGGCCAATAGGCACAGAACAGTTCAACATGGGGTAAAAACAGACATGACTTTGGCCCACTATGGTCCGGGCCTCACTGGCACGTATACACATATGCCACCAAACATTGGCCCAGGATTGCCCATGGGAGTGTTGGTGGCTAGTCCAGGCTGTGACCTCAACAAATTTCTGCGGTCCCAGTCTGGGCTAAGGACTTTCCATGCAGGCCAAAGCAGGCCACAGCGGGCTAGCATGTCTGCTTGGGTCCTACCATACCCACCCTAGGCCGGGGACCACCTTGGCCAGCCACCATGGTTGCCCTTCATTGACTGCCATGACTGTCCATAGTGGTGGGGGGTAGGGCACAAACAGAGGCAGCTGCCTGCACATTTTTTCTGCTTCCCACCCTAGGCCGTGCAGGTGGTGGGACAGCTCCCTGGTCACAGGCACATCAGTTTGGTGCCCTGACCTGGGGAGGAGCAGCTGCTGTTTCTCACACCGCTGCACCGACGGCACAGCTGTTTTTACCCATAAAGGAGCCAGACGCAAGAGAGATTGAACAGAACTGTTTATTCTAGTAAATTCACATAACAGTGAAGAGTGGCATTCATTTTGCTTCCCTCTGCTCTTTCTGGGTTCTCTGGTGTGCTGACATTTACTCAATGAACGGCGCTGCTGATTTACAGATGGAAAACAGCAGCTTAGAAAGGAAAGCAATGCAGTTTATATTATTAGAGGGTTCAGTGCTAGTGAATGCTAGTGGTATTTTGAACAGAATGCTGTAAATGTATTGCCAGCATTGAAGACAAAATGGTCTGTACTTTCTGGATTCTGAGAGGGAAACTGCAGTTCCAATGTTTTGTCTTAGTTCCTGTATCCCCAATATAACTCATACATCTGTTTATGAAAAAACATTGGTGTTAAATCAGAAGGCTTGAGTGTATAGTAGCATTAGAAACTACCATATGACCAGCGAGGAGACAAAAAGCTATAACAGATGCTAGAATGTGTGAGGAATAAGAGGGACTAACGCTGAGTGACTCATTGCCCATGAGTACAGTCTACAAATGTCAAATGACCTATGAGTATGCATAATAGAGAGACAACCTTTCTGGAGACAGTCCTTATTCAGGCAAAATGCCCACTAATTTAATTTATTTCTCATTTGTCTTCTTTCAAGGGTATTCACGATTATTATGCCAAAGAAGTCTTTAAGAACTGTCTGAAGGATATACATCTTCAGACTGATCTGATGAACATTCGCGATACTTATGTAGCCCCTTATTATGGGAGAATCAAGTCGCATTACCAGTGTGAACCATATTTATTTAATTTAACAAATTATACGGTCCGAAGAGCTATGACACGCCTGCGTTTTCAAATGATGCCATCTAAAGGTCTTGACGGTCATCTAAATGGCACTCCATATGAAAACAGGTTATGTGCCCCTGTGGGTTGCATGTGGAGGACCTCCAACGTTATTTGTTTGCCTGACCGCACACTGCTGAAGTGCGTTTAAAATATCTATGTGAACTTATGGCTGGGAAAATGCATTAGGATCTCCATCTGAAATTGTCATATTTATTGGCAAATCTCTGTAGGAAAATTATAGTTAGGGTGGCAAACTTTGCGCATGCCCTGGCAATTAGGAAACGTGAGCAGGCTTTGCAATTGGACAGGTCATCCTAATTTTTTTCTCTTATGAGTAATTATCTGGAACCTGGGGATCAAATTACCCCACTACATTCTAAATTAGCGGTTAAATTGGATGTAGCTATATAGAATTAATGCCAGTTTTAATTTTTTTCTCTCCTTCTGTTGGATGTACCTTCGGAGCTGAATCTATGGCCTATGTCATACATTTTTGCCGCACCTTGGCACTCGTATTGTATCGAGGTGGTAAACGATGTATTTTATTTTAACACGTTGTATGGTTTTATTTTATTGTATTTGTTATAAATTGTTACAAATTGTTATAAATTACTGCAACCAATTTGGTTGAGTCAATAAATCATTACATTACAATTTAATTTATTTGCGGATTGCCTGCAGTGGTCTCCTTGTTGCATAAGACATATGGACAATCCTTGGCCTGAGGAGCTAACAAGCTAAACTCAGTGGCAAGTTTTTGCCTAAGGAAGGAAAACACAGAGACTATAGGCTTTGACCACATGCTGAACAGTGTAACTTCTAGTATCTCTTCAAGGTAATAGTTCCAGAAGCAGTGTCAAAGCATCTGTCAATATTAATTGACTGGTTTTGTAACATATTTCCACAGGGCTGGCCTTAGAAATTGCAGGGCCCCCTCAGCTCCACGTGCTTTCCCAGGGGCGGCTGGTGGGTTTTGATGTTGGAGGGGCACTGGGGCAGTAAGGCCGGCGGGCCAGGGGGATGGTAGACGGAGCCAGGGGGACGGTAGGTCAGTGGCATGGCATAATGCAGCAGCAAGGAGTTCCCAGGGTTAACATCGGATGGAAGAAAACACAATCTACATGCACATCAAGCTTAAAATAAATAATGTATAAACCCAAAACACAGGGAAACACCCAAAACACTGGCAAAACACAGCAGCAAGGAGTTCCCAGCGTTTAACATCGGATGGAAGAAAACACAGTCCACATGCACATCAAGCTTAAAATAAATAATTTATAAACCCCAAACACAGGGAAACACCCAAAACACTGGCAAAACACAGCAGCAAGGAGTTCCCAG
>QEPC01008879.1:3517248-3535190 GCA_003113815.1 Sphenodon punctatus | reverse complement strand
AGCGGAGTTCACGGACTGGAGTACGGAGGGAAATTAGTGCAGAGAGGTAGGGGGGAGCAAGGTTGTGAAGAGCTTTATAGGTGAAGACTAGGAGCTTGTACAGGATTCGTTCAGGAAGGGGAAGCCAGTGAAGAGAGGAGAGGAGGGGCTGCATGTGGTCAAAGCGACGGGCAAGGTGGATGATCCTGGCAGCAGTTTTGGACGGAGATAAGGGGAGAAAGGTGAGAGCGGGGGAGGCTAGTGAGAAGAAGTTACAGTAATTGAGGAGAAAGATGACCAGGATGTGAACAAAGGTTTTGGCAAAGGAGACAGAGAGAAAAGGGCGAATCTTAGCAATGTTATGGAGGGAAAGTGACAGGATTTGAGTCGATGTAGGGTTTAAAAGAAAGGGGTGGGAAGGATGGTGACCCCATTGATAAGGATCGACAGGGAGGAGAGAGAGGAAGGATGGTGGGGGAGATAAGGAATTCAGTTTTAGCCATGTTGAGTTTGAGTTGACGTTGAGACATCCAGGTAGAGATGTCAGAGAGACAGCTAGTGAGGCAAGCTTGAACAGATGGAGGGAGAGATGGAGTAGAGAGATAGAGTTGAGTGTCATCAGTGCAGAGGTGATATTGGAAGCCATAGGAGGCAATGAGTTTGCCTATGGACAGGGTATAGATAGAGAAGAGGGCCAAGGACAGAGCCTTGAGGAACACCAACCGAGAGGGGAAGGGAGGAGGAGGTGGAGTTGGTAAGGGACACATTGAATGAGCAGTCAGAGACATAAGAGGAGAACCAGTCGAGGACGGAGCCACAGAAGCCAAGGGGGCGAAGTGAATCCAGCAAGAGTGAGTGGTCAACAGTATCAAAGGCAGCAGAGAGGTCAAGGAGGACAAGAATGGAGTAGAGGTGATTAGATTAGATTAGCCACAAGAAGATCATTCGTGATCTTAGCGAGAGCAATTTCAGCAGAGTGAAAGGGGCAGAAGCCACATTGGAGGGGGTCAAGGGAGGAGTTGGTGGAGAGGAAGTTGAGGCAGTGGGAGTAGACAACACGTTCAAGAAGCTTGGAAGCAAAAGGTTTATGATGCTCTATTAGTTCAGGTCTGGTCTGAAACTTTATTATTATTTATTTATTTATATAGTGCAAGCCATGTACCTGGCAAAGTACAATCAATACTTATAGACAGGTTCCTACCCTGAGAGGGCTTACAATCTACGAGAATGGAGGGAGAAACAAGGAAGAGGAGAACATCAGGAGAGAAAGAGTACATTCATGAGGTTGAGAAAATTCAAGCCCTTTCTTTGTTCTGAGTCTCAGTACTTTTCTGTTGAGATCTGCTTAGTGTCACATCTGCCCCCTGGAGACACTTCATGAGTCACTTAGCCCTCATGTAGATTTGCACCTCAATGTGTATTCCAACTGATAGCTTAGGGCACTTTCCCATGATACTTTCCGTGCACGATATGCCCCCGTCCACTGGCAAAGAATCTGGAAGGCAAAGCATGCACAGGATTTGTAACATGTAAGTGCCCCCCCTCCCCCGCTGCACATTTTTGCCAGTGATCCCATGGAGAAATGCAGAGCTGGATTTCCCTACTCTGCAATCCTCTGCAGGATCACCAGCAAAAATGTGCAGGGAAGCACTCCCATATTACAAACCCTGTGCATGCTTTGCCTTCCATTCTTTCCCAGAGGCAAATTGTGTGCAGAAAGCATCGTGGGAAAGCACCCTATGTCTGGCTAAGGCTCAGGTATCTTGAATTATCTTTTCATACAATTTCCTAAACTTTTACCATAACTTTCATTCTCACTCATATAATTACAATGTTTAACATGTTATGCACATCCTATAGATACTAAACAGTAACACCCTTAGGTTTCCTGAAACGGTCTCAGGAATACATCGATGCTGAGATTACATACATTCATACCATATCATAATACATAACTCATATTCCCTGTCACAGCCACTACATTGCTGCTTTGAACAGGCCACTCAGGACATGAGCTTCAGCAGTATGGAGTCCATTCTGCATGTTGGGGGAGTTGGAAGCTGCAGCGGAGAGAGGATCCATGAACTTGGAGTACCAATCCACAGTTTGGGTTTATTGTTAAAATTAGACAACAGTTTGGTTTATTATTGTAAAGGATGTTATGTATGTGTATATATGGTGCATATATATCAGAGTTTCGGATGGCTCGTCCTTATATGGTCAACATATTAAAAACTGACTGGGGTACCAACTTGGTTCTACAGGCACCAAGAAGAGGTAGAGTTTCAGAATATGCTCAACATCTACCCTCTGGAAATAGTTCCAATTTATGGCATCCTCATATGGGCACTTTAAGACTGACTAACTCAAAATCATTAGTCACTTTTGAAAATTATGGCCAATATTTTGCATTTGTATATGGAATAGACTGCCAGTGCCAAGAGTGACAAGCTGTCTCCCTGAACTTGTAACTAATGTGAAATGAACTGCAGTGAATTTGGTACTTTGAATGGGTGAATCATGATACAGTTTGAGTAAAAGCAAGCTGAAACAGCCGGGAGATAAAAGAACCAGCAAAACTCTAATGTGTTAAAACTTCTCTTTTTCTGCAAGCTTTCATTTTGTCCAAGGCCCCAAATCCTGAAAACAGACAAATTGGTACATCTGTTTCTCCACTGATTTCTGCAAGACAGTTTGCAGGATTAGGCTAAAGTCATTTACCAGGGAAGGTCACCCAGTGCTTCTGTTCCCAACAAGCCAGAATATGTTCCATATGGAAAAAAATTTCATCTCACTCAGACAGCATATAGCATTAAGTTATTGCCTTATATTACATAAGTCCTACATTATGAAAATTAAAAAATAGTTTGGACGAGCTCCATGCCATCCTAACTGCAAACCTTTCCAGACCACACACAATGTGAGCTGTTTGACAGACTGGAAAAAGAAGCCATTACATGTCTGTTTCACATACCAACTTGCCTAAGTCTTTGGACAGATACATTATTTTATTTTATTTCTTTATTTTCATGCCGCCCCCCTTCTGCCCCAAAACAGCTCAGGGTGGTGAACAATACATAAAAATATATAATACAATATAATAAAATATCAGTCAAAATCACAAAATAGCAGAGGCCTGAAAGAGCAAATACCCCATTACCCCTAAAATACCCACCCATTACCTGTCCCCCTCATCAAAAGCCTGGAGAAACAGCCAGGTTTTACATTGTCTATGGAAGGAGGAGAGATCTGGAGAGAGGCGAATCTCCACCGGGAGGGAGTTCTGCAGCCGTGGCACAGCCACCGAGAACGCCCACTTGAACATCGCCACCCAGGAAACCCGGGGGACCTCCAAGCGGGCACCCCCAGCCGATTGGAGAGATCGATCCAGGACACGAAGGCTGAGATTGCCCCACAAGTAGGTGTGGCCCAGGCCATATAGGGCTTTAAAGGTAATGACCAACACCTTGAATCGGGCCCGGAAGACTATAGACAGCCAGTGCAGAGAGCGAAGCACCCGTGTAATGTGCTCCCAGCAACCCGTCCCCGCAAGGAGATGAACCGCTGCATTCTGCACCAGCTGCAGCCTCTGGATGGTCACCAAGGGTAGCCCCACGTAGCGTGCATTGCAATAGTCCAGTCTTGTGGTGATGAATGAATGCATGGACAACGGTGGCAAGATTGGAGCCCAAGATGTAAGACCGGACATCGGATCAGATGTAATTTACCAAACACACTCCTCACCACAGCTGCCACCTGGGCATTCAGGCAGAACTGTGAATTGAGGACTCCTCCTAGACTCCAAATCTGAGGGACCAAGAAGGAATGCACCCCATCAATGATGGGGGGCCCCACTCCCTTGCCCTTATTACCCACCAACCGTCTTGTTGGAATTCAGTTTCGGATGGCTCGTCCTCATCCAATCCCCCACCACAGCCAGACACCAGGCAAACACTGAGACTGCTGGGCCTGGGTCAGATGAAAATTTTAGGTACATTTAATGAAATGTTTAAGAATGATCTATAGGGACTTTTTACTGATCCATATGCCGATATGGCTTCCCCAACAATTATGTAATGGGGGAGCTAATGCTAATATCAAAATAGATTTAAGAGTCTATACTAAAATGCTTGCATGCAACATGCTTGGAGGAAGTGGCCTCAATAAGGGGGCAGTTGGAGAAATGTAAAGCAGTTGTGTCTGAGTAGAAGGGTACAAGACTAGGGACTAATGTCTCCACAGTATTATATTCCACCATGACATAACAACAATCCTTCCATGAGGTCTCAGACAGAACTGATTCCACACTAGAGGCCTGCAACCCAATCTAGGCTTCATAGGACTCAACTTGGACCAGGCCAGGATCCTTAGTTACAGGAGTCCCCCACCCCCAAAGTGTTATGATGGCAAGGCATTCTATAGGGAGCATGGACACACTGAAAGGGGTTGGAAGAACACTTTAGCACCACCTCTTATGAAGCACGGCAGCATTACAGCCAGGGCTTAGCCCCAACAATTAAATTCAAGTGAGGGAGGCTGAGCCCTAGAAAATATTCCCAGTAGGAATGTGAAAGACCAGAAAAAAGCTAATATTGGCCATTTCAGAGCTGGAAATAATAATAATAATAATAATAATAATAATAATAATAATAATAATACCCCAGCAAAAACCTAGATGGTTTATTTGGTTTTCATTAATGACTTTCTTGCCCCATTCACTGTGTTGGTTATCATATAGATTAAACCACAAGAATTCCTGTTTTATATTCAGCTGTACAGTGTTAGAGTGATCATGTAATCAAGGTGTTAGAGATGGGTAATTTCATACGTTATGTGCTCCCAGGTCGCTACAGTGGCTCCCCAACCGTGGCTAGCCACCCATGGTTCTGTCAGGCCCCAAACAGACATGATGGGAGTGGGACCACGGCAAGAAAACAGACAGCCAGGCCATGATTCAGGAGAGCACAACAGATGTGACACCGATCCCGGACCATGGCAAGAACCCCCAGAAGCCACCAGGGCGGGGCGGGACACAGACATGGCCAACCGAGGGCAAAGGAAGCCAAAAGTGCCACAAGGCACCGCCCATGTGAGGAAACGGGAAGGGAGGGGGAGGACGGAGGTGAACGGCCGAGCTGCACACACACAACAGGGAGAAGGAAACCATGGACAGAGCGAACACAAACCACACACATGCTGGCAAGCACACGCACAGCCGAAAGGAAAAGGGAGCAAGGGGGAGCCACACAGGGGCACTCAGGGGGTGATGGGGAACACCACACCGGGCAGCCCAACAGACAGCTGAAAGGACACCGGGGGGGGGACGCTGAGGCCAATAATGGGCAACAAAACAGGAGGTAGGACGGGGATGGAACAGAGCAGGACACGGGAGCAGGCACCCAACACCTCAGGGACAGCACAGGCACCACAAGGCACCCAACAGCAACACAGGCCACTGAACAGATGGGTCCACACGGTGACAGAACAGGGTCAGAAGGGATGAGTCACCAATCTGAGGGCAGAGGCAGGTCCCAACAGCAAGACAACCGCTCCTGGATGGTAATGCACAGCCAGCGAGGGAAGCGAGCCCCATGTCGCGGACAGCTGATGGTGCCCCCCCAACAAGGGGATGCCAGGTGGCGCGAGCAAGGGAACCATAGTCACAAACAGTCACAGAGGCATCACTGGGGTGGGGTGGGGGCTGAGCACGGACATTGGCTGGGAGCCAGCTGAGCAAGGGGTGCAAAGGTCCATGGGAATCCCCAGTACAGGTGTCGGATAGCAGCTAACAGCTGACTGGGAGGCGGGCCACAGAAACAAACCCCAAGGGTACAGATGGGACAGCGGTGCCACACAGATGGCCCCGGGGTGTAGGTGAACCAGCACAGATGAGCGGAATGAGGGGAGAAGAGGGATGCAGGACAGCAGCGGGTCCACAATGGGAACGATGTAGCGGGTCACAGAATGGATGGTCCAGGGCGGTGCAGGAAGCACCCAGTGGAGGCGATAGCTGGGACACAGATGACCCAGGGGGGACCTACAGCCAGTTGCACGGGGTCACGAAGGGGGGTGGGATGGGGTGGTCCAACAGATTAACGTAGTGGCACCACTGCAACATGCCCCCGCGATAGCCCATCCATGCTATGTGGTGGTCAACAAGATAGTAGGCCTCAAAAGTATGGGGTCGGTGAGCCCAACCTGAACATCGGCACAGGACCACACCTCAGACAGCACTAGCAGCTCAGGTCCGGTGGGATTGGGCAAGGCATAGTCAGCAGCAGGGGGCCACGACAGCTGTCCAAGCTCCAACAGGTGGTAATACGATGCCCCATGGGAACGCTGGTAGCCACGGGCCCCTAGGATGCAGCAGACGTAGGACAAAGCCAGGGCAGGGCCGCCCTCCACCAAACAGGTCTGGAAGCTGGACAAGGCACAGACAGAGAGAGCTGACACCATCTCAGGAGCAGACCAGGACACCAGCCACCCCCTCATCTCCAGAATGCACCCATCCGGAAAGGGACAGAGGCCCAGCTTCTCAGCCATGGTCTCCCTGTAGGTCTAGCAATGCGGACCGGCTGCAGAACCGCTGAGCAGGAGCTCTGATGCAGCAGCATCGGCCATGGTGCAGCTGGCAGAGGGTCTGATAATCAAGGACAGTGGGGCCCCTCAAACCATGGCAGGCAGGAGAGGCAATCAGGGAAGTTCCAAGGTCACATGATAAGCATAAGGGCAGCACAGTGGGATGGCAGAGAAGTTATGCGCAGGGAGCGGACACAGCACAGCTGCAGGAACCCAAGGCCAGAGATGGCCTACACACAGAGAGCAGTGATACGCACACAATGTTCATTCACCCTCTAAGGCCCCGTTAAGCCACCTACATGCTGGGGGCACAGCCCTCCCCCATCCCATGCACCCGAGCACCCAACACCCCAATAAGTGGTAGCGAGCGGCACCAGGGGGCACAGGACCTACAGACAGAGCCCCCAGGTACGGGTGAGCAGCCCTGCACCACCAGGAGCACCCGCTAATGCATAGGCCACAACCAATCAGTGCAGCACCTCGGTACAGGGCCCAATGGACAGCCGGTGGTGCGTGGGCATGAGCCCACTTATAGGCCCCTTATAGCAAGCCACAACCTGCTGATTGCACGCACCCGTCCGGCTGCCCTCAGGCAAGAAGCTGCATGCCACTACTGGAGGAGGGTGGTCCTCTTCAGTGCTGTCATGCTCACTATGTCCATCGACAGGCGCCTCTGTACCATGCCCAGGGCCCAGCAATGGTGGAAGGGGGCCCTGACATGATGAGACGATGCTGCTTGGAGGGTACACTTCCGGATGGACCGGTGTACCCTCCTGCGACTGGCAGAGCTTCTGCGGCCCTGGCTGGAGCAGCTGCACACCCTCATGCGTTCCCCTATCCCAGCCACACAGCAGGTGGGCATAGCTGTCTGGGCCCAGGACACCCCAGATTCCTGCCATTCCGTAGCTCAACACTTTGGAGTGGGCCTCACAACCGTCACCTGCATCATCTGCAACTTCTGTGAGGCTGTGGAAGCAGTCCTCCTCAACCACGTGATCCAGCTCATGGATCAGGGGCTGTGATGGCCGGCTTTGAGGTTACTGGGTTCCCCAACTGCCTGGGTGCGATCGATGGCACCCATGTGGAGATTCTCCAACCCACCCCACCCCCACGATGCTGCTGCCGAGTACATCAACAGGCATGGTTACCACTCACTGCAGCTCCAGGCCATTGTCGATCACCAGGGCCAGTTCACAGACATCTTCACTGGTCACTCCGGCCGCAGCCATGATGCCCGAATCCTCACCATCTCCCCCCTCTTCACATGGATGTACAGGGGGGACTATGCCAGCATGCGAATGACCTAGATCGAGGGGGTGTTGATGCCCCCCTGCATCATCAGGGATCCGGCCTATCCACTGCTCCGCTGGCTCATGAAGGTCCATCCAGTGGCCCGGAACCAGATGGAGGCCTTGTACAACACCCGGCTGTGTACCGTGAAAACCATGGTTGAGAGGGCCTTTGATGCCCTCAAGCAGGGATGGAGGTGCCTGGTTGGGTGCCTGGACTATTTGGTGGAGACCTCCACCCTGGTAATCGGCACCTGCTGCGTGTTGCACAACATCTGTGAAACCGATGGAATGGCCCTTGGGTATCCCAGGCCACAGCAGCCAACTGGCCCCATTCTGCTATACATGAACGTAGCGAATCCTAGGGAGTACCGTTATGCTAAGTGGATCCAAGCATCACTTGCAAGGCACATAACATGGTTGACCCAGGCCGGAGACTCCCGAGGTCTATGGGGCGGGACCCCTGCCATGCCCATGCCCAGGAGTGCCCAAGCTCCACCCGCTGAGCTCGGGATCCCCGGCGTGTGTATCAATGAACGACGGACATGATGGTTACAGTGAATAAAGGTGTCTTTATTGTATTTACAGTAACCCCCATGCCCTAATTCCCCTTCCCCCTACCCCCGGATCCTCCTGCTTCCTGGGGTGACCTCTCCGTCGCTGTGCGAGCTGCTCCACGGCCTGCAAGCCACCCTTGCCTGCAGTGTACTGGTGTCCACCTTCAGTGCTTCCTGACTCTGCGCGGGCTCCTGGCTCTCCTCTGTGGTGGCTGGTCCGGGCACAAGACCGCCTGCTGCTGATGCACCCGGTGTGGTGGCTGTTGCTGCCTCAGCCCCAGCAGGACGGGGAGGCGGATGTGTGGGCCCTGTGGTCAGGGCTGCTGCTGCAGGATGGGCACCGGCGGTGGGATGGCTGGTGGGTGTGGCCTGCATTGCCTCCCCTTGCTCGGCGCTGGTCCGCATTATCTCCTCTGCCAGGTCCTCCTGCCAGCAGCACACATGTGCCCTGTGCTCCTGCATCCTCTGGGCCACTGGCACTGGTCCAAAAATAAAAGTGGGGGGGAAAACAGCACAACGCTAGAAACCAAAACAAAAAAAGATGCTGTGTGGAACGTGGATAAATTTAAAAAATATTTATATAATAAACCAAGAAAAAGCAAATGAATATTGTAAAAACAGCAATACAATCATAAAAACAATCTACAGCCCGACGCGTTTCAAGTACAAAAAATCCCTTCTTCAGGGGTGTAGAGATGAATCTGAAATAAACAGAATAATGAACATCAATGCATAAAATACAAACAAATTCCAAAGTTTTCACATATGAAGCAGCAAAAAACTAACAACATGTAATCAACAAAACATCAAGAATACAAGGACAAATAATACAAATCTATGCAAGAAGGAAATGCACCAAAATAAAACTCAAAGATCATAAACGCAAACGCCAATATCATAAGCTAACTGTAAAGAATGATTAATAGTGGGCAGGCAATGTCTGAGACAACACTTATCAGGAAACATAAATGACAGAACCTGCAGAGCACTTAAAATCAAGGGTCAAAAACACTTAGTCCGTTGATAGTGGTACAACAGTCCCAATGAAATGAAGAGAGGAAACTTTACCCACTTTGTAGTCAAAAATCAGGAAATAGCTCCTGTTAGCCAATGCAATCCCAATAGGCACTTGACAATGTAGAAAAACAACTATATAAATGACTCGCAATGACTGTGGAGAAATAAAATAAACAAAAATGAAATCCTCAAATAGGCCTATAAACAAAATGTTTCAATGAACTAACCAGCAGCACCTACTCCTCTGGGAAACTGGCCCCACAAAGGAACTGCTTGGTCTTACCTCCACAGCCTTGTGACTCCACAATGCTTAACAGCCATGGGAACTACCAAAAAATGGGCAAGCCTTTCCTTATATACTGAAGCCCATCAGGGCTACATATAGATTGCAGCTGTGTCCACATGAAGCAGTCACAAAAACACAGGGCAGAGAGGAAGGGTATTATAAGAAGCAAGTGTAATCTATGGCCTCATTGAGGCCAAACGGTGCCACAGTCTGCAATCTGTAAATCCACTGAGCTTCTTTCCTCAATAGCAAAATATCCTTATTGTGAATGTGTTGTCCCACAGCATTCACTGCCCAGAACATGAAATCAGTATGACTATGATTTGCCTGCAGAAAATGCCGCACCAATGGCTCATTGATCTTCTTATTCCTAATATTACTCCTGTGTTTCTCCATTCTTAATTTTAATTTCCTAGTAGTTTTGCCTACATAAAACAATGGGCAAGGGCATCTAATCACATATACCACATGGGAAGTGGCACAAGTGGTAAAGCTACCTATAAAGATAATGGATGAATCCTTAGGATTTTCAAATGATTGCAGCGTGTAGGTCTGTTTGAAGCACACAGCTGAACCACAGGGAAAGTGTCCCTTGCTCTGCCTCATGCCACACCTGCCTAATGCCACACATCTCTACAACCCTGAAGAAGGGTTTTTTTGTACCCAAAACGCATCGAGCTGTAGATGGTTTTTATGATTGTATTGCTGTTTTTACAATATTCATTTGCTTTTTCTTGGTTTATTATATACGTATTTTTTATATTCATCCACGTTCCACACAGCATCTTTGTTTGTTTTGGTTTCTAGCGTTGTGCTGTTTTTTCCCCCACTTTCATTTTTAGACCTTTGTCAAGTGTTTTGTAGGATTCCTCATGGATTCCAGTCACATCCTGAGTTTTTCTTCTGATTATATTGAACAGTTGATTGGCAGTCAGTCGATGTTTGACTCTGTAGATTCTAAGGACGTCCCTGGTTGGGAAGAATTGGCCCAGATGAAAAAGAAGGTGATGAGAATGGAACTACATCAACTTTAAAGGAATGCTGTCGGGTCAAGAGGATTCCCAGCGGTTTGCGTATCAACAAAGCCCCGGGAATGTTTAATGATGATAAAGGGTTTGTCTCCAAGTGGTGTGCAGTCTTGAACAGATGTTCCTTAGATTTGATGATCTTGTTGATAGAAACTACCAATAAGGAAGTTAAACATCTTGAAGAAATGTTCAAGGTTCAGTTAGAGGCTTTTAAGATCAAGAGCACTTCCAAGGTAGTAGAGGTAACCTCCTTAGACACAGAGCTCAAGAAATTATATAGAGAATTAAAGGGCTTTAAATTTCACAAGTTTACACGTGATAGTAAAGATTATGAAGCCAACAAAGTTTATTCATGGCTCAACAAGCAGTTTACTAATCATAAACAGGGCCGAAGGAAGATCACGTTCGCTGATAGGCATTCCACTTTTGAAGAATCCAGTGGGGATACCAGTTTAGAAATTACGTCCCATTATGGTGATGAGAATAGTGACCAACATGAGACTTTTTTAGATCGTTCCTTCAACAGAATACCAGGAGGGTCACGTCAAGGGAGGAGAGGCTATCCCCCCAGAGTCTTGAGGTCCAGGACCAAACAGGGTCAAATGAGATAGTTGTAAACCTATCGGATAGACCATTACAAAAGTCAGAGATCAGCGTTTTGGGCAAAGGCCTTTCCTTTGTTCCTACACCCAAATATAATGATTTTCAAGCTAGAGTTGACATTTTCCAATTCATCAGGAAATTGAAACTGAGATATATGTAACGTACCATAATAAATCCTCCACCCAGGTGGGATATACGCCTTTTAGGGCCAAAAGTCTATTTATGCCCCATCAGGTAGTGAGTCCTGAAATAGATACTTTTGAAAAATTGTTGTTAAGAGATCTGGAGCGATATGAAAGCCATCCAGTGACCAATTGGTGTAATTCTACAGGGGAGGACTTTTGGGCTTTAAAGTAGTTAGCCCAAGATCCAGATATTGTCATCAAACCAGCCGACAAAGGTGGGGCGATAGTGATTTTGAATAAGAAGGACTATGCTGATGAGGTGTTAAAACAACTGGGTGATACCAACTTCTACAAAAAATGCCTGTATGATCCTACTAGGGAGATATTCAAAATAATTAGAGACTGCTTGTACGAGAGCCTTTGCTTAGGTTACATCACAGAGGCAGAATATGATTTTTTGTTACAAGAATCCCCGAGGGTTCCTGTTTTTTATGTTTTGCCCAAGATACATAAGGGCATCAGTCCTCCTCCAGGTAGACCCATAGTGTCTGGTAATGATTCTGTATTGGAGCCTTTATCCAAATATGTAGGTTATTTTCTGAAGCCCCATGTCAGCCAATTATGTTCACATATTAGAGGCACTTTGGATTTACTACATAAGCTCCACACAGTGGACACACGTGGCATGGAGTTTGTGCTTGTAACTATGGATGTAGTATCACTTTATACGAATATCCACCAGAAGGAAGCATTAGAAGTGATAAGGAAAGTTTTGGACATGAGATCTGATAATTTGTGTCCACCTACATCTTTCATTATTGGCATTATGCAAGAATTACTTTATGTTCAATAGCGAGTTTTTTTGGCAAATAAAAGGGGTAGCCATGGGTTCTTCCATGGCACCTGAAATAGCCAATCAGCTTATGGGTGATTTTGAAGCCTTGTATGTATTTGATCATTCCAATGCATTTTTGTTAGACATTGTGGCATGGTGGAGATTCATCGATGAAATTTTATTTATCTGGAAGGGTGATGTGACCCTTTTACGAAGTTTTCATCAGTGGGTCAATACCAGGAGCCCACATATTCAATTTACTATGGAGTTTAGTTCCTCAAGGGTGCATTTTCTGGATGTGACCATTAGCAAGCGTGATGTGGGACTACAGACCTCTTTGTTCAGGAAACCTACAGACAAAAACACTTATTTGAGATATGATAGCTCTCATCCTGTCCATATTAGGAACAATTTGCCATATGGACAGTTTTTAAGGATTAGACGTAATTGCACTCAAGATGAAGATTTTCATAGCGAATCAGACAAATTGAGGCAATTTTTGATCCATAAGGGCTATCCGATGAAGGTCATTCAGGCAGGTTATGCTCGAGCATGTCAGAGGTCTAGGGCTGAGCTTTTAGTGTCCAACAGAAGCAACACTCCGGATAGGTTAGTTTGCAGCCTTACGTTCAATGGCTCCAGTACCAGTATTAGACGGAGCGTTATCCAACATTGGAATGTTCTGGATATATGTCCAGTTTTCAGTCAGAAACCACTTTTTGCTTACAAGAGGACAAGGAACGTTAGAGATACCTTGGTCCATGCCACTGCAGGACAAGATTCGGCTACTACTTCTAGCAGGTGTGGCATTAGGCAGAGCAAGGAACACTTTCCCTGTGGTTCAGCTGTGTGCTGCAAACAGACCTACACGCTGCAATCATTTGAAAATCCTAAGGATTCATCCATTATCTTTATAGGTAGCTTTACCACTTGTGCCACTTCCCATGTGGTATATGTGATTAGATGCCCTTGCCCATTGTTTTATGTAGGCAAAACTACTAGGAAATTAAAATTAAGAATGGGGAAACACAGGAGTAATATTAGGAACAAGAAGATCAATGAGCCATTGGTGCGGCATTTTCTGCAGGCAAATCATAGTCATACTGATTTCGTGTTTTGGGAGTGGATGCTGTGGAACAACACATTCACAATAAGGATATTTTGCTATTGAGGAAAGAAGCTCAGTGGGTTTACAGATTGCAGACTGTGGCACCGTTTGGCCTCAATGAGGCCATAGATTACACTTGCTTCTTATAATACCCTTCCTCTCTGCCCTGTGTTTTTGTGACTGCTTCATGTGGACACAGCTGCAATCCATATATAGCCCTGATCGGCTTCAGTATATAAGGAAAGGCTTGTCCTTTTTCTGGTTAGTTCCCAGGGCTGTTAAGCATTGTGGAGTCACAAGGCTGTGAAGGTAAGACCAAGGGCGTTTATAAATGATCCCGCTCACAAGCGGGATCGTTTAATGTGCCGCATCTCCCCCGCGCCTACCTCTCTCAGATGGGTCTGATGTTCAGAAGAGCATCAGATCCGTCTTAGAGCTCAGTGCGGATGCGCGACCTTCTGTGCGTGCGCACTTCAGAAGGGAACCCGGAAGTGCGGCTTAAAGCCGGCACTTCGGGGATCCGAGTCGGAGGGGGCAGGATCGCCTGCCCCCTCCGACGCGTGGTAACACGCAGCTGGAACAAGTAGACGAGCGCAAAGAAAGGCGACTGATCAAAGGATCAGCCGTCTTTTTTGTCTCGTGTATAAACGCCCCAAGCAGTTCCTTTGTGGGGCCAGTTTCCCAGAGGAGTAGGTGCTGCTGGTTGGTTCATTGAAACATTTTGTTTATAGGCCTATTTGAGGATTTCATTTTTGTTTATTTTATTTCTCCACAGTCATTGCAAGCCATTTATATAGCTCTTTTTCTACATTGTCAAGTGCCTATTGGGATTGCATTGGCTAACAGGAGCTATTTCCTGATTTTTGACTGCAAAGTGGGTAAAGTTTCCTCTCTTCATTTCATTGGGACTGTTGTACCACTATCAATGGACTAAGTGTTTTGACCCTTGATTTTAAGTGCTTGCAGGTTAGGTCATTCATGTTTCCTGATAAGTGTTGTCTCAGACATTGCCTGCCCACTATTAATCATCTTTACAGTTAGCTTATGATATTGGCGTTTGTGTTTATGATCTATGGGTTTTATTTTGGTGCATTTCCTTCTTGCATAGATTTGTATTATTTGTCCTTGTAGTCTTGATGTTTTGTTGATTGCATGTTGTTAGTTTTTTGCTGCTTCATAGAAGATTTGTATGTGAAAACTTTGGAATTTGGTTGTATTTTATGCATTGATGTTCATTATTCTGTTTATTTCAGATTCATCCCTACACCCCTGAAGAAGGGATTTTTTGTACCCAAAACGAGTCGGGCTGTAGATTGTTTTTATTATTGTATTGCTGTTTTTACAATATTCATTTGCTTTTTCTTGGTTTATTATATAAATAGTCTTTATATTTATCCATGTTGCACACAGCATCTTTGTTTGTTTGTTTTGACCGCTGGCACTGGTCCCTCTCAGGGCTGGGCTGGCTGCCAGGGCAGTGGATCTATGCGATACGGGTTCAGTTAGCTTCGTTGGGCAGCCATTAGTTGCACGTGTGCCCCCCCCGAAACGGTGATGGGGTGGGGCCTGGGCTGCCTGCCAATCCCTCCTCCTTCCCCTTGGGTGGTCAGGTCCCCTCTCCTCCCTCCACGCACCTGTGACCCGCTACCACTCCCCTGTTCCCTCGTAGTCACCCTTGGCGCCCCATCCGCCAGCTCCGGCCACCATTCCCTTGGGTCCCCTGGGAGCCGTGTGTGTGGGTTGATCCACTCCTCCTTGGGCCGCCACCCTCTGCTGGCCCGTTGGTCTGCCCCTCCGCCCACTCACCTCCCTCCATCCATTGCTGGTGCTGGTGTTGGTGCTGCTCCCCCTCCCACGGCAGAGATAGTGGTCCTGTGTGACAACGGCCATGGGGGTGTGGCATTGGGGTTCCCCTCTCCCTACCCTCATGTCCCACCCACCCCCATCCCCCTCCCAGTCTCCGGTGGGCCCCAACCCTTCCGCTTACCTTCTGCCACGTGTTCCACCACTCCCGGTGCCTGTTCCCCCTCCATTGCCTCCTCCTTTCCCTCGGTCGCTTCTTCAGTTAGGAGGGGGGGGGGTTGGTTGGTATAGTTCCCTGCCTTTTTTATCCCCCCCCTGCTCCCTCGCTGGGTTTGTTCAGGCCCCTGTGCCATCTGCACCCTGTGCCTACCTCCTGTATCCGTCTCCAAGTCCTCTGTGGCTGGCTGCTTGATGGGGCTCTTCTCTGAGTGCTCCCGTTGTGTCTACTTGCTCAGGGTGACTATCATGTCATTAACAGAGCCCGACCCTGAGTGCGGTAGTGGGCTCCCCATGCCCATCTGTGATGGGGGCCTACTGGTCCCCGAGGTCCCAGGCCGTTCCTCTTGGGGTGCGGGTCCAGCGGTGTCCATGGGTGCACTCACCTGGTGCTGCCATGGGGTGTGGGACATCCTCCCGTGTCCGGCCCTGTGCCACGGTGCTCCCTACCAGCCGGGGAACCACAATGGATCCCTTCATGTGGAGGATCCGGTCTAGGGCATCATAATAGGGCACAATCCGCACTGTGAGACCAGACCTCTGGTTATTGCCCTTTATGTGCTTGTAGCCCCTGTTGAGCTCCTTGGCCTTGGACCAGCATTGTGCTGCCAACCTTTGGTATCCAGCCTCCCCCATTTCCCTCACTATCAGGTCATGTGCTCGTTGCACTTATTGACCGCAAGCTCCACCTGGTTTTCCAGTGATTCCCAGAGCCTGATGAAGTCCTGGGTCTCCTGGACTCCTCACTGTCCCCCACTCTGGTACTTCCGTCTCCGTGCTGGGCCCTCTGGCTCCTGTGTTGCCGCCTCCTCTGGCTCCTCCCTGCTGGTGTCCTGTGAGGGTTCCAGGGCTCAGGCACATTTCCTGGTCTGTTGGGTGGACATGGGGGGTTGGGTGCTGTGGTTGTGCCATTCCTGGCCCTGACCCCGCCCGCCCTCCCACCCTCCCTCTGTGGCTGTCCGCTATCCTTTCACCACCACCACCCCGGCCATCCCATGGTGGTCTTCATAACCATTTGTGGAGGGCCTCTGTCCCTTGTTTGGTATCCCCCTCTGGGGCGGGTTGCTCCTGCTCCTCCTGCTGCTGCTGCTGCTCCTCGTGCTCCATCGCTGTCCTGTGTCTCCACTTTCTCTTCCTGTCTCACCACCTCAGTCACCTGCTGCAGTATGCCCTTTAAATATCCCTCATTCCATTTGTTGGCCATTGCCTGCGTGGCAGCATTTGCCACGGCATGGGATGGTTCTGTGTGATCGCACCTGGCAGTTGTCATTCAGATGTTACTTTTGACCGTTTTCCAGTGGAGATTGCATTCTCCACAGTTCTGGACCTACTCCCGTCTCAAGCTCCAGAACCATGGTTGACCTTGGCCCCTACCGGTGATTGACTGTGGCGAACATCTGGATGCCGCTGAACAGACGTTCAGGGCTCATTGGCTGCACTGGGGGATTGAGTGTGGTTCACTGTGGTTTACTGTGATCTCGTAACGTCTGAAATTACCCACTAGGGATCAGTTTCCTGCTTTGACAAGTTCTGGGAGGCTTCTAGGGCAGGCTTGAGTTCTGGCAATTTATCATTTATTGGGGGGGGGGGCTGGCTGTTTTTTCTTTTTTAAACAAAAATTAAGCACTGATTCTCCCTGAATACAGACCACTCACTATAAATGTATTTGTCATTGATGTGGGGTTAAACATGTGTTTTTTGTAAAGGAAAATCTAGTTGAATATTCATCCCAAGTGCTGACTCAGGTGAAGGCATGCCATAGATAGTGTGTGGCAATGGAATAAATTGTCACTCTTCCAGCTCTTGTGTCTCACACCAGCTGTCACCCGAACTGCCTGCCATATAGCAAGGTTAGAGAGAAAAAGCAAAAATCAGATAAAATATAAACAAAAAGACCAGAGTTTCTCTGTTGCTGCTCGTTAATTGAAAGATGACTTCACCATTGATCTGCCCTCAAAAAGTCCCAAAACATTGCCCTGCGTTAGATCAATGAGATAGCATTTAAATGTGATAGCTTGGCTCAACGGAACATTGCATTTAAACCAATAAGTATGTTTGTCTCTCCAGCTGGTAAAATAATACAAGCTTCCTCCAGCTGCTTGCTTCTCTGGAGCCACCAATTGACCATACTAAGCTTGTCATTTTTATTCTACATTTTAATTCTGGGTTACACTCTACTCTCAGATACAATGGATAGTAACTCCAACATTTTAAATAAATTTACTCTGGATGCATTCATGTCAAAATGAGCACAACTGAGCACAACTTGACTCCTTGGGTAGCTCCATACATTATCCATGCATTCATATAATTAAATCCCACTTCTTGACACCAGAAATGTCGAGGATTTTCCGTGGGTAAAGATTTGAAAACGAGGAGGCTGCAGCTGCAATCAGCAAATACTCTTTATTCAGCAGATTTACACAACGCGTTGTGGGCCTCTAGGATCAAGGAATCCCTGAGCGCACCTACAATCAAAGAGTACTATACTCTTATACTAAAATCCTTGGGCGGAGG
>QEPC01008879.1:3486807-3497497 GCA_003113815.1 Sphenodon punctatus | reverse complement strand
CGGCCTCAGCGCCGGCTGTGGCTGCCGGCATCAGAGACGCTCTAGGCCTTCCGGGGAAACCCAGAAGTTCCCCGGAAGGCCTAGGGTGTCTCTGACGCCGGCAGCCACAGCCGGCGCTGAGGCCGCCGGACTGGCCGCCGCCGCTGCCACACCCGGAGCTCCGCAAAGGTAAGCACTCAACTTTAGTAGGGGTGATCCCTGGGGGGTTGGGGGGGTGAACACCCCCCCCAAGGGATCGGGTCTATACTTACCGGCGGCTGCGGGGATGCTGCGGCCGCTGGTGCTGGGGGGTGGGCTCTTTTTTTAAACAAAAATCCAGGCTGGGCAGGCTGGGTGGGGGGTGTCCCCCCTTCCACCCGCGCAGCCTGGACTCGGGGAGGTGTTTTTTTTTAACTTTTTTGGTGGGGCTTTTTACATTGCAGCCATTTTTAAATGGCTGCAATGTAAAAAAATCCGGTACCCGGAATCCGGTAACCGGACCGGATTTATCGGGTTGAATCCGATAATGCCGGTACGCCCAGTACCGGCATTATCGGATTCCGGATTTACCGGTTTTCCCAGCACTACTTTGCATACTGTGCTCGCTTACAACTTAGGCTCCATGCACCCACACTTTGCCTTGGTCTTTCAGCTCCAATCTTCTTCCTTTGCAGGTTGGGGACAACACTAAAGCTAGGATAGCACGCTCCTCCCTTTCCGGTATTACATCATTACTCTACTTATAATGTGGCAAGAATTTCTTTTTCATTTACATTCCAGATCTCCATTCTGTGGCACTAGATCAAATACATCTTTCCACTGCACAGGTGACTAACAGCATGTAAATATGCCACCATCAAACAACTACATGGACTAGTTATGTCCTTACATTTCAATTCCTTTTATTTGGGATCCCCACCTACTCTAACCTACTACTTATTTGCCCCCCCACTCACTGTGACCCATTAATCACTACTTCACTCTTAGAAGATAGCAATGTTCTGACTTCAGCTTCCACCCCCCCCACCACACCCCCAGTCTAATCTACTAGCTTCCAGCCCCATAACGCACAACCCAGAGGTTTGGACTACCCAATAAACTTCATTCACCTCCCCCAAAATTGCAAGACTCCTGACCACTATGACGATAATCTCTAATAGAGAATGCGACAGTGTGTGTGAAATGACAACCCCTCCCTCCAAAAGAGAAAACACCACCCAGGAGAGGAGGCATAAAGCACAATGAGGCAATAGAGACTAGAACAACAAGGACGCAGCTATGGTGCTTAATAGCATGATGGTAGTGTTCCCCATGGTCTCCTATCACTCCTGCCAATCATTTACATCACCAAAAATCTCGACATTCTACCACTTTCTTATGGCATTCCTCCTATTATTCCACCAAGTTCCTTCCTGCTGCACTTCATCCTTATATCCTCCTCCCTGTCATTCTACCGTCTCTCCCTGCTGCCTTTGTTATTCTACATCATCTTCCCCCACACACTCCCAAATGTCAACGTGTATCGTGCTCAGCTTTAGTGTTGCCCCCAACAGGCAAAGGAAGAGGATTGGAGCTGAAAGACCAAGGCAAAGTGTGGGTGCATGGAGCCTAAGTTGTAAGCAAGCACAGTATGCGAAGCCATACAACATATTTACTGCTTACATGGTGTGGAAGTTAAGGAGGGAGCCTTAACACACAATTTCTAGGTTTGTTAAATAAAGTTTGCTTGGTATGAATCTGTCTTAACTAAGTTTGTAAAACCATAGGTTTTTTGTTTCTCTAATTATACATAATTACCGAACTAATCTTCTACAAGGCAGATTTGAATGGTTTCTTGCAATATGTGTCTCACGTTAGAAAAGAGCAATATCTTCACAGAAAAAGGGTTCTTGGACAGTCAGCCAATATTAAAAGTGTATTTGGAAGCTCTCCCTTTGTTCAATGAAGATAGCTGGGACCAACCCAAACACAATGTAATGCTTTCTCTAAGCAGCACTTGTTACATGTATTATTCATTTTCACTTTTCCCATATACGTTCAGCACAATTCCAGATACAAATGACTAAGCCGCACCTACCCATGAAGTCTATTCAGATAATGATGTGACTTCAGCTCCAAAAAGCAAGGGATCTAAAGCTAAAACTTTGCTTGCCCTGCATGAGTCTTAGTGAAAGATGATGGAGCATCATTGTTAACTCTGGATTGCCTTGGCTACGTGTAAATTAGCTTTTAGGGACAAATCTGGTTTAATTTACATAAATAGCTCACACTGAAAAGGGACTTTGAGTTAAGAAGAATTACTCCTGTCAGTTATTTATTTAAATTTATATGCCATCCTTACACCACCTTCTGAAGATGCTCAGGCCTGGGTGCTCAACTCTAGGGGAAGGGAATTCCATAACATCCAGTCAGCAACCAAGAACATCCTCCTGCAAACCCCTGCTGTGTAAACAAGACTAACAAATGGTACCCACAGAAGGGCGTTCCCAGCCAATCGAAAGGACCACAATGGGGCATGGAAGGACAAACTGTCTTTCAGATACGTGGGACCCAAACCATTTAGGGCTTTAAAGGTCAAAAACAGCACCTGGAATTGTGCCCGGAAACCTATAGGTAACCAGTGCAAACATCGGAGCGCTAGTGTAATGTGCTCCTGGCTCCTTGTCCCCGAAAGGAGCTAAGCCACCTTATTCTGCACCATCTGCAGCTTCCAAACAGCCATCACAGGTAGCCCCATGTAGAGCGCATTGCAATAATCTAGCCTTGAGGTCAGGCGATGAAAACCTGAATGATGGTGGCCAGATCGAAATCAGGAAAAAAAAGAAAGAAAAAAAAAGACCCCAGTATCTTCACCAGATGGAATTGCTGAAAAGAGCTTATGGCCACTACCACAACCTGACAATCCAGGTGCAGCAAGGGATCCAGAAGTGTTCCAAGGCTGCAAAACTAATTGACCAGAGGGGGCCGGACTCCATCAATAACAGGAGTCCAATCCCCTCCAAGTCACAGGACTGGTCAAGCACCATCAGGGCACTTTTAGATGTGCCGCCGGGTGGCTCATGAATTCTTCTGAGAAGCAGACTTGTAAAACCCCAATATCTAGGTTTTTGAAAGAATATGGGAACCGCCCACACCACTGTTTCCAAAGGTGGACGGGTGACTTCCAGTGCGGGATGACACATCTTAATTCCGCACGAGGTTTCTGAAAGTTGACTGTGAAGTCTGCAAATATTGAAGTCACATCTCAAAACAGCTGTAGTCTTGTCTGGATTCACTTTCAACAGGCTCACCCAACAGCAGCTAAGCACTGGGTAAGCAACACCGAGACTACAGGGCCTGGGTCAGATGAAAAAGAGAGGTAGAGCTGGGTGTCATCAGCGTACCAATGGCACTTCACCCCAAACCTCTGAATGACCTCGCCCAGTGGCCTCATATGCTCACTAAACAAGAAGGGAGACAGAATAGAACCCTGTGGGACTCCACAGGGTAGGTCCCGAGGGGATAATGAGCAATCACCCATCACCACTCTCTGGGACCTCCCAGAATGAAAGGAGTGGAACCACTCAAGAGCAGTCCTGTGCATACACCCCCACCAGGTGCTGCAGTTGTTAGGGGTATGAAATTAATTTTTCTTATTATGATAACAAAAAATGAAATTTTTGGTAAAAACAAAACCAAAAAATAATAATGAAAACAAAAATGAAAATGAACTTTTTGTTTTTGAAATAATGGGAAAACACTGAAACATATTTCTGCCTATAATATTTTTGTTTCTTATTCAATTCTGATGAAACTTGGGGAGATTGTACCCACAATGGAGGGCAATATGTATTCCAAATTTGGGAAGGGGTGGATGAAGGAAACCAATTTTAGAAGCAATTGAATGTTGTGATTTTAAGAAATGCTCCATACACATTCCTGGCTTGGATTCTGTCCAATTCGCATGAAACCTAGCAATATTATGGCCCTCCCCAAGATTACCAAATTTGCCAGATTTCAGAAATATTGGATAAAGGGTCCTGATGATATAAGACATTAGCTTGAAAATGCATTTCTGCCTGTAACATTTTTATATTCCATCCTGGAATTTAAGGCTGAGCATTAAACATAAGCCTCTCCGCTATATCTGAGTAGGTACGGAAGTACATAACTATCCGCACTGCACCTCCCCTATCTGGTAGATGGAAAAAATGAGTTATATATGAAGGCGGGAAGAAACAGCCCAAAATATTAGAAATGTGATGGGCAATCCTAAATTTTGAATCCCAAGGGGGAATTAGCCCTGATGTCAGAGGAAAAATCTTAAAGGCCAAAGCACTGAGTATGGGAAAAAACACTCGCTCCTCAGACGCCTTCAAAGTTGCTGGCCTAGACTGGGCTGAGCCATACAAAAGAGCTGTTAGACATGAGCAATCCACCATCTGGGGGCCCAACCCCATCCCATTCCCTCCAAGCTCTTTGACACAATCCCAAACCCTGCTCACCTGCTGCTGCATATCCTGGAGTTTGTTGTCCAACCCCTCAATGCATGCCATAAGTGTCTCTAGGTACTGAAAAATCCCATGGTCCTGGGCCTGCTTTCCATTATTTCCAGGAGCTATAGTTCTTATTTTAGTACTGGCTCCTATACTAGTATAGGGGAATCCTCCCTTTTCTATACTCCCTCCAGGGGAGGACTCCATCCTATCTGCCAACTGAGGATCATCACAAACCTGGTTCTCTGAAGTTCCAGTGATGATAACTCCAGGGACAATTGGAAAATCAAGAGGCATATCAAAAGATCCCCCCTGATTTGTGGTTTCTCCAATAGATGACTGTGGAGCCCCCTTGGGCTCCCTAACCTGACTTATTGGGGAAGGTAAAGACTCTATGGAAGCAGGGGGCAATTCCAAATCCCCCTGCCCGCCTAAATGGAAACTCAGTGAGGGTTTATCCCCTGCCCCCACTTGGGGAACAGGAGGCAAAGGCCCCCTGTCCTCAATTTGGGTTTGGGGGGAACAAATTCTATCCTCTATGATTGAAGCCTGGGAGTTTGGGGAAGAAATCTGGAAAGACCCCCGGGATTTGGCAGCCAATGCCAACCATCTTTCTCCCTGCTGCTTGAATGCCAAGGCACACGCCAGCAAGGAAGGATCTGGGGGTACCGGCCTAGGTAAAATAAATGGGACTAGCCCTTCACTAGATGATCCTACCTCCGAGCCTGGAGACCCTTGCAGCAGGGAAGAAAGCGGACGGCCTGCATCAGCAACCACAAAATCCCGACCTACATCTGGGCCTTCCAGGGAAGGACACAAAGGGGTTAACGAAGAGCCACCCTGTTGAATCACAGAGGGAACAGAGGTCGTGGCAAGGCAATCCGGGAGCTGCAATTGCCTAGCCCTAGTTCTGGTCGTTACCCCCCCCCCCCTTTTTACACTTCCTGGGCATTTTGGAACACTCAAAGAAAAGAGAAATTTACTTGGGGTACAAACTTCACACCCACTCCAAGATCAAGACAAAACCTTCCCCCAAGATCTGAGGCCCACGTCCGGCCCAACGCCTAAGGCCGTGCACACAAAGGCGTGCCCTTGCACGTGCAGCCCTTAGGCGTGCTGCCCTGGTCATGCCTCTGGTGCCGCTGGGCGGCACGATGGAATTTTAAACCTCCCGGCGGTGAAACTCCTCCCCGTTCACAGCTGTCCCTGCTATCAATCAGCGTAGGCTCCCAGTGGCACTTGGCAATAGCCCTCCAAAACTCGGGCTCCCACTCCCTTCACCCCAGAGAAACAGGGCAGAGAGGCACAACAAGTCTGGAGGGGGGTGGAGAGGACTCCGACTTCCCAGTAAGAAGTGGGGGAAGAGAGGTTGAGATGGCTGCAGCACAGAATGAGGATATTTGGTTGACATTTCTGCTGGCCAATTGGCATCACAAACCGATCTTATACCACAGTGACACATAAGAGAATCTCTGGCATAGGCTCATTCTCTGCATATGCTGTTCAGGCTTATAAAATTGGAAGCCTTTATCACATCTTTCCAATCTTTGGCAGAGATGATCATAAAGGTGTGAGAGATATCCCTGCCAAATTTCATGTACAATGTTGGACTATAAAAGATGTTACAGTCAGACATACATTTATAAGTTAATTGCTTACAGCACAAGGACCCTTTATCCAATCCTTCTGAAATTTGGCATAGATAGTGGACATAGGGAGGGGTATATATATGCCAGGTTTCATTAACATTAGATGCGAGACAAATAAGTTACAGCCATGAATGGATATGCAGATTTTTGCAAAATAACACAATACAACTGCTTATAAAATTGGATTCATTTACACAATCATTCTGAAATTTGGTACACTTGATATCTTCCATTGGATGTACAACTGTGCAAAGTTTCATTCAAATATAATGAAAAACAAAACGGTTCCTCCAAAAATGTGTTTTCTATTGAAACCAATGGAAATAAAAAACAAAAGTGAAAACAAAATTTTGGTATTTATGAACATGAAAACAAAATATTTAAATAGTGAAAATAAAAAACAAAATTAAAAAACGACATGGGTCCCTGGTGCACACCTCGAGCAGTCGTGTCAACAACACCTCATAGACAACAGTATCAAAGGCAACTGAAATAATTCCCATTGTCAAACTCAATGAAACAAACTGAATTATTATTATTTTTGCCATTTGATGGCCACCTCCTAATGATTCAGGTTTTTTTCCAGTTATTTTATTGTAACTATTTCTTTTACTGCAGTTTTAGAGCTGCTATGTTATCCACTAATCAACTGCAATGACTGGTTGGATTTTCACAATTTTTGTTCTAAAGTACAACAAAAAAATGATAAAACATGCCTCTCCTCCCCCCTAAAGCCTTGAAGATAATGATGATTTGTATTGGGAGTTTTAGGATGGAAATATTTAAATATGAATGAAGCTGTAGATCAGGAGTGGAGAACCTTTTCCCTTCCAAGGGTCACTCTGAAAATTAGTACAAGTTCAAGGGCCAGTTGAGGGAAGGGGTGCACTTAAGTACATGACAGTCAGGTGCCACGGATCTGTTCCTTAACCTTGTGTGAATGCCGTCATCTCTGCTCCCTGGCCATGAGAATAGTCTTTCAGAGCTTGGGGAAGGAACTAGATCCAAGGCTGAGATCCAGTAAGTGGAAAGTGGACAAGTAAAAACCAGCTATGGGCCGCATTTGGCCCAGTCCTGCGGTTCCCCGGACCTAGTAGATCGTATTAACTCAACAGGACATTGATTTGTATATAAAAAGTAGAGGGGGTTGGGGGTTTTATGGTGTTTTATAAGTATTGTTTTTATCTGTTTTGTAAGCCACCCTGAGCCTTCTGGGAAGGGTGGGGTATTAATCAAAATAAAATAAAATATATAAATAGTCACAGTTAAACTAGAGAGTTATGTTTGCCTAAAAATAAATGATATAGTTTTGTTCAGAAATGATAACTCTATAAGAATTAGAAGGACATTGACAAATTGGAATGGATTTAGAGGAGGGCGACAAAGATGGTCCGGGGTCTGGAAACCAAGTCCTATGAGGAAAGGTTGAAGCAGGAGCTGGGTATGTTTAGCCTGGAGAAGAGAAGACTAATGGGAGACATGATAACCATCTTCAAATATCTGAAGGGCTATCACATAGATGATGGAGCGGACTTGTTCTCTGTTGCTCCTGAAGGCAGGACTAGATCCAATGGGCTCAAATTACAAGAAAGCAGATTTTGACTAAACTTTAAGAAGAACTTTCTAATGGCATGAGCTGTTGGACAGTGGAACAGACTGCCTAAGGCAGTGGCGTGTTCTCCTTCACTGGAGGTTTTCAAATAGAGGCTGGACGGCCATCTGTCAGGGATGCTGTAGCTGTGGATTTCCTGCACTGAGCAGGGGGTTGGACTGGATGACCTCTGAGGGGCCTTCCAACTTTAAGGCCTTTTTAACATGGATGTCACAGCAGCACCGATGGGTGGAGATGGGTGTGGATGGGTGGGTGAGCACACCCAGCAAACACCCGGCGGGCGGTGGTGCTGCCGAGCAGGGAGACATTTACATGGACAGCGCGGCAGGGCGTTGTGGGAAAGAAAGGGGAGGGGCCCGCAAACACCCAGTGGCCAAACACCCATCCCAGGAAGCACCCAGCAAATCCCGTGCAAGTACATGGATGGCCAGGACCGGCGGGGAAGCCCCGCCCGGCACAGCAATGGCACAACATGGCTGACTGAGGGCAAACGAAGCTGCATGACTTGGCCCTGCCCCCAGCCGCCAGGACCCACATGGGCGGGAAGGAGATGGGATGAGAGCCGCTACAATGGAGCCAGCTCCACACAGTCCCGGCACAGAGCCCAGACTGCCTGGTGCCAGGCACCCCCTCCCCTACACACACACACACAGCAGAGCTGCACACACACTGCAGGCAGCAGAAGCACACAGGGATGGGAACACAGCCTAGGGGGGGCAAGGAGGGGGGAAGTCACCCGCACAACACAGGCAACACCCCTCTGCCCCCCGCAGAGACACCCGCACAAGGGGTGAGGTCACAGCAAAGCACAACACGGACACACCAGGTAAAGAACACACAAGCCTTTAATTGAACGGGGAACCAGCAACGGGACAACAACAATAGGGCAGGGAGGGGGATGGCGCAACAGAAGGGGGGGTGAACAGCACCAGCAGAGGCAGGCCCGGGACCGAACCCCGGACAATAGGGCCAGCGACCCCGCGCCCGGTGTCAGCGCTCAACCTGTGTGCTGTCCAGCTGGTGCAGCCACTCCAGGACATTCAGGAGGAGCTCTAACAACTCTCCCTGCTCCTGGGTCTGCTCAGTGATCATGTCCTGCACTGTATGGGACAGAGGGAGAGGAGACAGCCATCAGAGCTGGCCCCGGGCACCCAGGAAGGAACAGAACACTCCACGGAGGGACACAGGCACAGGGCCCAGAAAACAGGCAGCACACTCACGGATGCCATCGAATAGCGGCCCTGCCACCCACATGTCCCACGCCACCCGCTCCAGCTGCTGCACCATCACGCCCAGGCGCAAGATCACCAGCAGCATGACAACAGTAGCTGCAGAAGAGAAGGGACAGGGCCTTGGGGAACACCCGCAACAACGGGCCCGGGGAGGGCCGGGGGCAGCGACACCATCAGGGGCCCACCCCACATGTTGACAGCCACCCCCTGAGGATCACCCTGGCCCCTGCATGAAAGGGAATTGGTCGGGCCACAGGCTGGGTCCAAATCAACCCCTACTCATGCTCGCAGACGAGTGCCCATGGTGCTGCCGCCCATCCATCACCACCACCACAGACAGCCTGCACCAACAGGGGATGACAACTGAGGGGAGGGGAGGGGCAGGGTCACACCAACACACAGGCAAGACCAGGGGGTGCCTGGGCAACCACCCACCACCAATACCACCCCTTGAGCGACCCCAGGCAGCAGCACCCAGTGGGGAAGCAGCCAGGAGAACACACACCTCACAGCTGATGCCCACCCCACAGGCCCGGAGCCCACCTCCCAAGCACACATCCCACACACAACAACACAGATGGGGGCAGGAGGACCATCAACGGGGAAGGGGCAACCAGACACCACAGCAGCAAGAGAGGCAAGGCAGGACAGAACATCACAGAACAGAATTTGATTGGAGTTGGGGGAAAGTGGGCCCCCAAGCACAGAGAGGCAGAGCAGGGGGGTGCTGAGGCACCCGTGGCTGGGCACAAGAGGCAGAACAGGAGGGCACAGGAGCGCCTGCACAGGGCAGGTAAGGGCACCTGGGCAGCCCCAGCGGGAAGGGGCAGCGGTCACACAGAGGGAACCATTGGGGTCCAGGTACTCCAGGCGGTAGCCAGCAGCAAAGCAGATGGCAGTGCACAGCCTGCTTGGAGGTACAGGGAGGAGGGGCTATGCACTGTCCCGGGCACCAGGGTGGCAGCGAGAAGGTGACGGTGAGGGGCTGCTCATGGATGGTCCGGCGAGCGCTCTCAGGGCAGTGACCCTGGCGCCAGACTCTCCCAGGTGAACAGGTCCCTTCGGAAGCCTCGGGCACGCATATGAGCATCCGCCAGGTAGCGCGGAAGGAGCAGATCTGCACCTTCGGCCATGGCCCGTACAGCTGAAAGGTCCCTCACCAATCAAAGGGTGACGAGCTCCACAGCGGTGGGGTCCCCAGTCCAGAGCAGGCCACCAACCTCATGATACAGCAAGCCCAGGTCCCACAGGAGGACCCCCACATCCGAGGGTGTGCACGGGATGTCGCGTGCATGCAGGAGGCTGCCGGTGTACAGGGAAGCTGTTGGAAATACATTCCTTAGTTACATCTCCCCATAGCACCTTATCCTGCTTGTTTTCTAGAAAGAGCAGGAGTAGAGACAGTCAGATCAAGAAACCCCTCCCCCACCCACTTTGTTCTATTCCTGCTAGGACCTGATTGGTTAGTCTCCTCTCCTCAGGATGTTTCTTATCTCTTTGTGTCTGAGAGATATTCAGAGAGCTTCTTACTTCCCTTCTGAACACACCTAGTCTTAGGACTTAGTATAGATGTAGGTCTTTCCTATCCTACATGTATTTCTTAATAAAGCTACTTAAACTTAAGTATGCTTCCTGCCTGCTTATTAATGATTAGCTACTCACACTCCTCTGTAAACTCTGCATTGGGCTAATCAATGCAATGATCTCACAGTCCTTGCATTCCAACAGGGTTATGGGCCCAGG
>QEPC01008879.1:3425965-3484527 GCA_003113815.1 Sphenodon punctatus | reverse complement strand
TGTTGGAAATACATTCCTTAGTTACTTCTCCCCTAAGCACCTTATCCTGCTTGTTTGCTAGAAACAGCAGGAGTAGAGACAGTCAGATCAGGGAACCCCTCCCCCATCCACTTTGTTCTACTCCTGCTAGGACTTGATTGGTTAGTCTCCTCTCCTCAGGATGCTTCTTATCTCTTTGTGTCTGAGAGATATTCAGAGAGCTTCTCCTACTTCCCTCCTGAACACACCTAGGGCTCATCGACACGTGCAGCAATTATCTGGATTTTAAAAAATTTGTTTTCCTCTAGTTCACTGTTAACAATGACAATTGCATTCACATGAGTGCCATACCATTGTTCCCAACAGCGAAATAACACATTCAGACCTTCTTGGAGCGCGCGCTTAGCTGCCTGTTCAGTGCGGTTCAATTACAGGAAGTTACAGCATGGCTGGGCAGCAGGCTGCAGCCAGATTCTCCCCCAATAAGTTCCTCTACCTCCCTTCCCTGGCTCCGGACCCCATCCCTCACCTGCCTCTTCCTCCTAGTAGTGCCCCAGCAGCAGCATTAGCAGCAGTGGGGACACCAGCAATCGGAGATAACGCTGTTTGTTTACAAACAACACCTCCCTATGTGATCACACACATGGGGAGGCTTTGTTTGTAAACAAACAGCATTATCTCCGATCTCTTGGTGTCCCCCGCTGTGCTGCTGCTGTATCCCGTAGGGGCAGGAGTAAAACAGCGCACTTGAAAGCAAAGTTGCCTTCACATGCAGGACAAGTTCACACCAAATACAATGTTGCTTTCACGCTGCTGTAAAGAGCGGATTTATTTCAATCGGACAGCATAAAGGTAGGTTTAACTAGCTTTGAACTGCAGATTACTTAGGTGCGATATTGATGACAATATTTCAAATTAGGGACTTCAGACATTCAAGATACATTCGAATTTTGTAAAATTCGGACACAAACTGAACGTCTGAATGCCACCCTAGTCTTAGGACTTAGTAGATATTCAGAGAGCTTCTTACTTCCCTTCTGAACACACCTAGTCTTAGGACTTAGTATAGATGTAGGCCTCTCCTATCCTACATGTATTTCTTAATAAAGTTACTTAAACTTAAGTATGCTTCCTGCCTGCTTATTAATGATTAGCTACTCACACTCCTCTGTAAACTCTGCATTGGGCTAATCAATGCAATGATCTCACAGTCCTTGCATTCCAACAGAAGCAACAGGGGGGCCCCCAGACAGCAAGGCGAGGCCGTACCCGGGTAGCTCTGTCAGCAGGCGAGCCGTGGTTACCTCCTCAGCAGTCCACAGCAGAACAACGGCGGGCGGGTGCCCCCAAGGAGGCTGCACGGGGGGGGGGGCAAAGGCAAGCTCAAGGGAATGGGCCCAGCGCACCGGGGCCTTCATAATGGAGAGATGTAAAAAGTGGTGTGCCCCAGGGATCTGTATTGCGACCGGTGCTGTTTAATGTATTCATTAATGATTTGGAAAACAGCGTTAAGAGTGAGGTGATCAAATTTGCAGATGACACCAAATTATTCAAGGTAGTTAAAACACGAGCAGACTGTGAAGAAGTGCAATAGGATCTTACAAGACTGAATGCCCGGGCATCTAAATGGCAGATGAGATTTAATGTGGACAGGTGCAAAGTGATGCACATAGGGAAAAATAACCCAAACTATGAGTACACAATGCTGGGTACTAAGCTAGGAGTTACCACTCAGGAAAAGGATCTGGGAGTGATTGTGGACAATACAATGGATGTTTTTACATACACATTTCTCTTGCATGTGTTTGCTGTTACATCCTGACCTTTCCGTGTGTCTAAATCACTAACCCAGATCTTAAACATCCAGCTCTTTGAACTTCTGCATAGAATGTCTCCAAGAACTTTTGTGTATAAAAAGTTCTCCTAGTAAACTGCTTTGCTCCAGGCAGCTGTGATCACTTGGTTTCCATGGCAGCCTGTCACATCTACAACTGCGGCTACTTTAGACAGGGCAGTGTTTATGTGAAGAATGCATCCAGGAACTGCCTCAGGGCAGTGTGTGTGTGAAAAATGCATCCAGATCTAACTTGTGGACTTGTAAACCCAGAAGTTTGAAAAATCCAGAACTTTAAGGTGTGTGTAAAAATGGCCACTGAAATCCTCAGCCCAGTGTGCAGCCAGCAGTCAAAAAACCAAACAGAATGTTAGGAGTTATTTGCAAAGGGATAGAAAATAAAACTGAGGATGTCATAATGTCTCTATACAAATCAATGGTGCGACGGCACCTGGAATATTGTGTGCAGTTTTGGTTGCCCCATCTCGAAAAAAACATCGCTGAATTAGAATAGGTACAGAAAAGGGCAACAAGACAAGAGGGGACATGATAGAGTTTTATAAAATCTTGAGTGGTGTGGAACGAGTAGATAGGGAACAGTTATTTACCCTCTCAAATATGACTAGAACTAGGGGACACTCCATGAAACTAGTTGCTGGCAGATTTAAAACAAATAAAAGGAAGTACTTTTTCACTCAATGCATAATTAACTTACGGAATTTGTTGCCAGAGGATGTTGTCAAGGCCAGTAGTATAGCTGGGTTTAAAAAAGGCCTGGATAAGTTCTTGGAGAGTAGGTCCATTAATAGCTATTTACCAACTAGCTTACGGGATGAACTTCTTACTGTCGGGAGCTGGGAGTGAACAACGTGGAATGGATTGCCCATTATGACTGTTGGTTCTCCCATGCGATCGAGATTGGTCACTGTCAGAGGACAGGATGCTGGGCTTGATGGACCATTGGTCTGACTCAGTATGGCACTACTTATGTTCTTAAAGGCTATTCAGGATGACATTCTATGTACACTGTCAAATGCATTTGTGGAAAGTGATGAAATTTAGGAAAGTCTCAATTGCTTCAAGACCCTTCTCAAATCAGCCATTTCAAAACACATGTCTATTCTGGACATGACCTGCCCAATTGAAAATCAGCTTGTTCCACTCTGATTTTCTCATTCTTTATCCACTTCAGGATATTACAGAGGACCTTGCAGTGTTGAGGTTTCCTTTCCTTGGAATCTTACGTACGATCTTTCCCTTGGGGCGTAACTTGGACTCAGCCCATTCAATTATATTTCACACAGAAAATTCACTATAATATTTTCCACATGCTTTCAGCATTTTGCTAGGATTTCTAAATAAGCCTGAAATGAAATATGTGATCTACTGGTCATCTGCATCAAAATACAGTTTGAATAGTTTGTTGAAAATCAGAAGAATTCCAATAAAAAAGTTTAATTAAAGTGATGGAGCACAAGACTATTTTAAATGAAAAGAGCTAACTAAATGTACATGCCTATACTGATCTCCAATCAAATCAATTATAATCAATAGAAGAGAGTGGTTTGTTTGTTTTTTTAAAAAAAACAGCATACAAAATTGGCAACCGAATATTCTCATCTGCTACACCATTATAACAGGATTATATAATAATTATTTTTAATTCAGAGAGAGACCACTTTAGTAATTGAAATGTTGGGCATCCATCAATGGATGTAAGCAAGGAGATGGTGTGCAGGGCGGGGGGGGAAGGTCCGTGGCTGCTGAGTGGCACTGACGCAGCGCACTCACTCAGGTGGAGTGAGTGGAGAGGGATTCAAATGGGCTCCTCCCAGTGTTGCTACCCCAGCCACGGAGGCAGCCCCCATGCGTTCCCTCTGCCAGGGACCATGGGAGAGGAGGAAGCATGTCAAGCTGGCCTTTGCAATTGACATGTCCCTGGTGTGGGCACTGGGGAACCCGTGCTCCCCATTGCTCCCAGCCAGTTCTTGTGACTTGCAGAGGCCTTGTGAGAGGAGGGGGTATAGGCATGGGGGGTGGGGATCAGGGTTGTTTTGGGAGGTTAGGAGGGCCACAACCCCCTTGTGAGGGGATATGAGCAGGAATGTGGGGGAAGGAGGGTTATGCCACAACTCTGTGAGGAAAGGGGGTGTGGCTACGAGGTATCTGGGATATGCTTTGACCCTCCTGTGAGGGGGAGTATAGGCATGGGGGAGGAGGGGGAGGGAAGGGGGGGTTCCCTGCCTGCCACCTATGCCACTCTGCCTCTGGGGATGCTTGACTTAGGAGACCCTCTCTGGCCACCCACCTCCCAAGGTCCTTGTGGGTCCTTAGGGGGTGGGGGTTGAGAATCAGGTGCTGGGGGGACGCTCTTTGAAGGGTGTTGGGAGGGAGGCAGCTATTGGGGTTGTGTTGGGCATGGAGAGGTATGGCAGGAGGGGGAGGATAGGCCATCAGGAGAGACACTTAGTATCTGTGCATGTGTCCTACTCCCCCCCCCCACCCCCACACACACCTTGGGCTATTTGGGGACTACGTCCAGTAGGGCTATCATTAGATTTGGGATGTGGCCGCTGACCTGGCTGGATGAAGCATCTGGGAAAGTATTGTCCCAGGTGGTGCCAGTCAGGTACTCTGTGCAGCATCAATCTCGGCTCGGGGGCTGAGGATGTGGAGTGGCTGGGACACCTTAGTCTTTTGGAGGNACACATTTCTCTTGCATGTGTTTGCTGTTACATCCTGACCTTTCCGTGTGTCTAAATCACTAACCCAGATCTTAAACATCCAGCTCTTTGAACTTCTGCATAGAATGTCTCCAAGAACTTTTGTGTATAAAAAGTTCTCCTAGTAAACTGCTTTGCTCCAGGCAGCTGTGATCACTTGGTTTCCATGGCAGCCTGTCACATCTACAACTGCGGCTACTTTAGACAGGGCAGTGTTTATGTGAAGAATGCATCCAGGAACTGCCTCAGGGCAGTGTGTGTGTGAAAAATGCATCCAGATCTAACTTGTGGACTTGTAAACCCAGAAGTTTGAAAAATCCAGAACTTTAAGGTGTGTGTAAAAATGGCCACTGAAATCCTCAGCCCAGTGTGCAGCCAGCAGTCAAAAAACCAAACAGAATGTTAGGAGTTATTTGCAAAGGGATAGAAAATAAAACTGAGGATGTCATAATGTCTCTATACAAATCAATGGTGCGACGGCACCTGGAATATTGTGTGCAGTTTTGGTTGCCCCATCTCGAAAAAAACATCGCTGAATTAGAATAGGTACAGAAAAGGGCAACAAGACAAGAGGGGACATGATAGAGTTTTATAAAATCTTGAGTGGTGTGGAACGAGTAGATAGGGAACAGTTATTTACCCTCTCAAATATGACTAGAACTAGGGGACACTCCATGAAACTAGTTGCTGGCAGATTTAAAACAAATAAAAGGAAGTACTTTTTCACTCAATGCATAATTAACTTAAGGAATTTGTTGCCAGAGGATGTTGTCAAGGCCAGTAGTATAGCTGGGTTTAAAAAAGGCCTGGATAAGTTCTTGGAGAGTAGGTCCATTAATAGCTATTTACCAACTAGCTTACGGGATGAACTTCTTACTGTCGGGAGCTGGGAGTGAACAACGTGGAATGGATTGCCCATTATGACTGTTGGTTCTCCCATGCGATCGAGATTGGTCACTGTCAGAGGACAGGATGCTGGGCTTGATGGACCATTGGTCTGACTCAGTATGGCACTACTTATGTTCTTAAAGGCTATTCAGGATGACATTCTATGTACACTGTCAAATGCATTTGTGGAAAGTGATGAAATTTAGGAAAGTCTCAATTGCTTCAAGACCCTTCTCAAATCAGCCATTTCAAAACACATGTCTATTCTGGACATGACCTGCCCAATTGAAAATCAGCTTGTTCCACTCTGATTTTCTCATTCTTTATCCACTTCAGGATATTACAGAGGACCTTGCAGTGTTGAGGTTTCCTTTCCTTGGAATCTTACGTACGATCTTTCCCTTGGGGCGTAACTTGGACTCAGCCCATTCAATTATATTTCACACAGAAAATTCACTATAATATTTTCCACATGCTTTCAGCATTTTGCTAGGATTTCTAAATAAGCCTGAAATGAAATATGTGATCTACTGGTCATCTGCATCAAAATACAGTTTGAATAGTTTGTTGAAAATCAGAAGAATTCCAATAAAAAAGTTTAATTAAAGTGATGGAGCACAAGACTATTTTAAATGAAAAGAGCTAACTAAATGTACATGCCTATACTGATCTCCAATCAAATCAATTATAATCAATAGAAGAGAGTGGTTTGTTTGTTTTTTTAAAAAAAACAGCATACAAAATTGGCAACCGAATATTCTCATCTTCTACACCATTATAACAGGATTATATAATAATTATTTTTAATTCAGAGAGAGACCACTTTAGTAATTGAAATGTTGGGCATCCATCAATGGATGTAAGCAAGGAGATGGTGTGCAGGGCGGGGGGGGAAGGTCCGTGGCTGCTGAGTGGCACTGACGCAGCGCACTCACTCAGGTGGAGTGAGTGGAGAGGGATTCAAATGGGCTCCTCCCAGTGTTGCTACCCCAGCCACGGAGGCAGCCCCCATGCGTTCCCTCTGCCAGGGACCATGGGAGAGGAGGAAGCGTGTCAAGCTGGCCTTTGCAATTGACATGTCCCTGGTGTGGGCACTGGGGAACCCGTGCTCCCCATTGCTCCCAGCCAGTTCTTGTGACTTGCAGAGGCCTTGTGAGAGGAGGGGGTATAGGCATGGGGGGTGTGGATCAGGGTTGTTTTGGGAGGTTAGGAGGGCCACAACCCCCTTGTGAGGGGATATGAGCAGGAATGTGGGGGAAGGAGGGTTATGCCACAACTCTGTGAGGAAAGGGGGTGTGGCTACGAGGTATCTGGGATATGCTTTGACCCTCCTGTGAGGGGGAGTATAGGCATGGGGGAGGAGGGGGAGGGAAGGGGGGGTTCCCTGCCTGCCACCTATGCCACTCTGCCTCTGGGGATGCTTGACTTAGGAGACCCTCTCTGGCCACCCACCTCCCAAGGTCCTTGTGGGTCCTTAGGGGGTGGGGGTTGAGAATCAGGTGCTGGGGGGACGCTCTTTGAAGGGTGTTGGGAGGGAGGCAGCTATTGGGGTTGTGTTGGGCATGGAGAGGTATGGCAGGAGGGGGAGGATAGGCCATCAGGAGAGACACTTAGTATCTGTGCATGTGTCCTACTCCCCCCCCCCACCCCCACACACACCTTGGGCTATTTGGGGACTACGTCCAGTAGGGCTATCATTAGATTTGGGATGTGGCCGCTGACCTGGCTGGATGAAGCATCTGGGAAAGTATTGTCCCAGGTGGTGCCAGTCAGGTACTCTGTGCAGCATCAATCTCGGCTCGGGGGCTGAGGATGTGGAGTGGCTGGGACACCTTAGTCTTTTGGAGGAATCTGGTGCCCAATGCATCTGCTTTAGAATGTGTTCATCTTGTGTTTGATTTGGCTGGGGATAGACTGGGAATCCTCCAGATGTACCAACCACCCCACTGCACAGCTGATTCCCTCCCTGCTGTAGCTGAGTTGATCTCAGAGGTGGTGTTGAAGTCACTCAGACTTATTGTCCTGGGTGATTTTTCAATACACATGCTGAGCTTAACCTTTCAGGGGTGGAACAGGAGTTCATGGCCACCATGACAATCATGGGCCTATCCAAGATATCTGGCCTGACACATGAGGCAGGACACACTTTGGATTGGATGTTTTGCACCAGTCTAGATACAGGAGTTCTGATTATCAGGGGTGTTGTTACAATACTATTGTTGTGGTCAGATCATTACTTTCTGAAATCCCAGATCCCGGCCCTTCTGTGTCCTCATCAGGGTGATGGGCCAGTTAGGTTGGTCTGCCCCTGGAGGCTAATAGATCTGACTGGTTTCCAGAATTCTCTTCAGGATTTACCTACTGACCTCAGCAGCTACTCTGTTGATGACCTGGTTGCCTTGTGGAATGACATCTTGACCATGGCCATCGACACGGTTGCACCCAGGTGTCTGCTCCCACTGTGTGGCAGCACAGGTCCCCCTAGTATATGGAGGAGCTGAGGTGGCTGAAGCAGGAGGGTAAGTACTTAGTGTTGGAATTTTATTAGTGGTCAAAAAACAAAAAACAGTTTAAATGAGTTCTCAGTAGCAACAGCTTAGAAGTAATCAACACCTTGGAGTTTGTTTCTAGATTAAAATAATCTACTGTATTGAGAAATACATTGTGATAGGAAAGGCCTATCCCTAGATCTTACTAGCTAGCTGCCACCAGCATGGTGGCCAGTCATAATGAAGGTCAGAGAGAGAAGAAGGGAATGGCGAAAGGCCAGGAAGAAGGAGGAAGTCCAGTAGGAACTTCCTGGGCACATCCCACTTGGGAGGGGGCTTAGAAGCAGAGATCAGGAAAGGTTAAAGTGACACTCACACTAACTCACTATCTCTACTCCCAATGCCCCTAGTGTGGTCATTAGGGTTTGCTGGTGCAAAAGGGCAATGTCATCTGGAGCTGTTTCTCCAACACTTAGAGCACAGGTGGTGCTTGAAACGTGCTGAAGCTGATTGGGTATAGATAATTTTTAAAGGACTATGCCATGGCTGTGATGGTGGCAAAGAAAGTGTCCTTCTCCACTATCATTGCATTTGCAAAGTCTTGTCTGGAAGAGGTGTTCTGGGTGGTGAAGGGCCTGATTAGTCCAGTCTGCTTCTGCCTGGGAATGGAGTCATCTATTGCTCATGGTGACATTTTTATTAAGTACTCTGCAGACAAAATCACTCATATTCACCACAACTTAGGTGCTGCCACTTTATCGGCAGAATCCAAGTTTGGGGTTATGGAAACTCAGTGTTATCCTGTTTATTTTGATCAGTTTCAAATCGGTATCACCGACCGTTGCAGGGGAGATGCTTGGGGCAATGAGGGCAACCAGTTGTGGATTGGATCCTTGCCCGTCTTGGGTGGTGAAAACCAGCCAGGTGAAACTGGGGCCATTGCTGGCTGGGTTGTCAACACCTCCCTTCAGGAGGGCAGGATGTTGGATGCCCTTAAAACTGCAATTGTCCAGTTCCTGCTTAAAGAAGCCATCTTTGGATGCTGACTCTCCAGCCAGCTATCAGCCTGTCTCTAAACTTTCCATTTTAGGGAAGGTTATTGAATGGGTGGTTGTCCAGCAGCTTTGGGCCCATCTCAATGTCATCGGATTCCTGGACCCGTTTCAGTCAGGCTTTCATCCTGGGTATGGCACGGAGACTGTGCTTATGGCCTTGGTCGATGAGTTGCACCTGGAGATTGACAAGGGAAATTCTACCCTGTTGATCTTGTTGGATCTTTTGGCGGCCTTTAAGACAGTTGATCACAAGGTGTTGCTGACATGAGTGCAGAACCTGGTGAGAGTGCATAGGCTGGATGTTTCCCCTGGGGACCATTCTATTCTGTCTCCCTGTCCCCCTTGTTTAACATGTATCTGAGGCTGCTGGGTGAGGTCATTCAGAGGTTTGGAGTGAGGTGTCATCAATATGCTGATGACACTCAGCTCTACCTCTCTTTTTCATCCGACCCAGGCCCTGCAGTCTCGGTGATTACCCGATGCTTGGCTGTTCTTGGTGACTGGAGAAGGATAAGCTGACTGAAGCTGAATCCTGACAAAACTGAGTTGATGATGGTTGGGTGGCCTTGTGGATTGGGAGTCCTGTTGTTGATGGGGTCTAGCCACCTCTGGTCACTCAGTTTTGCAGCCTCGGAGTGCTTCAGACCCCTTACTGTGCCTGGATTGTCAGGTTGTGGCAGTGGTCTGGAGCACTTTTCACTAATTCCATCTGGTGAAGAGTTGGCCTTTTTCTTCTGCAGCGGCCTTTTTTTTCTGATTCAGATCTAGCCACTGTCATCCATGCTTTCATCACCTCGAGGCTAGATTACTGCAGTGCGCTCTATGTGGGGCTTCACTTGATGACTGTTCAGAAGCTGCAGCTGGTGCAGAATATGGTGGTCTGCCTCCTTTGGGGATGCAGCACTGGGAGCATATCACACTTGTGCTCCAAAGTCTGCATTGGCTCCCTATAGCTTTCTGGGCACAATTCAAGGTGCTGGATTTGAGCTTTAAAGCGCTAAATGGTCTAAACCACACACATCTGAAAGACTGCCTCTTTCCATGCCTCGTTGCCACCTTAGCAATCAGCCAGGAGCACCTCCTTGTGGGTACAGTCCACTACCAGGTCTCACAGGGAGGCATTCTCACTTCCTGCCCCAATGATATGGAACTCCCTTTCCCTGCAAGTTCACTTGAGCCTGAGCATCTTCCAGAGGCAGTGTAAGATTTTTTTGTTTCAAAAGGCATTTGGCGGGCAGAAATAGAGGACTGGAGTGATTTTGGGGTAGGGGCATAAGGGGGATTCAGTGGGGGAATAGGAAGGTGGTATTGGGTAGATCTTGTGGGAGGTGGGATGGGGTGAAGGGAATGGAGAGAGGGTTAGTGGGTGTGGTCTTGGGTTTTCTAATTGTTTATAGACATATGTTTCTATTTGTTATGTTTTATTTTGTAAGCCACCCTGAGCCTTCTGAGGGGAGGGCAGGATAAAAATTGATTGAAATAAATAAAATGTGCCCACAGAACCTATGAACAGCAGACTGGTCTGCTGGGGTGGCTGACTGCCCCAGTTCATATGGGCAGTTCTTCGTACGTGGCCATCAGTAAGTGCTCTGTGGCTCACAGGAGCGTGCATCTCCCGACTCCTCCGGCGGTGGACTCCATGACTCCTGGCTGGTAAAACACCCAATGCCTTACAGTTCATCGCAATGAGGGACTGTGGCAGGCAGAGCCAAAGGGTTTCAGGGTATTTTTTCAAGGTCACATTCTAAAAGTACTCGCATCAAGGAGTATCTTGTTCTGGGTGTAGCTTGTCAGTGATCAGTGGATCTACTTGTCACAGGAGGCATTCCTCAGTGCAAATTAGGATATCAGCATCTGGCCTGCAGCTATTTTCCTGTTGCCTAAGGCCAAAAAAAATAATGAAATCTACACACTGTAAAAGAAAGGTCGTAAGAAGTAAAGCAAAATTGAATAGTCTGTAATGATTACATTGATTAATTGATCCCTATGCATTTTCCCCCCAGCAATTTAGAATTGTTCTGAGTATAAAATTGTCATTTCTCACCTAATATAAAAGATAAAGGACTTGACCCAAGCACATTACTCAAAAGTAAATTCCCTCCAACATCAAGAAGAGAGAAAAAGTAGTGCAGGATCAATCCAATAGGAGTCTCACTCTCCTCATATCTTCTTTGATCTTCCCTACAAAGATTTAAATAGAATTGTTGGCCTTTGTCACTGCAAGATTTGACAGGTGTAAACTTGTGCCTTCAGGAGATTTTCTAAGTATTTTTTTTTAAAATTAATTTTCCTATAGTTAGAAAGTGCTTCCTAAGCTCTAGATATTCACTTACTCATTCTTGAGTATAAATTTTTAGTTAAGCCATTTGTTGATATATTACAATATGAACTTGGCATTTTATGTGCCCTATTTCTGTCAGAAGTCATTAATTATACTTACATTATAGTAATTACTATAATTAATCAATGTACTGTTACTCCTTCTACTGACACCAATATTTGACTAGTGGTGCTGACACCAATATTTGATTAGTGGTGAAGGAGTAGCAGATATTCAAGTTCTTGTAAAGTTAGCTTCCCAGTGAAAGGGAAATCAGTGGTGCAAGAATTGGGCTCATTTTAAAAACAGAACTTGCTTTTGTCACATATCTGCCCCACTCCTGGAACAGATCACAAATAGCCTAAAAACAATATACCTTCTTCAGGAATCTTAGCCCAGTACCATTATCCTCTTTCCAGAAAGAAACTAATGAGCTGACTCTACTCAGAGACCAAGGGAGAGAGGTCACCAAGAATCTTACATAAATAACCAAAATCAGCATGCATTCTCCAGGAGCAAACACTGGCTTGTACACAATGGCCCCTTTCACATGAGATGCCCCTGCCCCCCCCCCACCCACAATGGCAACTGGGTGGACAGGGGGGGAGAGTTCATGTGACCGCGGGTGGGGGTGCTCTCCTGCACTCCACCCATCTCCATCCATCATCCACACACGGAGGCATTGGGGGAAACGGAGGTGCCTCTGTGCGTGGAGATGGGTGGAGGTGGGTGTACGTCCGTGTGCTGGGCCACACATGCGCCGCACTTGTCGCCACCTCCACCCATCCCCCACTGGCCACAGCGCCTCCCTGGTCCGTTTAAAAAGGGCCAATGAAAGACAATTTAGAAGACTATAAGCCTTCAGAGTACTCCCCTAGCATAAGCCCACAGAACTGAATGGGGCTCCACAGGAATACCTTGAAGATTGGGTTGTATGTGCAATAGCACCACCTGCTATTACAGAATAGTAATTCAGACCTATAGAGATCGAAATGGTTTGAGCCCTGAGTATCTGAAAGACTGCCTCATTCCTCATGTCCCATCACAGCCTCCGAGATCAGCTAAGAGCATCCTTTTGCAGACCATCTTCCTGCCAAGTTTCTACAACAGGAGTATAGAGAAAGGGGTTTCTTGATGGCTGCTCCAAAATTATGGAACTCCCTTCACTTAGGGATTTGTCTAAGCCCAAGCCTGCTCATCTTCTGGAAGCAATGAAAGACCTTTTTGATTGGCCAGACATTCGGTACATAGGAATAGGGTTGGGGAAGGGAGGAGGCTTTGGGGGATTTTTATTTGTTTATTGTAAGCCACTCTGAGCCTTAGAGGAAGGGCAGGGTATAAATTTAAATAAATAAATAGTTTTGCAAAGACTAGAAAACAGTCACATTGGGTTTTTTGTTCTTTGTAAGCAATTTTCACTCTACATTCTGATACTGCTCATGTTTTTGACATAAACCATAGTGAAAGAAGCATTTTAAAATGTTCACATTCTTGAATTGTGAAACACAAATGCCCAACATAGAAAGCTGTAGTTGGAGAAGAAATAACTATGCAAATTTATTTTTAAAATTGCCACTGCATCTGCATGCAACTGAAAACTATATCAACTCAGTCATTAATGTTTTTTTTATGAAAATACCAAAATAAATTACTTCACACTAGGGGTGTGCAGCAGGCACATCATTAATTTTTTGTTTCCATTTACAAAAAACCCTTCATTGGAGGGGTGGGGGAGTTTGTAAATAAAATGTTTGCTTTCAGGGTGTGGTAGGGCTATGCCACAAGGTGGCACCTTCCATGAGATAAAACCTAGGATGTCTGCCCACAGGAAGAGGAAGTAGATGGGCAGGGCTACCTGTATAAAAAGAAGGCAGCAGAGGCAGTAGATGGCAATCTACTCCTGACTGCTATGGAGAACGCATCTTCTGGGAGGCTTCCAGAGAGGCCCTGAAGGAAGGAAACTTGAGAATGTATGTGAATGGAGAGACCTAGCCTAGGGCTGTAGTTGTGGCTAGGCTGAGCTTTATGGAATGACAATACTGTGCCAGAGGTTTGGCCTGGCCTGTAGACTATGGGTGGTCAGAGGTTTGGTACCTGGCCTGAACTTTGTAAATAAACTGAGATTTGGATTGTATCCCATGAGTGACAATTTCTTGGGGCCTTGATCCTGCATATGCTTAACACACAGCCAGTGGGTCCATTACACTATGGTGGAGAATGCGGGCACTCCTTGCTGACTGTGATTTTAGCGATTCCCCAAGGCTGTAAGATCCTGATCAGGGGTGTTGTAGAGGACTGAGCCCAATAGTGGATGAAGGATTTCCTGGAGAGGAGCAAAAAGGGACTGAAAGGGAGCTTGCCAGGACAAGAGGTTTGAGTAGGGCTGGAACCAGGAGGTTTGCTCCAACCACATAGCGTAATGGGGGGTCCCAGAACTGCGACAACAGAGATGCAAGGTGGTAGCAGGAGGACTGAACCCTTGGAGAAACCAGGCAATAACCCACTAGAACTGTGTTGAACCGAAGCTGTGGCAACGCGATGGTGGGCAGAGAGAACCACATACCCCAAGAGCTGAATGGACTTTGTTGAGGAGACAGTGTGGAAACCCAGGTACTGGGGTACTCCCTGTTGGGGAGCCCCCAGACAATGTTATTACTGTGAGGAATGGGGATAATTATGTAGTTGGTGCCCATATGTACTGGAAGGGGTTCCTTTTCTGGTGTACCTCCCAAGACTGTGTTTTGCATGTGGGCAAGAGGGGCATGAATGGAGATATTGCTCTACTGAGAGGAGATGATGGGCTTGTAACAGGTCAGGGCATATAAAGAGAGATTGCCCTGGAAGAAAAGCCCAAAAGACTGGGGAAAAGAGATCATAAAGTAATTGGGCCACATGTAAAGTAAAAGAAAAGGAAACAGGAGTGCAGGTAGATAAACCAGCAAGAGAAAGAGTATGCTGGGCCTGTAATGAGATGGGGTACCTGCAGCAAGAATGCCCAAATAAAGGGGGAAATCCCAGCCAGAAAGGAAAGCACCAAAAAGAGAGAAGGAGAGATAGAAACAGGGTCTTGATAGAGAAACAAATAGGTCTCACCTTAAAGATCCTGGAGAAGTGGAGGCATATAGTGAGCATTGGTGCCAAGGATCCTCCTGATACGGTAGATCAGGGGTGCAAACTGATCTCGCTGTGGAAGCTCTAAGGCAAAGGAACCAAGAACTAAAGTTAACTGAAACTTTAAAGGGTATAAGTAAAAAGAAGGAGGATCTTAAAAGGTGAATCTCTTGCTATAGAAAGAGCAAGAAGGCGAAGAGTTCCGAGACTGGAGAAAGTAAGGAAAGGACTAGTAAAGGAAAAGCCTATGGAGGTTTTGCACAGGCTGGAGATAAATTGGTCCAAAGAACGGAAACCGAAGTAGGTAACTGTGATATTGGGAGAGGTTAGCAAATATGGAAAACAGCTAAAGACATGATCGAGGAAGAGTTTAAAGAGGTGATAAAAAAGGCACAAAAATGGTGCAGGTAAAGTCCTAAGAAAAGAACCATGATAATATTAAAAAGGTTGAAGATAACCTAAGAGTGTAAATGAAGGCCTGGAAAAGATATTATTAATTTATTTATTTACATTTATTGGCCGCCCCCTCATGCCCACAGCATCTCAGGGTGGCTCATAACTAAAACAATAATAAAATACATAAAACCACAATATAAATAATTTAAAACTACCCCCCCCAAACATTCCCCCTCCCTCCCCTCCCCTCCCCTCCGAAGGCCTGGGCAAACAGCCAGGTCTTATAGGCTCGGCGAAAAGCCATCAGACTCGGGACTAGTTGAGCTTCCTCCAGGAGGGAGTTCCAAATATTAATGTTAATGATGTAAAATACTGGGGTTGCAAAGGCAGGGACAGTACTCTTCTAAGGGTCCCAGGGCTGGGAAGTTAGGAAGGAATGGGTGGACCTGCTTCCCACCCCAGAAGGGGTTTGATGGTGTATAGGCTGCAGAGAACCTTAAAGAAATGTAATGGTTGGGGGAAACCAAAATAGTTAAATGGGGTGGAAGGAAACCCTAGAACAAAAGGAAAGTTTGACAGAGAAAGCTCGCAAGCTACAGTGAACGTAGTTGTGCTTGTGTATCACAAAAGGGTCTGTGTCAGAAGAGGCTCACCAGGCTGAAAGAAGCTCTGTTGAATAGCTAAAGGAAGCTTTTGGGGACTGAAGGAAATCCTACAAGATTCGTTGGTAAGAAAAGTCTAAACAGAAATGCCTGGATGTTGTGGAAAATCCCACCGCCAGACCAATATAATGAATGAGGGTTAAAGGTAATCCCAAATTGTAATGAGATAAAAACTAAGATGGTTGCCCACAGGAAGAGGAGTAGATGGGTGGGGCTACCTGTATAAAAGACGACAGCAGATGGCAGTCTGTTCCTGACCGCTGTGGAGAACGCATCTCCTGGGAGGCTGCCAGAGAGGCCTTGAAGGAAGGAGACCTGAGAACGTATGTGAATGGAGAGAGCTAGCTTGGGACTGGGACTGTGGCTAGGCTGAGTTTTATGGAATAGAACTACTGTAAAGTGGCCAGAGGCTTGGTTCCTAGACTTTGTAAATAAACTGAGATTTGGATTGTATCATGTGAGTGCCAGTCTCTTGGGGCCTTGATCCTGCATACACTTAAGTTTTTAATTATATATTTTTAAAAATAAATCACTGCATGTGTGGAAAATGGTCACCAGACCATTCTATGCATGCGCAGCCCTTTTCCAAAACAGAAAAAAAAAATACAAATAGAATAAAAAATACTTTAAAAATCACTGTTAATTCACAAAATGGCCACCATGGCCATTCTACACATGCATGGCATTTCCCTAAATGACACCAGAAAGAACACGCATATGCAGAACTGCCCTGGTAGTCATTAGGGGTTTTAATAACAAAAACGGATGCTTTTTTCCTTTGTTTTCATCCATTTTCATTACCCTTGCCTATTGTTTTTGTATTTTAATTACTAAAACAGAGCTTCAGTCATTTTAGTAATTTAAAAAAAATAATTGCACAGCCCTACTTCAGACTGTGCTTTACTTCCAGATTGCAGCTTTGTAAGGACATGTTGACAAGTACCATAGTAGTGGACAGTTCTGGGGAGATGAGTTCTACTATAGCAAGCTTACAGTATGTTTCCTTAGGAAAATGAAAAGTGACTCGATGAATAAGGAGGAAAATTTATTTATATATTGGGTTACACTTGGCTTACAAACCAGTGGGGAAAAACGGAATCCGTTATGAAGTTTTTGGAAGCAACTTTGCAACAAGCATAATGCAACTACAAGGAAAAAGTTCTCGTCTTTCAATTCTTAGAATTCCTGCATTCATATTAGGTGTTACTTCATAACGAGAGTGTGCTTGGCCTCTAGATGCATTTTAGGTTTAGTTAACCCATCTCTGTCTTCGAAGAATCAAGATTTTTAAAAAATGTTTTAGTTGGATCCTACAATCTTTATTCATCCAAAATTACCACAAAAGTCAGACTCTGGCTGTCCAATGTACATGTGCTAGAGATGAGGGAGGGCAGAGAGAAAGTCCTATCCAACAAATAACCCTGCATAGGAGATGATCCTAGGGGGGATTCAGACGTTCTGATTTTTGTGAATTTTTTAAAAAAACTAATGTTTCATGCATGTCTGAACACATAAATTCGATTAAATGCGGTCAATATCGCACTAAAGAAATCCGACTTTCAAAGCTACTCAAACCTACCTTTTTGCTGTCCGTTTTCAATAAATCTGCACTTAACAGCAGTGTGAAAGCAACATCGTACTGGTTTTAACTGGTGTGAAATCTTTTCTGATGTGAATGCAACCGTGCTTCCAAGTGCGCTGTTTTACTCCTGCCCCTACCGGAAGCAGTGAGACCAGCTGGAGCCCTGTAGTTGCCTCGCTGGGTGCAGGCTGCAGCCAGCTTCTCCCCAAAAAAGTTCTTCCCCTCCATGCTTCCCGTCCCTTTCAATCATCTGCCTCTGCCTCTGCCGTAGTGCTGCAGCAGTAGCAGCAGCGGGATACCGGAAAGAAACCAGGGAGAGAAGCAGCGCGCCTCACTATGCGAGGGGCTTCTTTCCAGCAGCCTCAGGCTCTCCCTCTTTACTCCCTGATCCCCCTCCCCGCCCCCCAGTCTAGAAGTCCCGTGCAGGAAAGCAGGGGGCACCCCCTCCGATCGGACTGCGAGATAAAGCAGAAGGTTGCTACCTTGCAAGCAACGTTCTTTGAGTTGGCTCCGAACATTCTCATAACTGGGTTGTGCATGTTCACCCTATTCAAATAATAGACCACATGATGGTCTCAGCTTCTCTAGTATAAAAAGCACTCTACGCTTCAGAATGACCATTCCTTCCAACCCTTTCTAAACATACAAGAAAAAAAAATCCATGTGGGCTGGAAGGTAATGTGTTGTGAGAATGTTTAGAGACATCTCAAAGAATGTTGTTTACAAAGTAGCAACCTTCTGGGTCCCCACAGGCCACTTCCTGTAACTGAACCGCACTGAGCAGCCGGGTAAGCGCGCATTACAAGAAGGTCTGAATGCATTATTTCGCTGTACTTAAAAACGGTATGGCATGCATGTGAATGCAACAGGACTTGTTAACAGCGAACTATTGAGAACCAGTTTTAAAAAATCCAGATAATTGCTGCACGTGTGAATTCGCCCCTAATCTGAGGAAAATTTGTGAGGAGGTAAGCAACTTTTCTATTCTGGATGGATCTGGGCATTGGGACAGCCATGACTCTTGCCTCTATATGCACTAGCAAGACAGAGGATTGGTGCTTCCCTTACAGAGCTTGCAAGCGGAATGATGTCCCCTTTCTTTGTGCTCTCTTTCCCCAAAGAGTCAACAGAAAGTGAATATATAGGCCCCACACGCATGTAGAGTTCATATGCACACTAGAGTAGATTGCCCCAACAGGAGGCCCATTCCACCTTCTGTACTTGGGCTCATTTCCACCGAACTACACCTCTGGTCCTTAGCCTGTAATCAGCTGCTGGAAGATGCAGATTGTTTCACATAGAACACAACCCTCTGGTGGGATTTTTCAAATGCTAGCCATTAGCAAAGGTGCAAGTCCCATTGAAATAACTGGGACTCCCATCTGTGCTAACTGCGTGCAGAGGATTGGTGGTGATCCTACAATAACAGGCTTATATTCCACCACCACACCTAAATATCTTCTAGTAGACAAAGATTTTATGTACTTGAAGCATTAATTAATAATTAACTTTAAAAAAACCAACAACACTTTATAGCTAGGCTGAAGTAATGCCATTTCAAATACTCCCTAACTTTACCTTGCCTATAGTATAGACTAGAATGAAAATCCAGTATTTGGATAGTATCAGTCTGACTGTATATGCAAAGAACAGCTCACCCCAATCATGAAATGAGCCTAATGATAAAACCACAAAACATATCAATTCAAGTTGTAGTGCAAGCCCAATCCCTGTGTGATATGTTAAGTCGTACCTGCTTTAAGGTGTGATCCTGTAGTCATTAGGCACTAGCGCTAGCCCTTTGCATCAATATAAGTCCCAGTGAAATGTGTAGGATGTATGTCTGTACAAATGGGTGACACCAGCACCAAATGGCTTCAGGACCACACTCAAGTGTTATAGTCAGTGTTGTTAGCCTGCCACTCAGACTCAAAAACCTGAAAATGCAGCAGTTGAAAGAAGTGCATTCATCTAAGACTGAACATTATCAAACTAGATAAAATTCCATATTATGCACTGCTTAGTAGTAATCTTACTATACATAAGGATTTCCAATATGGATGGGATTTAGAATTCATATTAAATAAGAAACTCCCACTGATGCAATATAATGTTATTATTTATTTATAAATCTTGTTATTAATAATAATAATAATTAATAATTTATTGAGGTGTCAGCTTTCGCCATAGCCAAAGAAAACAGATAAACAGAGAATACACAAAAGAGGCATACTCCATGCCATATGAAACATAAGAGCATATACAAATAACCATACATAGCAGAGGGTAAGGTTAAGAGGTACATAAACTTACAAAGCCACTCTACCACGAAGCTCTGCTGCCAGAAATGTGTGAGTGTGGAAACTTGTGAGTGTGGGTGTATGCATGGAGATTGGTGAAGGCCCCTGTGTTCTCCTCCTATCCTGGTCCTGTTTAAGGAGGGTTTGTATGGTTTTAGGCCTTGCTTTCCCTGCTTTCCTACTCCCAGCCTTGCCCCCTCTAGGCGTGGTTGGATCCAGGACTCCTCTTACCCCCCCCCTCTCCTTCCCCTCCCCTTTCCGGGTGTTTTTCTCATATTCTGGAATGCAGCAACGGGGATTGGTTTTGCCCCATATGATCCTTGGCTCTCTCCCAGCCCTATGATGATCTGGGTTATCTCTGGAGTCCGAAGGAGCACCCCACTAAGATCCTGAGGAATCTTTTTTAGAGAGACAAAGCTCTGGGATCCAAGGGAACGACCCTCCTTACAGAGGGACTTCTGCGCACTGGGGGACTAGACTACTACCTGGATTATCTTCCCGTTCCTTCCCTAACAGGGGGAGGGCTGCACATGTGAACAGCCCTCCGCGACTGACAAGGGGGGAAATCGCTCATCAGCAGCTGGACATCGCAGCTCTGCCACAGCATTCCCTTCCCAACAACATGTTGGCACATGGCGACCACTCCTAGTCCTTCCTTGCACTACCACCAGCCTCAGGGCCTGCTCCACACCCTGCCATAACCATTCCAAGGGCTGGTTGTTGGATTGCACAGGGCGTTCAACAGAGAGTGGCTGTGAATGGATGATACGCAAGGAGCTGTGCAACGCTAACCGGTGGGAGACCTTACACAGCTGATAGTGGGCAGGTTGCTAGGCCCTGCGAATCCCTGACCCACTGGGTGGAAACATTCCAGCGCTAGAGATGAAAGATCTCCAAGGCCACGGCTGCCTCTAGGACGGAGCTAATGAGGCACTCCATGCAGCATATCATGATTGTGCACAGCTGCACTATGCCATGGCCTTCAGTCATGGTGACAGATATAGGGCTAGTGCAGATGCAGCCTCCTCACTGATCGCATGGGGGCGTGTCATGGGCACAGGGGGGGGAGGTAGGCCCCCATGGCAGCATTGCAGCCCCACTGTGGCCCTAGCCCCAAGGCGTTCAGGCAGTCCATGCCGGTGGGGGGATGTGCTGGCGGGTCGGTGAGCGGGGATCCCCAACAGGTGTGTGGAACACACCCATGGTACTGCACTAATCAATGGGCACCAAACATGGTATGCTATAGTACATATGTGGGCAGGTTCCTGTGCCCGGGTGTGACATGTAGAGAGAGTTGGTTCTGGTGTAGTGGATAAGAGGTGATAGTGACAGAGACCAGGTGGTGCTGTACATTACTGGGTGTATGTGCAGGGCACGGGGGAGGAGGGTGTGCTTTGTGGTTCACCCATGGCAGCGATCCCCATTACCTTGGGACAGCCGTTGACCAACAGGGGAAATGTGGAGCATGGTGTGGGTGTGCTGGGTGCACAGGGCATGTGGCTTGGAGGCACAGGCCACAACCAGGTGTTAGGTTAGTGCACAGCCCAGTTATTGGCCGGGTGTTTCAGCAGGGCACCTTCACAGCTGTGCAGGCCTTGTGGCTAGCCACCCGTTCACGTACAGGCTAGTAGGGTACCCGCATGGTGATCCATCACTGGTTCTGGTGGTGGGTTCTCATGGCGTGTGTGTCTTTGGTGGTTCCATGGTACCTGTTGATGAGCCCCCGGAGGAGAGGGCCATCCTGTTAATGGTCCTTGCCTCCTGCTTCATGATCCTGGCCCAGGTGTTCCAGCAATGGACCAAGCTACTCCTGCCAGGGCCCCGTTTCTAAAACCATGGAACACGGCACAGGAGGGCAGCCAGCATGCGCTGAGCAGCATCGTTACGGTGGGTGAGGAGGATAGCTGCTCGCTAGTGGTGGGACCCCGGGCCCATTACCGGTTACCGGATTTACCGGTTACCGGTTCTACGAAAACTGGATTCCCGGATTAAATCCGGTAACCGGTACCGGTTTTATTTCATTGGTTTTAATGGGGCGCTGTGTCCCCATTAAAACCAATGAAATGCATTAATTCCCTCCCCCTCCCAGGCTGCGCGGGTGGAAGGGGGGACACCCCCCACCCACCCTGCCCAGCCTGGATTTTTGTTTTAAAAAAAAGAGTAAAGAAAAGACCCAGAGGCGAGGAGAGGCGAGCCCACCCCCCAGCACCAGCGGCCGCGGCGTCCCCGCAGCCGCCGGTAAGTATGACCCGATCCCTGGGGGGGGGGGGGTGTTTAACACCCCCCCCCCCCCAGGGATCACCCCTACAGTGCGCTTGCCGCTTACCTTTGGGAGCTCCGGCGGCGGCGGGCGGTCCGGCGGCCTCAGCGCCGGCTGTGGCTGCCGGCGTCAGGACGCTCTAGGCCTTCCGGTGAAACCCGGAAGTTCCCCGGAAGGCCTAGAGCGTCCTGACGCCGGCAGCCACAGCCGGCGCTGAGGCCGCCGGACCGCCCGCCGCCGCCGCACCCGGAGCTCCGCTGAAATACAAAGGTACAGTGTCAACTTGTAGTAGGGGTGATCCCTGGGGGCGTGGGGGGGGTGTTAAACACCCCCCCCAGGGATCGGGTCATACTTACCGGCGGCTGCGGGGACGCCGCGGCCGCTGGTGCTGGGGGGTGGGCTCGCCTTCGCCTTCGCCTCCGGGTCTGTCTTACTCTATTCTTTTTTAAAACAAAAAGCCAGGCTGGGCAGGGTGGGTGGGGGGTGTCCCCCCTTCCACCCGCGCAGCCTGGACTCGGGGAGGGTTTTTTTTAAAAAAACTTTTTTGCTGGGGCTTTAAGTTTTTTTACATTGCAGCCATTTTTAAATGGCTGCAATGCAAAAAAAATCCGGTACCCCGAAATCTGGTACCGGGTCCGGATTACCGGGTCGAATCCGATAATGCCGGTACGCCCGATACCGGCATTATCGGATACCGGATTCTACCGGTTTCCCACCCCTACTGCTCGCTGACATGCCCTGTTCGGAACATCTGTGTCCCAGGACATGTGGCTTGTCCTTTCTGGGTGGCCTGTCAACCTTTAAAGCTGGTGTGTGACTGTTCCAATGTGGTGGATGAATTGGATGTGTTCACGCACCAATGAATGGTGGGAGAACATGCTGGCTACCTAGACAAATGAGGAATGGACGGACCACTTCCGCATGAACTGCTCCCTGTTAACCCGGCTCAGAGAGCTCCTGAACCCACATCTCCGTAGGCAAGTTACCAACATGTGGTATCCGCTGCCACCAGGGATGTGATTGGCCATGGCGGTGTAGAGGCTCGCTACTCCCGATTCCTTTCGGAGCTTTGGGGAGCAGTTCGGAGTGGGGACTGCAACCGTTAACAGGGCGCTCCATGATGTGTGCGACCTTACCATGGAGCTGCTGCTCGAGTGGGTCATCCAGCTCCAGGATCCCGAGGTAGTGATCCGCGGCTTTGAGGACATGGGGTTCCCTCATTGTATCAGAGAGACTGACAGCACCCACATCCCTATCATCCGCCCCACACACACCAAGACGGACTATCTGAACCAGAAGCAGGCTATCTTCAGGTCATTGTGGATCACAGGTGCCTGTTCACTGACATGTACACAGGCCAGTCAGGGAGGAGCCATGATGCATGAATTCTGCAGACCTCACCCTTCTATGCCCGCATGTTCGATGGGGAGATTGCCCTCAACCTGTACCAGGTGATTGAAGAGGTATCCATGGCTCTGGTGGTGATTGGGAAACCTGCCTACCCACTGAGCTTAGGTTCATGAGGGCCTATCCTGTGGCTTGCACCCCGGAGCACAGGCTGTTAAATTAGTGCCTTTCATCCGCTTGGAGGGTGGTGGAGCGCACTTTTGGGCACCTACTCATGAACAAGAGCCAGTTTCATCTCGAGCACACTCCCATTCTTGTCCTGGTGGCCTGCATCCTGCACAATATCTGCAAGACTGGCAGAGCTGCCCTTGACAAACCCCACCGGTACAGCGAGCGAGTCCGGTGCCCCTGTACCAACGTGTCCAGGGTGGGGCATTCAGGCACATATCAGAAGAGAACAGGAATGCTCTCTGTCGGCGCATTGTTGCTCAGATGGCAGGCAACTAACCCTGGCATATGACGCACACCCCTTCCAAGGCCTGTGTAACCCAACCTAATAAAAATTGTTATGTAATGACTACAAGCTCCCGGTGTATTCTTGGTTAGGTAGTAGGCATTCCCCTGTTATGTGTGACCTGTGTCCCATGCAATGGGATCACCAGCTTGCTTGCAGCCATGGCATTTGTCAAGCTTCAGGCTGTGGCCTGTCTCCGGATGGCGGTTAGCATAGGCAGTGCAAATGAGCTATCTATGTGCAGACCGGTACGGTTTCATGGATTGGTCTGTTGTCTCCCCACTGCATTCTGGCAGGCAAGAGCAGTATAGGTTCCGCACCTGTACTACGCATGTCATGACCCTGTATGTCCATTTCCAGACCCCTCCCCACTCATGAGGCCCCCCTGACATAACTATCGACATAGAGGTGCGGTATACCAATAGTTTATTTGGGGTGTATGTACATGGGGAGGGTGTTAGTGTTTGCGGGGCCTTCCCTGTGCCCGCTTCAGTGAGCCACCAAGGCTTGATCCCATGCGGGCCCTTGCTGCTGCCGTCCACTGAGAGCAGTACCCTGATGGCCCGGACTCTCCATTGTACACTGACCGCCCTACTCCGGGCTGAGGTATTGAACCCTGCCATGTTGGAACATCCGGTAAGTGTTACAATATTACCTGGGATGTACCCCCTGCACCACAGCCATTTTCATTGCCCTCTGGGGGTGTCATGGATCTCCATGCTGCATCCCCTCCACCCATCCAGCTGAGGTAGCAATGCTTCCCCCCCGGTGCGGATGGATATGCGGTCTGGCTTACCGGAGCTGATGGAGTGGCCGGCATGGGCGGTTGGTCACCTGGGGGTTCCAGGATGTTCAGGGCAGGTCGTGGTTCCCAGAGGAGGGGTCTCAGAGGCAGCTGTAGAGGAACTGGGAGGGGTGTGGGCAGGAAGGGCAGGCGCACAGGCTGTTGTTGTGGAGCTACATGGGGGAGAGGGACCCTGTGCACGAGGCCGGGGAAGGGGTGCTGCTGGGGAAACCAGGGTTGGCCAAAGTGCTGGGGAGGGGGCACCTGCACCTGTGGGAGGGTGCCCTGGTGGTAACCGGCTGCCAAACCTCCATCCACGCCTGAAGAGCCAATGTCATGCTGGGGTTATTTCTGCAGGAGCCCCACAGCCTCCCCAATGAGGTCAAGGGCCCGTGCGGATGTCCCCTCCAACGTGACATGGGCCCTCATCCTCTTGGCCCTGTCAAGCCACATCCCACAGTGGAGGGTGGCAGTCTGGCACCTGTCCCACAGGTGTTTGGTGCGGGACTGATTGAGCATCACTGCCAATATGTCCTGGTCCCTATCCCCCGCCCTTCTTTGCACCTCCCTGGTGAGGGCAAACTCCTTCGAGTGCACTTTAGTTAACCTTCTGGTTTCCTCCAACAGTTCCCTCCCCAGGTCCACTCTCCTCCTCCGGTTCCAGGCCTGCACCTCTCGATTCCTCTCAGTGCTGCCGGTGGCAGCAACCCTCGCAGGACTGGGGGGGGCATCTGTGGAAGACATGTTACCTCATTGGGTTGTGTTGCTTGCCATTTCTGTACCCCAATGGTGCATCTGTTTTGCCACAGGGAGTGCCTGTCCCCCTTCCGTGTCTGACCCTGTGTTGGTCGGGACTGATAGGGTGGGGAGCTTGTATTCCCATCGTCTGTGGTGGACCGCAGTGGTGACCCCATATGAGCGTGCCTGCACCCGGGGCCATGTTGTCCCAGAACCTCATTGTGGGTATGTCTCGTGGTACCTCCTCCCTTGTGACCCCACATCTGCATTCCTGTCAAGGGATGTTAACCCGTGTAGCTACAGTGCCTTACTGTGGGGTTCCCCAGCCCTTCCCTGTCAGGCATGGTGGGTGTATTACTCAAGGGGCTACCTCTGTGGCCTGTCTGCTACCCCATCATCCCAGCACCGCCCGTGACCCTTCCCATGTCCATGTCGGCCTACCATCATTATCCTGCTGACTGGGTCTCAGGGGTGCCACCGGTTCCTGCTCGACCAGCTCCTCCTCCATGACCTCCTCCTAGTGAACCTCCAGGCACCCTTGAGCTGTTACGGGAATGGTAATCCATCAGTTGGTCCCTGCTGCCCGGCTTGGGCTCTGGTCACTGTGGCCAGGGCCCTCCCTTCCTCCCCCTGGGCCCTGGCTGTGTTCCTACCTGGATCGTATTCCTCTGCATCCTGGGAGGTGTCCCGGGTGCCAATCTGCTCTGTGTGCAGAGCCTGTCCCCATGGCCTGTCACCTTGTGGGTTTTGTGGGTGCACGCGGAGGGTGATGTTACTGTGAGCGGTTTCCCAGGCCGCCTCCTCCCCCTGTGTGATGGGGCTGTCCCCTCCTGCATCCTGGCTGGCCTCACCAGAGGCAGCATTCTCCCCCTGCTCCGGGGGGTTGCCGTTCTCACCCTCTTTCTGCCCCTGGCGAAGGCGCTGCCATGTATGCAGAAGGCAACAATGTCCCCGTCCATGCAGAGGATCTTGTCCAGCTCGTCATGGAATTCCACTGTGCACATGACATGGCCAGACTTGAGATTGTTGTCCTTGATATACTTATATCCGGACCTCAAGTCCTTTGCCTGCTGCATGCACTGGGTGACATCCCTGTTGTACCCCTGCTGCTACATCTCCTGAGTGATGACTTCATAGACCTGTCTGATCTTGCAGCTGTGCACCAGGTCATGCTGGACCTTTTTGGGCCCCCACACGCATATGAAGTCCCTGGTCTCCTGCCTCGACCAGGACTCTCCTTTTTGGGTACCGCATATGTGGGGCCTTTCAGCTTGGGGCCCGCTCAGTAGATGTGGTGACAGTGGAGCTGGTCATCTCCTGTTGGGGGTATTGCATAGGGGTTACCATCCATCTCTCAGCCCCCTTTTCACAACTGTTGGGTGCTCCCTCCCTTCTCCCCCTGGGGGGCACCACAGGCTTACATGACTGTCATGGAGACCCTTCTTGGCCGTCTCCCCGGTGGTGCGTTGCTCCTGTGTATGGGTGCTCTCCTGGTGTGTGTAACAGTTAGCTGTCAGCTGCCCGCCCTGTGCTCACTCAGGATGGGTTCTGGTATTGGCACAAGTTTAATGTGCTCACAGTGATCCACCTCTGAAAGGAGGCGGGCCACCCCTTTTTTCACCAGCTGCAGTTTTTGAACTGTCAAGGGCAGCCCCACAGAGCACATTGCAGTAATCTAATAATCACTGCATTAATTTTGTTTATGAAAGCATGGACAATGATGATTTGAAGAGAGAGTCATGAAAGAACTTTACCAAGAACTGGACTCTATGGCAAACTTTTAAGAAACTAATTTATCCCAAACTGTTAATGCTTTGTTTTCAATAGCAAATATCTACAACTCTGAACTATTTCTCCTTTTTATCTGGAACTTTTAAAAAAAACAAAAAACTGGATTATCTAAAATCTGTTGTGGGTACATGAACAGTTGCTGTACTGGTAAGAGAAATTCGAAGCGGTCATTTTGTAAATAAAGAGGTGAACCTACCAATTAAATTTTCTATGATGTGGGAAACTGGGTCATAGCTGTGTGTGGAGGCTCAGCGGTTTCCACTTAGTCACCCAAAATCCTGGTCATGAACAAGGCAGGGCCGGCCCTAGGCATGTGCGACCTGTGCGGCCACACATGGCCCCGCACCAGCCAGGGCCCTGTGCCTGGGGTCAAGTGCTCTCTCCCTCCCTCCCATGTGAAGTGACGTGGTAAATCTGATGTGGCTTCAGCAGTCGCGCCATTACAGTTTATTTAAATATACCTTCCTCCTCCCCACACTCCCGTGCGCAACAGGGAGCTGGCTGCCATCTTCCTATTCTGGCATGCTGGGAAATGTAGGCCATTTTTAAACGAGGTGCTGAAAAGCGCCTCCTGAGCCCTGTGTTGAGAGAAAAGCGATGTGGGGAGTGTTTACATGCTGCCTGCGCTGCCGGAAGTGATGTGCTCCCCGTTGTTGGCAGCGGGGGTGGCTGGAGATGCAGGGCTTTGAAGAGGTGCATTCTGAAAGCCTGAAAAGTGAGACTTTCAGAACGTGCCTCTTCAAAGCACAGCATCTCCTGCTGACAACGGGGAGCACGTCACTTCCAGCAGCGTGGGAGTATGTAAACACTCCTCGTGAAGCTTTTCTTGCAATGCGGGACTCAGGAGGCACTTTTCAGTGCTTCATTTAAAAAGAGCCGTAGTCCCATGCATGCTGGACTAGGAAACTGGTTTTCTAGTTTAAGTTTCCTAGTCCAGCATGCACCGGACTACATTTCCCAGCATGTCAGAATAGGAAAATGGCATCACCTCACCCCATGCAGCAGTGTGGGTCACGGGGCATTTAAACAGCGTTGCACTGGCAATGGGCCTACCAACATGGTGGTAAAAGGATTGTTGCGAGCAGAAGACCTACCCCAGTGGCAGGCAGCAGCGCGATTCCTTCATTCTCCCCCACCTCCCGAGTGTAAGTGTGTTTGGATGAGTGGGTAAGAGATAGTGTGTGTTAGGGGTGGGGCATCAGGGCAAATACCAGGAACCGGTTTTACCGGTTCCTGGATTTACAAAAAACAGCTTACCGGATTAATACCGGTTTACCGGTACTGGATCTTTGCCATTGATTTCAATGGGGAACTGTCTCCATTGAAATCAATGGAAAAAAACAAAAACCTCCCCCCTCCCCGAGTCCAGGCTGCGCAGGTGGAAGGGGGGACACCCCCCACCCACCCTGCCCATCCTGGATTTAAACACCAAAAATAATTTCCCCTAAGTCCCCTAGTGCAGGCTCCGGACTGCCGCTGGTGGCCCAGAGCCCGCACACACCAGCACTGCAGCAGTCAGCAGGTAAGTGTACCGATACTTTACTGATCCCTGGGGTGGGGGGGTGGTTTAACACCCCCCACCCCAGGGATCACCCTACCTCCCCACCCAGGGATTAATGCCATTGTTGCCTACTTTGAGCTCCAGGCGGCGGCAGTCCGGAGGCTTCAGCGCTGGCTGTGGCTGTCGGCTTCAGCATGCTACTAGGCCTTCTGGGGAAACCCGGAAGTTCCCCAGAAGGCCTAGTAGTGTGTTGAAGCCGGCAGCCACAGCCAGCGCTGAAGCCGCCGGATCGCTGCCGCCGCCGCCCGGAGCTCAAGGTAGGAGGCAATGGCATTAATCCCTGGGTGGGGAGGTAGGGTGATCCCTGGGGTGGGGGGTGTTAAACCACCCCCCCACCCCAGGGATCAGTAAAGTATCGGTACACTTACCTGCTGACTGCTGCAGTGCTGGTGCGTGCGGGCTCTGGGCCACCAGCGGCAGTCCGGAGCCTGCACTAGGGGACTTAGGGGAAATTATTTTTGGTGTTTAAATCCAGGATGGGCAGGGTGGGTGGGGGGGTGTCTGGACTCGGGGAGGGAAAGTGTTTGTTTTTTTGTGTGTTTTTTTTTTTTACATTATGGCCATTCATTTGAATGGCTGCAATATAAAAAATCCAGTATGGGGGGAATCCGGCAATTTACCCGGATTACCGGGTTTAATCCGATACTGCCGGTACACCCAATACCGGGCAGTAGTGGATACCGGTAGATCTGGTAGTCCCACCCCTAGTGTGTGTGTGATGAGTAGAGTTAGAGAGAGGCACGTCTGTGATGAATAATCATATGTGTATGTGAGAGAGAGTGTCTGTGAGCTGTGAGCTGAGAGAGTGAGTGTGAGCTATGAGATGAGATTGTATGTGTGCTGTGTGTGAGATATAAGTGTGTGAGTTGTGAGGATAGAGTGTTCTGGGAGGAGAGTGCTGTGTGTGAGATGGAGAAAGTGAGTGAGCTGTGTGTGTCTGTGTGAGTGTGTCTATGTGAAAGGTGTGTGTGAGTCTCAAGTGTGTCTGAGTGTTTGTGTGAGAGAAGTGAGTGTGAGTCGGTGTGAAAGAGAGGGGGAGACAAAGTAGTGTGTGTGAGAGTGAGGGGGGGGGAAAGAGGTGTGTGTGTGTGTGTGTGTGTGTGTGAGGGGGTTACTCCCAGGCTCTCCTCACCCCATAACTTCCCTGCCATGTCTGACCTCTCTCCCCATGCCCTCACCTCTCTCTATGGCTGCCCCCTACCGTCCATGGCTCCTGGAGGGGAGGAGAGAGCCACCACCACACAGCCCAAGGAGAAACTCACCAGAACGTTCCTGCTGTCCCCTACTGCCTAACAGCCTAAACCTGCCTCGGACGACCACCAGCCCTCCCAAAAGACCTAGGCCCAACAGCATCTGAGGTAAGGGCTACCCACCCAAGAAAATACCTTTCCCTCTCTTCCCCAAATTTGAGCATCCAGATAGCCCTGTCCCTACTAATGTTCTTTATGTGTGATGCCATCACCTCCCTGCTGCTGTTCCTTCTCTGTGTTGGGGGGTGGGGTGGGGGAGTGTGGGAGGAACGTTGGGGAGGCTAGACAGGGAGGCACTCTGTAGGGGAAACTGTGTGTGTGTGTGTGGATCTGTGGGACGGAAGAGGCGAGAGGGCACCACTCCCTTCATGTGTGCGGGAAGCTAAGGGGGAAGTGACGGTGTGGATATGGTGCGTGTGTAGGTTTGAGGGTAAATTATGCAAATTAGGCCTCACACCAAGGACGGCCCTGGAAAGAGGTTGTACAAGACCGCACCAGGTTTTTAAAATGATCACAGCACCCCAGTTTGTGCTTGGTGTAGTTTGGTCCCAGTGTAGGAAGGATCTGTTCCAGTGAGGATAAAGGTTGAGTAAATTTTGGATGCATGACTCTGAGTTATGGGTATCACACTAATTCTTGATTCCTGGTAGGCAATTAAACATTATCTGCCAAATCACTGAGCTGTCAGTGAGAAAATGTGCTGCATTTAGGCTGTCACTGCTTTTTCCTTTTGTTTTTCTTTTTTCTCTATCTTCCTTCCATGTGTCCTCTGCATTCCTCTCCTGTAGCACTTTCCTCAACAGTAATGTAATGAGGTTAACTGTACTGTGCTGGTTCGTACCCCCCCCCCAAGTTTTACCCCAAGTTGACAAATAGCAATTATGGACCTATCCTCCAAGAACTTATCCAATCCTTTTTTGAACTCAGTTAGGCTGAGCCATGGAGGGTAGAGGGCAGCCATAGAGAGAGGTGAGGGCATGGGGAGAGAGGTCAGACATGGCCTTCACAACATCTTCTGGCAATTAGTTCCTCAGGCTAATTATATGTTGATTGAAAAAAATACTTTCCTTTCTTTGGTTTAAACGTGCTGCCCATTAATTTCATACTATGTCCCCCAATTCTAGTATTTACTTCCTTCTGCCAATTTAGGGACAGGTTCAATAGGAGAAAATGGAAGAATATGCTATCAGGCTTTAAAGTTAACTGATTTTATGGAGTATGTGGGAGTTACCTGCTTTCTCTTCTGTTTTTGTGAAGTTTTTTTTAATCAAGGACACACACCTTAAGACAAACTGATGAGAAAGCTACACGCTACGAATACACAATCTTTCTATTTTATAGAAGCAACCAGATCCGGATGCAATGCCTCAGAAAGGATACAGTTACTTGCATTGCTACATATGATAAGTTAAAACTCACCCTGTGCTTAAGATAACCTTTGGCAGTGTATTATTCCACAGTCATTCAGCAATCAGCATTAAAGATTGTAAGTGGTTATTTTGTTTCCAAGAGTAGTTTCACAGATTTATTCTTTCGCTTGTAGATAGATAATCCTTCCTGTGGCATTTTTTCTAGGTTTGCCAGAGATCTGGGAACTCCACCCTTTAGAATCACTGTTTACATTTTCTGCTGTGTAGCATCACTCTGTCTATCATTGCATGTAATTTCATCCAGATCAAGATTTTTCAACAGCACAAGACTTTCTGGTGCCTGTCCAGTCTCTCATCTAATTCACCATATACTGCACATGTTCTGCAAGTTTCATCTGCTCTTCATTGGGTGTTTTTACACACACATTTCTCCTGGATGTTTACTGTTATATCCTGAACTTTCTGTGTGTCTAAATCACTCACCCAGATCTTATCCATCCAGATCTTTGAACTTCTGCGTAGAACTTCTCCCAGAACTTTTGTGTGTAAAAACTCTCCTGGTAAACTGCTTTGCTCCAGCTGTGGTCACTTGGTTTCCAATGGCAGCCTGTCACATCTACAGCTGTAGCTACTTTAGGCTGCCTCAGGGCAGTGTGTGTGTGAAAAATGAATCCAGAACTTACTTGTGGACTTGTAAACCCAGAAAATTGAAAAATCCGGAACTTTAATGTGTGTGTAAAAATGCCCATTGTCTTCCTTTAGAAAAGTAGTTTCACCATCTTTTAGCTCAATTTCTTTATGCAGCTTTTGATTTTCTTGTAACACTTCATACAGAGCCTTCCACTTCTCTTCAGCTAGTATCCAGTATTGACATGAAGGATTTTCTTTGACCATGAGATCAGAAGTGTGGGTGGCTCCTTTTAGGTTTTGAGTCTCTGTTTCTCTCTCTCTCTCTCTCTGTGTACATCAGCTACAGCTTTGGAAATCTTTACCACTGACTGGTCAGTCCAAACTTTCCTTTTGACTGAAGATTTGGGCTGCTCATTAACCTGCTGTAGAAAGCTGGATCATCTCAAGTGTTCTTGGTGCTGTGCTATTTGCATCACCTGTAATGATGTTTCTGCATCCAGTTACTGCTTCATATTCAAATTCATTTGATAGCCCTTGACATAACTTTACTCTGTATTTCCACGGCTCCTCACAGGCCCCACCCATAACTGCTCAACACGCTCACTTAAACCCTTCTGTTTTGTTAGAGTAAGGTACTTTTTAAATAGGGGTTTTTCTTTAGTATATATCAATTTAAAAATAAGTTACTACCAAAGACATTTTACTAAGGATTTAAGAAGGGGTTTTTGATTAATTTCTCCATAATCTCAGTTGGGAAAAGTTAGAAATATTTATAGTCATAGGAGATCTTAATTCAAATTGAATTTACAGAGAAAGCCATAATTGCTTTGGTCTAGAAATGTTCTGTAGGAAAACAGGTTTTATATATTTGGTCAAAAACACAACAGCTATTGTATGCCAGTCATCTGAAGCCATCCATCAACATTTTTTTTTCTCCACTGTCCAAGTTAAGCAGAAGATCAGCAGTCTCTTCTCTCTCGATCTTCTGGCTCAGACAACATTCATAACTAGGGTCAGGTGGAAGATGCCTTGCCATAGTTAATTTTTTCCTCAGAGATATAGACAGAAGCCACAATCCTGAGGCCAATTACTCTGGAATACTCTCATTGGCCTCTCTTGTCTACTACTACTACATGCTACAGTATGTAGTTTCAGGGGTGCAGGTCTAGACAGAGAGAAATATGGCAGAGTATTGCCAAAACACTCCCCAAAATCACCTCCCCGTCAGTCTGCAATACCCTCTCAGCAGTTGTCCCTAATAGATAACCCAAGTTTTAATTTTGAGAATCTGGCCACTCTATGCAGGGGTGAAAGAAGAAGGGGATAAAACATGGTGGAATGGAGGAAGAAATAGGGCAGTTGTCCTGTCTGGCCCCTACAACCTCTCCACATATTTGAATTATAAGCCATGATGTAGTTAAAATGTGAGAATGCAAAACTTATCACCCAAATCTCCAATCCAAAAAAGAATAAGCCCACTAAGGCTCTTCTCACATGGGCCACAGTGGGTGGGGGGATGAGTGTGTGCTGGCTGCAGGTGGAGGTGAGTATGCGGCCATTTCCACGGGCGCACACCCATCTCCACCCACCTCCACGCACGGAGCAACCGGCATTGTCGCCTGTTACTCTGTATGTGGGTGGAGCGCGGGAGTGTGCATGCACCGCTATCTACTGTCCGCAGTGTTCCCACGGGCACCCACCCATCCCCCCCACCCACTGCAGCATTCGTGCAGGCATCCCCCCCCCCCAATACACACACGTGTACAAAGGCCTGTGTGAAAATGGCCTAATATGCACGGAGTATGAAACTGCTTGAGACAGGACCACAGGGTTTTTTATGCATTTAAAACTTGTATCCCACCCCTCCTGCCCAAAGGCAGCTTGGGGCGGTGAACAACACAAACGATTTAACAACAAAACATTTAAAAACAAATCAACACATTTTAAAACAAATAATAAAAACTCACCCTCCCTCCCAAACCCTACCCCACCTCACCCCCTCGCCAAAAGCCTTGCGGAATAGCCAGATCTTACACAAACGTCGAAACGACAGGAGGGTGGGGGCCAACAGTTCTTTTAGTAGTCAAGTACCCTGGGGTACAGCCACATGAGATGTTGTTCCTAGGGTGGCCACCTTCGGTCAGTTTTTACCTGACACTTCCATTTTGGCCTATGGGAATGTCAGGTAAAAAACTACCCCAGGTAGCAACCCTTCCACTTTGGGCAATATTAAGCACACAATGTAGTAGCTCATACGCCCTGCAGTCACTAGGTGTTTGTGCCTCACTGTAGGGCGAGCAGCCAGCTACTACGCAAAGCATCCTCTGAAAAAGGATGGGAACACAGCATGTAGCAACATATCCCAAAGTGGAATAACATTGCTAAGATTTGCCCTTTTCTCTTTGTCTCCTCTGCCAAAAACCTTGTTCATGCCCTGGTCATCTCTCACCTAGATTACTGTAACCTGCTTCTCACTGGCCTCCCCCGCTCTCCCCTTTCTCCCCTTATCTCTGTCCAAAACTCTGCTGCCAGGGTCATGCACCTCGCCCATCACTTCAACCACGTGCAGCCCCATCTCTCCTCTCTTCACTGGCTTCCCCTTCCTGAACGAATCCTACACAAGCTCCTAGTCTTCACCCATAAAGCTCTTCACAACCTTGCTCCCTCCTACCTCTCTGCGCTAATTTCCCTCTGTAGTCCAGTCCGTGAACTCCGCTCCTCCTGTCCCCTCTCTTGCCCTCCCATGCCTCGCCTGCTCCCTTAATTNTCTTTTAGCTCAATTTCTTTATGCAGCTTTTGATTTTCTTGTAACACTTCATACAGAGCCTTCCACTTCTCTTCAGCTAGTATCCAGTATTGACATGAAGGATTTTCTTTGACCATGAGATCAGAAGTGTGGGTGGCTCCTTTTAGGTTTTGAGTCTCTGTTTCTCTCTCTCTCTCTCTCTGTGTACATCAGCTACAGCTTTGGAAATCTTTACCACTGACTGGTCAGTCCAAACTTTCCTTTTGACTGAAGATTTGGGCTGCTCATTAACCTGCTGTAGAAAGCTGGATCATCTCAAGTGTTCTTGGTGCTGTGCTATTTGCATCACCTGTAATGATGTTTCTGCATCCAGTTACTGCTTCATATTCAAATTCATTTGATAGCCCTTGACATAACTTTACTCTGTATTTCCACGGCTCCTCACAGGCCCCACCAATAACTGCTCAACACGCTCACTTAAACCCTTCTGTTTTGTTAGAGTAAGGTACTTTTTAAATAGGGGTTTTTCTTTAGTATATATCAATTTAAAAATAAGTTACTACCAAAGACATTTTACTAAGGATTTAAGAAGGGGTTTTTGATTAATTTCTCCATAATCTCAGTTGGAAAAAGTTAGAAATATTTATAGTCATAGGAGATCTTAATTCAAATTGAATTTACAGAGAAAGCCATAATTGCTTTGGTCTAGAAATGTTCTGTAGGAAAACAGGTTTTATATATTTGGTCAAAAACACAACAGCTATTGTATGCCAGTCATCTGAAGCCATCCATCAACATTTTTTTTTCTCCACTGTCCAAGTTAAGCAGAAGATCAGCAGTCTCTTCTCTCTCGATCTTCTGGCTCAGACAACATTCATAACTAGGGTCAGGTGGAAGATGCCTTGCCATAGTTAATTTTTTCCTCAGAGATATAGACAGAAGCCACAATCCTGAGGCCAATTACTCTGGAATACTCTCATTGGCCTCTCTTGTCTACTACTACTACATGCTACAGTATGTAGTTTCAGGGGTGCAGGTCTAGACAGAGAGAAATATGGCAGAGTGTTGCCAAAACACTCCCCAAAATCACCTCCCCGTCAGTCTGCAATACCCTCTCAGCAGTTGTCCCTAATAGATAACCCAAGTTTTAATTTTGAGAATCTGGCCACTCTATGCAGGGGTGAAAGAAGAAGGGGATAAAACATGGTGGAATGGAGGAAGAAATAGGGCAGTTGTCCTGTCTGGCCCCTACAACCTCTCCACATATTTGAATTATAAGCCATGATGTAGTTAAAATGTGAGAATGCAAAACTTATCACCCAAATCTCCAATCCAAAAAAGAATAAGCCCACTAAGGCTCTTCTCACATGGGCCACAGTGGGTGGGGGGATGAGTGTGTGCTGGCTGCAGGTGGAGGTGAGTATGCGGCCATTTCCACGGGCGCACACCCATCTCCACCCACCTCCACGCACGGAGCAACCGGCATTGTCGCCTGTTACTCTGTATGTGGGTGGAGCGCGGGAGTGTGCATGCACCGCTATCTACTGTCCGCAGTGTTCCCACGGGCACCCACCCATCCCCCCCCCCCCCCCCCACTGCAGCATTCGTGCAGGCATCCCCCCCCCCCCAATACACACACGTGTACAAAGGCCTGTGTGAAAATGGCCTAATATGCACGGAGTATGAAACTGCTTGAGACAGGACCACAGGGTTTTTTATGCATTTAAAACTTGTATCCCACCCCTCCTGCCCAAAGGCAGCTTGGGGCGGTGAACAACACAAACGATTTAACAACAAAACATTTAAAAACAAATCAACACATTTTAAAACAAATAATAAAAACTCACCCTCCCTCCCAAACCCTACCCCACCTCACCCCCTCGCCAAAAGCCTTGCGGAATAGCCAGATCTTACACAAACGTCGAAACGACAGGAGGGTGGGGGCCAACAGTTCTTTTAGTAGTCAAGTACCCTGGGGTACAGCCACATGAGATGTTGTTCCTAGGGTGGCCACCTTCGGTCAGTTTTTACCTGACACTTCCATTTTGGCCTATGGGAATGTCAGGTAAAAAACTACCCCAGGTAGCAACCCTTCCACTTTGGGCAATATTAAGCACACAATGTAGTAGCTCATACGCCCTGCAGTCACTAGGTGTTTGTGCCTCACTGTAGGGCGAGCAGCCAGCTACTATGCAAAGCATCCTCTGAAAAAGGATGGGAACACAGCATGTAGCAACATATCCCAAAGTGGAATAACATTGCTAAGATTTGCCCTTTTCTCTTTGTCTCCTCTGCCAAAAACCTTGTTCATGCCCTGGTCATCTCTCACCTAGATTACTGTAACCTGCTTCTCACTGGCCTCCCCCGCTCTCCCCTTTCTCCCCTTATCTCTGTCCAAAACTCTGCTGCCAGGGTCATGCACCTCGCCCATCACTTCAACCACGTGCAGCCCCATCTCTCCTCTCTTCACTGGCTTCCCCTTCCTGAACGAATCCTACACAAGCTCCTAGTCTTCACCCATAAAGCTCTTCACAACCTTGCTCCCTCCTACCTCTCTGCGCTAATTTCCCTCTGTAGTCCAGTCCGTGAACTCCGCTCCTCCTGTCCCCTCTCTTGCCCTCCCATGCCTCGCCTGCTCCCTTAATTGCCTTCATCCCTTCTCCCTAGCTGCCCCCCATGCCTGGAACGTCCTCCCTGACCACATCTGCCTCACCCCCTCTTCATACCTTCAAATCCCTCCTCAAGACCCACCTCTTCCGCTCTGCCCTCCCCAACTCCACGCTCCCCTCACCTAACTCCTACTGATCCAGTACAACCAACTACCTACCATCCAGCACAGTCTGTTACCGGAGGTCTGTGTACTCATATCCTCACCACATAGGACCAGCCAGCCATCATTCTTGATGTAACCAAACAAAGCACGTGCACCTGAGACCTTGAATCTTCATCAATGTTACATCCCCTGTCTCTCCCTCAGTTCCCCTTCCTTCCTCTTAACCCCGCACTCCGTCTCTCAGTTTGTAAGCTCTAGGGCATGGACCGTGTCTATTCCATTACTCTGTAAAGTGCCAGCTACATTGCTGGCGCTATATAAATGCTTGCTAATAATAATAATAATAATAAAGTTAATGCTGCCCAAAGTGGGTTAAAGGGCCTACTCCTGTGTTGCCAGGCCGTGCACCCCTGCCATGAAGTGGGGTCCATGGATCAGGCCTGGAGGAGCGCCCTCTTCCCCACCACCTAACAGCTGATTATAGGGAAGGGGGCCTGGGAAGAGAGCACGTACTCTGTTCCCTACCTCCTAACAGCTGGTTGGGGGGGGGGGGGACTGGGAGGAGTGCATGTGCTCCTCTGGACCCCTCCTCCCCCGATCAGCTGTTGTGCAGGTGGGAGGGGTACACGTGCTCCTCTGGGCCCTCCTCCCCCATGATCAGCTGTTAGGTTGTGGGGGAGAAGCACAACCTAACAGCTGCACTCTTCCACACACACCCCACAGCTGCCTAGTGGTAGTGGGCACAATCTTGCAGTGTAGTAGGATTCTGGGTTTCCAGTCTCACATAGCCAGCTCCTTGGCCCACTCCAGGGTGTGGATGGGCTGGTGATGGCCGCAGCAGCTCTCCTTGACAGCACAAAGTGTAGTGTTCATGCTTGCCTGCCATGGTGCGTGCGAGGGATTGGACCCACCGCAGCTCACGTGGCCACATCCCTGGAGTCCCACCAGAAGAGTTAACAACTGCAGAGACAAAAATAATAATTTTAGTGAGGCAAGCTTGGTGCATTTAAATTAGGAGCATACAAAACAGTAGTAAAACTTACGTACTATAGGGGACAAGTCTGCTTTAGTTAGCAGATGGACCAACAGTTCTTATGTAGCTCTAAACTTAATGAATCTCTTATGAAAAAATATCCAGGGAAAAAAGAAGCAAACTACTTTCTTCATGATTTAAGTGGATTTTCTTTAGGACATACGACTTTTGCTATTATTACTACATTAAACTATTATGCCATCCTTCTCCAGAAAATAACTTGGGCAACTTAAAATGTACCTAATGGTGCACCAAATGGCTTTGAAAAACATTGTATTTTATGGTCTGTCATCATAGAGCATCTCTTGAAGATGTGTTACCCAAGGGAAAATTAAATATATTGTTTTGGAGATTGGGTGGGTGGAGGGGATGGCAAAGAGGTATACTTGGTGCACCACCCAAGGTGTATAGTAAAACAATTGTCCCATGTAGGACAAGAACATGATGGATACAACCCTGGAGAACAGAGGTTAGATCCAAGGTTCAATCAAGTTAATGGGATTATTTGTGTTGGATACTAGAGCTAGGATTCTAGAAGTACTTGTGGTGGCAGAGCCATATTGAAGACTGCATGGCTCTGCCAATGCAAACATTTTTAGGATTGGAGCCTAAAATCAGGTCACGCACACAGAGTCTGAACTAGTACTTTCCAAAGTACGGTGTGACAATTATTCATGATACGTTTGTTCATTCCCATAGTACTGGTGACTCAGCCCTGCATGGACAAGATAACTTTTAAAAATCTTTATTTAAAAATAAATCCATCTTTCTGCTTCTTCATTGCACACATTTTGATTTGTGTCAAGGGATGAGGCTACACGAGACAGGGAGGTGAGGTTACCACACCTTAGGTAGCCTTATCCCCCACTCCCCCCCGGACATATGAGCCATGAGATGCAGTGGCTTGTGTGGCCGGCAATGGGGAGGAGAACAGTTACCAGCTATGCGAAGCGTCCTTAAAAAAATTCTGAGGCCATGTCGCAGAGCACACTCACATGGGGTAAGGCTGCCCAGGCTGGAGCAATACATGTGGCTGAGCTCATTCTGCCTGCCATGCAACAAGCTCCACAGCAGGGCTGCGAAAGACAGGCGCTGTAGGTCCAGCCAGGGGAAGGAGGTGGGGCAGTGGGGCAGAAAAGTGCATTGTTATTTAATATTTGTCTATTCATTTGTCCATTCATTCAAAGTGAAAAGCTACTTTCCTGAGTGACCGAGCTAATCTGAGCTATGTTGTAAGCCACCCCGGGCTACCTGATGGCAGGAGGGACAGGGTATTAAATTCAAAAATAAATAAATAAATAAATAAAAATCCCAAGCCTCTTGGTGAAGCTGACAAGGACCTGAATGGCCTGAGTTTCAGAAGTCCTCAACAAGTAGTGTGTTGTTTCTATACTATTCCAGTTAAAAATAGCCTTCCTGTCTTCTGAAATTCAGGCCACTCTAACTAAACTTGTCAGTTTTACCTGACAGGATTTCAGAGCAACTCTTTGTGAAGATGCTGGGACACGAAATGGCTAAAAGTGATGAATGACTCTGCAGATAGCAGAACATGAAATGGTTGAAAGCGATGACTCTTCCACTGGAATGATCAATGCAGGTTGGGTTATATATGATAGCAATCACTAGCAAGGTGGCTGTAAGGAAAAAAAGCCCATTAGCGGTTCAAATAATTTAAATACAATGATGAGAAACCTGTGTACACCCACAGGTGATTCAACGTCCTTCTCCATAATCCTTTTTCTGGGTGAGTTCATTTGCTTTTGTAAAGATTGCTTGGTTTCACCAACATAGTTTCCACTGAGGCATGTAGCACAAACAAAAGACCTATCAGTAGCACAAAGTCAAAAGACAACAAACAAAGCTATGGCAAACAATACATGTTACTTGAAAAATATTCAAAAAGATGCAATATGCACGGAGGCATTTAGTGCACTGAATGAAGTACACCACATGCAGACACTGAAGTGTACAGTTCTCCCACAGCCACGGCTCCATTTTTGATCTCTCAGTCCATGCCCTGAAAGGGAATTTCTACAACTCCCTGAAAATATATGCCTGAGGCTTAAAAATGCAATTTGTACATCTTGGATACCAAAACAATGGGCTAAGTAAAAATGTGGGCTTCATAAGACAATATGGAAAAGTATAAGAAAGAGGCAGTTTGCTGTTTACCCCTAAGCCTGCTGCTTTCCCCTTCACGTATTTAAATGATTTAAATTTCTAATAGCCTTTTGACCCCACTCCACGAACTTTTTTCTTAAGTGCCTGCTTTTATATATCTATGCTTGTCCTGCATTTGCACAGTCTATAGTTCTGACGTTCAGATGCTTGAGGAAGGGCTCAGTGTGGTCAAAAAGCTTGCATAGTTTTCTGCAAAAGCTGGTCCAATATTTATTATTTATTTATTTAGACATTTTTGCTACCCCACCCCTCCTGCCACAGGCAGCTTGGGGTGGCTTACAATCACAACAAAAATAAAACAACAATAAAGCTAAAAACAACTCGTGAAAGGAGGATTAAAATATCCTGCCCCACCCACCATCCTAACCCACTGCCCCCACCCAATCACCCATCTTCCCCGCCAAATGCCTGGTGGAAGTGGAACAGTCAGGTCTTACAACTTCTTCAAAAGGAGGGGAGATTTGGGGCCAACTGGGCCTCCACCGGAAAGGAGTTCCACAGTCGTGGTGCAGCCACTGAGAATGCCCTCCCCAGTGTGGCCCCCCCGGAAGACTCAGGGGACCTTGAACAGGGCACCCTCGCATGACCACAGGGACCGATTCAGAATCCGGGGTGTGAGGTGATCCCACAGATAGGTAGGGCCTAGGCCATTAGGGCTTTATAGTCCGAGACCAACACCTTGAATCAGGCCTGGAAAACTACAGGCAGCCAGTGCAGAGAACGGAGAACTGGTGTAATATGCTTCCGGCAGCCCAGACCCACCAGGAGACGGGCCACCGAATTCTGCACCAGCTGCAATTTCCGAGCCGTTACCATGGGTAGACCCTCATAAAGCGTGTTACAGTAGTCCAAGCTAGAGGTGATGAAACCATGGATGATAGTGGCCAAGTCAGAGTCTGAAACATATGGCCGAAGCCATTGCACCAGGTGTAACTGGCGGAAGGCACTCCTTCCACATCCTCCACCGGAGCATCCAGGTCGAGCTGTGAGTTGAGGAGCACCCCCAGACTCTGTACCTGGGAGACTAGTGGTGGGCAGACCCCATCAATAATGAGGGCCACCATCTCTTCTCCACCGGCTTACCCACCAACATCACCTCTGTCTTGTCAGGATTCATCTTCAGTTGATTAGCCCTCATCCAGTCCCTCACAACCGTCAGACACCGAGTAAGCATTGAGACTGTCGGGCCTGGGTCTGCTGAAAAAGGGAGGTAAAGCTGGGTATCATCAGCATATTGATGACACAGCATGCCAAACCCCTTAATCACCTCGCCAAGTGGTTGCATATACACGTTGAACAAGAGAGGGGACAGGAGAGAACTCTGCTGGACTCCACATGAGAGGTCTCGGTATGATGAAAAATAATCCCCAAGCACCACTCGTTGAGTTCTTCTGGGCAGGAAGCAACGGAACCATTCAAGAACAGTCCTGCCCACCCCTGCACAATCCCGCAGGTATGTCACCAACATCTCATGATCAATGGTATCAAACGCAACTGACAGATCTAATAAAGTCAGCAGGGTCGAACAACCCCAATCCAATTCCTGGAGTAGAAGATCAACGAATGCCACAAGCGCAGTCTCGATGTCATACCCCGGATGACATATTACCTCCTTCAGGCCGGTCTTTTAGCGCGCCCCCTCCAGAAGGGGAAGGGACCAGTTAGGATGGTCCGCCCTCGGAGGCTGATGGAACCCCAGCGGTTCCAGGAGGTCCTGAGGGAGCTTACCCTGGATGTGGACGGTCATTCTGTGGATGAGCTGGTCCAGCATTGGAACATCTTGCTGGAGGAGGCCATTGACAGGGTGGCTCCGAGGCGCCTTCTGCCTCGGTCTCGTCACCGCAGGACCCCTTGGTTTACTGAGGGGCTGCGGTGTATGAAGCGTGTGGGCAGGAGGCTAGAGCGACGCTGGCGTCGGACTCGGTCTGTCTCCGATCGTCTTCTCCATAGGGCCCATTTGCGGTCCTATGTGGAGGCTGTGAGGACGGCGAGGAAGGAATTCCTCGCCGTCCTCATAGCGTCTGCGAAGTCGCGTCCAGCGGAGCTGTTTCGGGTGGTGCGGGGGCTGGTGAGTCCGGCCTCCCTCCGCCTGGATGGGGACTTGTCCCGGGCCCGCTGTGAGGAGTTTGTCATCTACTTCGCAGACAAGATCGCTCGGATTCAGGCCGATTTCGACGCTGGGTTGATAGCAGTAGGGGAAGAGCGCGGGGGGGCGGAGGGTCCGTCTGGTCCATCTTTATGGGGTGAGTTTCAGGAAGTGACGCCAGCCGATGTGGTGGATGTCCTGGGGTCTGTGAGGGCCACGTGTTGTCAACTAGATCCATGCCCGTCCTGGTTAATAAAAGCTTCCGGGGAGACGTTGGGGACGGTGCTGGCGAGGGTGGTGAATGCGTCCCTTCGGCAGGGGAGGTTGTCGCCTTGCTTAAAAGAGGCTGTGGTGCGCCCCCTGCTGAAAAAACCATCGTTGGACGTAGACGCGCTCGCCAGCTACCGACCTGTCTCTAACCTTCCCTTTTTAGGGAAGGTTATTGAGCGGGCAGTGGCGCTCCAGCTCCAGGGTCATCTAGATAATATCGGGCTCCTTGACCCGTTTCAATCTGGGTTCCGCCCCGGCTATGGCACCGAGACGGCGTTGGTGGCCTTGGTGGACGACCTCCGCCGGGAGATGGATGCGGGATGTTCGACATTTCTCATCCTGCTCGATCTCTCGGCCGCTTTTGACACCGTGGACCATGGGCTGCTGTTGAGACGACTGCGTGACCGGGGGGGTCTGGACGGGACTGTTCTTGAATGGTTCCGTTCATTCCTCTCGGGGAGGAGCCAGCGGGTGGTGTTGGGGGAGGAAACATCGAGCCCCCGCGCCTTACCGTGTGGCGTTCCGCAGGGATCGATCTTGTCTCCATTATTATTTAACATCTATATGCAGCCCTTGGGGGAGGTCGTGAGAGGGTTCGGGGTGCGATGTCACCAGTATGCTGATGATACTCAGCTGTACCTCTCGTTTTCTACCGACCCAGACCCTGCTGTCTCGGTGCTATCCCAATGTTTGGAGGCCGTGGCGGATTGGATGCGGCGGAGCAGACTGAAGCTCAACCCAGATAAGACGGAGGTGATGGTGGTGGGGAGGGCGAAGGGGGTGGTGGCCCCCCTGATTGGGGGGGTTTGCCCCCCTGTAGCTCAGCAGGTCCGGAGTCTGGGGGTCATATTGGACGCAGACCTGCGGCTGGAGCGGCAGGTGGAGGCAGTCGCTAAGGCTGCCTTCCGCCAGCTTTATCTGGTACGTAGGCTGCGTCCGTATGTCTCTGGCCCGGACCTGGCCTCCCTCATCCATGCCTTCGTCACCTCGCGGCTCGACTACTGTAACGCGCTCTACGTGGGGCTTCCCTTGTTCTTGGCCCGGAGGCTGCAGCTGGTGCAGAATGCGGCGGCCCGTCTTCTTACGGGGACGGGTCGCCGGGAGCACATTACACCGGTGCTCCGAGCGCTGCACTGGCTGCCGATAGTGTGCCGGGCCAGGTTCAAGGTCCTAGTAATGATCTATAAAGCCCTATACGGCCTTGGCCCCTCTTACCTTAGGGACCGCCTCGCCCTTCGCGCCCCGGAACGACTCCTGCGGTCTGCCGGGGGTGCCCTCCTGGAGGTCCCCCGTGTTAAGCGGGGGGCCACGATGGAGCGGGCATTCTCGGTGGTAGGGCCGCGGCTGTGGAACTCCCTTCCGGAGGAAGCTCGCCTGGCCCCAAGCCTTTTGACATTTCGGCGAAACTGTAAGACCTGGCTGTTTGCCCAGGCCTTTGGGAGGGAGGGAGGGGGGGGTGATTTTTAATCCCCCACCTTTATATTTATTTATGATCATATGTTGCCCTGTTTTATTGATATGTTTTATATTTGTATTTTAAATGTTTTAAACTGTTTTTATTGTTGTTAACCGCCCCGAGCTGCATTGCAGGATGGGGCGGTATAAAAATCTATTAAATAAATAAATAAATAAAAATAAAAATCCCAACTGAGAAGGATCAAGAAAACTGATACGATCAAGATGCCCCTGCAGCTGTCGAACCACTACCTGTTCAATAACTTTCCCTAAAAAGGGAAGGTTAGAAACAGGTCGATAGCTGGCGAGGGAGTCAACGTCAAGCAATGGGTATTTGAGGAGAGGTTGCACCACCGCCTCCTTACGACAGCTCGGCACTCTGCCCTCCCGAAGGGAGGCACTGACCACCCCAGCCAGCAACGGCCCCATTGTCTCCCGGCAGGCCTTAACCAGCCAGGACGGGCATGGATCTAATTCAGAAGACTGCCCCAAGAACAGCCACTGCATTGGTGGGTGTCACCGACTGGAATTGATCCCATAAATTCAGACACAGGGGAGCTTCCATAACCTCTAGTTCCCATGTGTAATAAACGTGGCATCGAAATCATGGTAAATACGAGCAATTTTATCCACAAAATAATCCACAAACATGTCAAGCATACAGTAGATGACTCCACTTCAAGGTGGAGGGAGGCCGGACTGACCAGACCCTGCACCACCTGGAAAAGCTCCACTGGATGGAATTTTGCAGATGCTATGAGGGTAGAAAAAGCCTCCTTTTTTGCTGCCTGCATGGTCACGGCATAGGCTCATAAACTGGCTCAATGACGCAATCTGTCAGCTTCAGCATATGAACAATGCCACCGTTGCTCCAACCAATAGAAGCTATTATCTGAACTACTTTGTCTCCACCTCTTAAACTAAAATGTATTTACTAGTATATTGTGTAAAATGTATTTATTAGTACATTGTGTAAACCAACTACTGTTTAAAAATAAAATAAAATTATACACTTGGGTCAACTGCATCTTCCTTCATGGCACTAACACACACTACTGAACGCAGGGTGCAGTCTTCACCCTGCGAAGTGAATGGAAGTTTTACCATTGACTTCAATGTGTTCATGGAGCACACTGACAGTCGGCAAATATTTACGATAGCATATGGTATATATTCTCACTACAGAAATATACAGGCACATGCAGGAAGCAAGTATCTTAATAGTGATCTTGGACTCTGTGAGAAGATTCAAAGCCTGCCCTTTCCTCAGTCTTCCAGTTTCTTCAATTTTGAATTCCCAAACTCCTAAGATTGTAAGAGCCAAAGAGCATATGTACAATTTTTGTGTCAATTTGTGCAGCTTAATTCCCAAGGCTGAAGAGGCTTACATCTGTGCTAAATATTACAGCCATGCATAGCCCCACTGATAAATTTCAGCTGTGCTTCAGCAGAGCCACTTCTGTTGGTAAAGGCAGACTTGCACATAAGTATTTGCAGGATCATTTCCCAAAGAGCCAAAATCATTCTCTTTATTAATATTTCAATCTAAGTTAATTTTACACCTTCAAAAACATATGCATTTTTGAACCTGTAGTGGGTTTAGAAATTCATTGTGGAAACAGAATTGCAAAAACTACAGATTTGCTTAAGAACCACGATCCTTCAAATTTGACATGCTATTTCAGGTGGCATATGCATGTACAGGATGATCATTTATTCATCTGACCATTTTGTATTTATCTCTATTAGTAATAGTAAGATAAATAAATGATCAGCCTATGGATTTTAATGGACTGGAATATCTTGCACTCTTGACTGTTACTATAATATTAACTCTTTTGAAATCTCAAAACACAAGTTTTTAGCTCAGAGCTGCCTGGCAGTCACCAATTTCAAACCCATTTATTCACAAGAAATTCCAGTAAAGTCAATTGGATTGCAGTCCATGCCTTTAAAACCTTTGGGCTCTTACTTCTAAAAAGATGAAAGTGTGTATTTGGGATTATTCTGTATATTATCACTGAAGATAAAGAAGAATCCAGTGACTGGGCTGTTTAATAAGTAAAAAAGTTGTGTTGTGCTACATTATTAGTTTTGCCCATGAAATAGCTAATCTTGATCATACTCCCTCCATTGTCCTTTAACAGATTAACACCACATACCCCAAAGAGCACAGTGCAAGTCTATAAAATGTGTAGTACTAGCAGCACAGTATAATGATTTCTAATATTGATCTATTACAGTCGCTATGTGCAGAACACTCTAGCAGCAATCCTGCAAAACATATAAGCACATGCTAAACATTAGGGCTGTACTGTTCACAGTGCTTAATTTGTATTGGGGGAGGGGGGGAATGGGAAGGGCAGGTAGAAATTTGAATTAAATAAATAAATAAAATAAAAGTATAGCTTATAAAATCACTTTAAAAAACAGAGGCCCTAAAATGCTTTGTTTTCTATTATCTCTTCCCCATTTCAAAGTGGTGCATAGCCTGGGGTTCCTGTTTGATTTCTTTCACTAAGGACACATTCCTCCATCCAGTGAAGCCAATGGAAATTTTGCCATTGATTTCAGTGGATGGAGGCGCCACCCCCAGATTCCTCGAATCTCTACAGAACTCTATAGAACCCTTGCCCAGCCCCAACTTCTGTGCCCCCACCCCTCCACTATCGACAGTCACCTATGAATATAAGTTTGAATAACCAGGTAACCTCTGCATCTAAAAATGTCTTCCTTCATCTCCAGGTTGCTACAAAACTTCACCCCCTCTTGATGGAGAAGGACTTGGCTATAGTGATCCAGGTATATGTCATCTTCAGGCTGGATTATTCTTATTCACAATTTACAGAAACTGATTTACATGTTTCAACTGCTGTTATATATATCATCAGCACAATCCTCTGTGACATAGCACACATCCTAGCAATAACCACAGAGGAGTCCCATTCACTTCAGTGGGACTCACCTGTATGAAATTCCACTGGAGAATTACAATCTGTAAGTATTATAGCATTTATCACCATTGCATAACAGGTTCAGATCACTGATTTTTTTATGGCCTGATCCTCAAAGCATTGTACTCAAGTCCTATTGAAATTAACAGAGTTTTGCAACTGAGTTCCTGCAGAGTTCCTGCAATGCTAGGAACATTTTCCTATGATTTCCTTTATAGCTCATATTCCCTCAAAGGTGATGCTAGAATAGTTAGTTTGGGAAAAGAGGTAGCAAAGACTATTACCAGGGTAGCAAAAATTCTGCTACACATAACATGAAGCTATTCCATTTCTGTAGCAGGTGGAGTAGGAAATGAGGTAGCAGGAAATATTTTGGGGGGAATCCACTACAACATGTTACAACTACAACGTGTTATCCCTCGGTGTCATCCTTGAACCCCATAATCAGTAATTCCCTGGATTTTTGCCCATGGAACTCCATTTTGAGACTTATTAATTATTATTATTATAAACATTTATATAGTGCCAGTCATGTACTTGGCGCTGTACAGAACATAGAAATGGACGCAGTCCCTGCTTAAATACAATTCCATGATATGAAGATCCCAGACAGCAAAAGTATAACAAATATCATTGGGGATTATGATCCTACCTACAAACGATGTGACCCCACCCAAGGTCTGGAGTCTCCAGACCCAGAGTTTGGAAACCTTTTAATATTATCTCCCTTTGATCTGCATGTCCCGTTAGCTCTCTTGCAAAGATTGTATCCCTTATTCCCATTCTTTTTTCCCTTTGTATCCTGAACAAGCAAACAAACAAAAGCTAGCTATAAACAACAGAGAAATGTAGCAATATCAGGGAATGAGGATAAGATGCCATTGCCATTTTTAGATTGGTTTATCTCTATAAATTAGCATCGTATTTATTCAGATCCTTCCCCAAAACTTATTAAAATGGGGGGAAAGGGAAGTTGGGAACAGAAAAGACGGACCCCCCTTCCTCCACCCCCAAACCAGACAAACCTGGTGATGGTGGTGGCTTCAAGGCCTGTGGCTCCCGGCTCATCTCTAGGACAGGACAGACAGGTGTATGCCCATTGCCCAGCTGCAGTACCCAGAGGTTCCTCACTGCTGGCCGGTCGCCGCCGGTGTCCCCTTTAAGAGTGCGGTGCACGGGGCTTTCCTTACAGCACCTAGCGGGCCGCCCCGGTTTGTCCGCTCCGGGTCACCTGACTCCGCGAAGCCACAAACCTGAGGGGCCGGGAGAAGCGGAAAGGAGAGCGCGGCGGTGGAGGAGCAAGCGAGGTGAGTGCGCCGGCTTGGGACGCGCATCCTTCCCTGCTGGCAGCACCAAGGGAAGGCAGCAGCCACTGCCGCCACCGCCCTGAGGATTAGACGGCGGCGGGAGGAGGAGGATTAGGCTAGAAATAGCGGCGGCGGCTGGGTTTGGCAGCTCCAGCCTCGCCCCAGAGCGCGATCTCTCCGTGTGCTGCGGCCGCCCCGCACCTGGGGGGAGCGCTGCGCCCGGTGCGCCCCGCCTGCCCGGCAGGCAGCAGAGGCTGCGCGCAGCGGGCGGGGGCTGCGGGAGGAAGGAGAGTGTCCTCCTGGGGAGCCGCGCTAGCACTGGGCGGAGGAGGCGGCGGACGCACGCACGGACAGGTCTGCTGCTGCTGCTGCTGCTGCTCTCTCCAGCATCCCCTTAGCCCGGCCGCGCTCTTGTTATTGTCTGCGCCCGCCCGGCCGGCTCCGCGCTTTCTAATCCGCAGCCTCCGTGCGGGGCGCAGGGATTCGATCCTGAAGGACGCGTTTCCCCTTACTCTCGCTGGCTGGCCGGCTGGCTGGCTGGCGGGCGGGGGCTCTGGGGGGGCAATGAGTTGGGGTGGTTGCTGGTGGGCGAGTAAGCGGCAGAGTCGGGCGCTGCTCTAGGGTTCGGGGCGCTGGCCGGAGGAGAGAGGCAGCGCTCGGTGGGGTTGACGCGAGCCGAGCGGCCTGGAATTGTCTTTAAAAGCGCGCACGGAGGCGCTGGCTGGGGGTGGGGAGAGGCGCCGAGAGGGCAGAACATGGCGCAATGATGTGATAATCTCCCACCAGAGAGACAGGCAGGCACAGGAAAGGAGGCGAGAGAGGATCCCGTTGCTGCAGCAGCAGCAGCAGCAGGAGGCGGCGGCGGCTCAGGCTGGGTATTTAATTCATTCCCTGAAGCCTCTCGGGGCTGTCACACTGCCGCGAGCCGGAGGCTTGTGGGGGTATCCTTTCTCTCCTTCCCAGCCTCATTAAGCGGGGTGGTGGGAGAGAAGAAGCTGGTCTCGAGTTTGCAGCAAGCGCCATCATATTGCTCTAGAGTCGCCGTTTCCAGCCGGGGAGGAGGGGGAAGGGATTTTTCCAAGGATTCATGCATTATTTGTGTGTTGGCTTTTCTTTTCTTTTTTTTCAAACCCTCCCCCCTCTTTCCCTGCAGTGTCTAAATTACCCTGCCTTGCTCCGGGCAGGCTTGCTTGAATATTCTTGTGCTAGCGCTTACACAGCCAGGGTGGGGGAGGAGAGCTTTTGTGCCATGGAAAAGGCCAGATGCTTGTGGAAAGACCGTGGCTCTTCTGGTTAAACCTGCAATATTCCCCTTTCTTCTCTCCCTTCTCCCCCTACCCCTTGCAGAAGAGGCAGCAGCACTAACGTTAGTCGAAGATGTCGGGTCAGACGCTGACAGATCGCATCGCAGCTGCTCAGTACAGCGTTACAGGATCAGCTGTAGCTCGGGCCGTCTGCAAAGCAACCACACATGAAGTGATGGGGCCCAAGAAAAAACACCTGGACTGTAAGCATCTCTTTACATAAGCATTAGGGCTAAGAAGGCAGACTGCAGGGCTCTCAAATGTGGCCTTAAGACTAAGGCACTGGCTACAAGGCTTGCAGTGATCAGCTCTTCAAGTCATAAGGATTATGAGAAATGCTCAAGAGAGCATGATTTACTGCCTATACTGTACTCTCTACAGTGCTTGCTCAGCCATTTGGTTCTTCTCCCTGACCTTCAGCCTCCAGCTTTGGTTCCAGGAAGACAATATGGTGCATATTTCATTAGACTTGAGAGATTCTCTGAATGCTGGGAACAATGAGCTATATAACTGGACACATACCTAAATTAATTTTATTCATGATTTAAGACTAGATTTTTGACATGGATGCCAAGAGCAGGGTCTTGATCATTCTTGGTACAAATATGTGACAAAGGTGGACTTGTAGGGAAGTTGGAATATGATAATGATGGGCACCTTTTAAGAGGGCCATATGTGATCTGGCATAATTCTGGCCTATTTTGGTTAGTAAGAAGCTGAAAGCTTTTCTGGTTGAAACAGGCAGCTTTCTGGTCTCCATATCTGAAGATGTTTGCACTCCTACCATCTCCTTGAAGGATAATAGTTTTCTTAATGCATTAATTAGAGGCTTTTATAATAACTTTTGGGTGGATGGAAATTGGATGATATTGAGACTGAGTGAGGTCACAGCGGCACTGAAAATGATAACATGCGTCTGTAACACACTGCTTGTCTTGATAATTTCATCTTTTAGTTATTTTAGCCATTGTGTGGTCTTCATCTAGATATAGGCCAGAGTGGCTAATGACTTTAATCGTATGGTGCTGAGCTGAGTCTTATTACTTGGATAGTGCTGGGTAGGAAACATTCATTTGTAACCTAATAGTGTGACATTTTTTCCTAACTTTAAAAAAGTAACCTTTAAGAATTAGTGTTTTTTTTTAGTTTTAGAAACTTACTAGCATACAATGAGAAGCCTCTTAAATAAAATATGGAAATATTGTATTTTTAACTAATCTGTGTATCAGTATTGGTAATTGGAGTAACTGTATTTATTCCAATTACCTGTATATACAGCAATATACTAAAGGTTATATTGGCTTTTCCACCTATACTCTGGCTATTTCAGAACTATTTTAACAGGGGTGTCTTGTCAGCTGTGTGTTGATTCTCATCACATGTTTTGTATCAGACTTACTCAAAATTTTGCTTTTAACACAACTAGGGAGTGGCACTAGATCAACATTTCTGTTATTTCACAAGAAAGCAGAACTTGGAGGGGCCTCCATATTTGTGTGTTTATAGTTCTTGCAGGTGTTACAAGGAGAGAACGTATTTGTTTCCATCAAAGAAATGAAAGTATGCAGGTGCATGTATAAAAAGGAACCTTGTTTAGTTGTACTTGTGACTTTTATTTGCATCTTGCAATAACCACAACTTTGGATGGGAAATAATAAAGGGTAAAATTTTCAGATTATGAGCATGAAGAAAGTTCTTTCAATCTTTAAAGAGTTATCAAGAGTTAAGAGAGGAGACATGAAAGTTTGAGAAGTAACTCGGAGTCTAGATTTTGAGATACAGCTGGAAGTGGAAACCATATTTCCTGGTATGGTGGGACTAATAGGATGGAGATAGCTCCAGCAAACAGCTAAAGTTGTTGAAGATTCCACAGACTAAGAAATAAGCTACTGCACTGTGGGATGGAAAAGCAAAAAAGAGGGTGGCAAAGTTGGGGAATAACAATGGAAATGGAACTGTTCTTTAATAGGGCATGGACTTGATTCTGGCCCAGCATGAATTCTCTGCAGCCTGTGAGAGATCCTGTGGAATGTATTCAGTTCTTGGTGGTCAGAGGCTCATGTTGTGCAACCCAGCATCATCTTTGTCTCTCTTGCTCCCACCGAGGCCTTGGCTGAATGTGTAGGCTGATCTAGCAGTGAGAGGTTAGAAGTTAAGGACTGAGTCACACTAATGGAGAAACTAAGGTTAGTGGCAGTCATTTGGGTATGGTAGCTGAAGCACTCACCAATGACACCACATTAAGGAAGGATTTAAAAAAATAATAAAAAAAATGGGCGGAAGACATGACAGTAGTGCTTGCCTGGGGTCTGTGGCATGGACTCCCACAGTGTTGCATTGCATTTCCTGTGGGTGTTTGAACATGTCATATCCTATTCCCCTATATCAGGCACCGCCCATCACACAGGTAAATGCTTGCCTCTGCCATAATTCATGTCCCTGCCATGCTTCCAATCGAGCCCTTCCTTTCTTCAGCATTGGGTGCAATGGAGGGTATTCTACCTCTGGGTAGAATAAGAACATGGGATCCTGTCTATTGCTTACAAACTTGTAAGTGCTCTTTGAGTAGACTGAGGGATCTTGCTTCTAATATTTGCCATCTGTCTGGTACCTTAGCAGAGCAATAACTCCACTTGGAGCAATGCGAGGCAATGTCAGTGTGAAATAAGCAAGTGGAAATGCTGGGGGTGGGAGGAGATGATCTTGTATATAATGGTGCCATAAAAGGCTTAAGTGTTTTGGTTTATGTAGCACATACATTGACTTTACACCTGGCAAGCCTAAACTGGCATTTGCAATACTGTAACTTGTCCTGTCAGTTTGTACCAGTGTGGCTACAAAAATAACCCAGGGGTAGATAAGACCTAAATGTAGTTCAAATAGCTGTAATTAGTGAATGGGAAAACAGGCATCTGCTGGTGAGATAAAACACATGGAGGAATAGTCCCCTAGTGTTTCAGTGGTTGAAGTCAATGGGGGGAAAATGCATTGGGGCTGATCCCATGCCCTGCAGATCCTGCACGCAACCGGCGCATGCACACATGTGCGCAACTGGTGTGTATGCCCACTGGGAATGCCTTGTGCCACGCGGAAACTGCGTAGAGGGGTTTGGGACTGTGGCCACAGATTTTAATGGTGGAGGATTGCACCGTAGGCATTGCTGTTGAGATTCCAAGGAAAGCATCCATGATACTCCGGTGGGGGAAGGACAGGGCTATAGTTTTAGAATGATTAGACAGGTACAACTGAATTTTTAACATAAACGATATCGGTTAAAATCTGGCACTATATGTTAAATGACGTACCTATGTCCGTTTTGTCTAAGAGAAAACGCAGTATTTCTAATGGGGAAGAGGCAGGGAACGTAAGGGAGGGTTGATTCATATGCCTAACTTGTTGATCTACTGTCTCATCAAACTTGGTGTGGCAGGTTGAACTAAATAGCTTTTGTAATCTTACACTGACCAACTGCCTACCAGCTTGGGAAATCCTAAATAAGCATCATCATGGTAGAAGTGGACCTGGAGTATGGATTGGACTTCAGCATACTCATGGCTTAAAGGGTGGCATGGAAGAAAGCATACTGGGTTGTTGAGACTGATGTTCATGTATCAAAGTGGTAGCTGGCAGCATGCTGTAATATTTATTTATTAAACTTATATGCTGCCCCCTTCTGCCTCAGGCATTTTAGGGCAGCTCACAACATTTTAAAACATATTAAAATATACAATAAGCCACAATTAAAACATTAAATTAAAACCCATCCCTTCCAGCAAATAGAGCAGTAAATGTTGAGGCTTTCAAGGCAAGGAGGTAAAACTTGACCTTGTGTTTAAAGGACAGCCAAAATGAGTGGTGAATTTGAATGATGAGCTGGTAGATAACGTTAGCAACTGCATTTTTGAATGAGGTGGCTATTTGAACCTAAAGAGGAGGAAGCTGCAGTAGTTTTGAGACTGAGTGAGAATATCAGCTGTATGGAAAAGGCTGCAGTTCAAATATTAGGAAGGAGAGATGTGCTTACTAGCACTGAAACCAGATTTAGCCATTTTTTATTTTATTTTTAAAATGTCTATCCCGCCCATCCTGCCACAGGCAACTCTGGGCGGCTTACAATAATGGGAATTCCCATCAAAATCCCATCTAGGTCTAATTGAGACCCCTCTTGGTACCTGACAGTGTCTCAATTGATATTTCATTTATCGCTTTGCCATCGACTGCTTTGCCATCCATTTCAAATCCTGAGAGGTAACATTGATGCAATACCACATTTCTTGCACACCATTTTCCCTTGTACTTCTTTGTCTCATTGGCTGGTGTGCAGATTCCTTTACTAATCTGCAGTTCAGTTGCAGATATGTCAAAGCAAAGGGAACAACATAGGGTGATTTTAGACGTGCCGGCCTCCCTTGTTACCACGGTCTGGGATCTGTTTCGGACAGGAATCAGGCCGTCCATCCTTTAGACGTGCCGGCCTGATTCCACTCGGGGATCAGGGAGGGGGCAGGGCTGTGCGGCGCAACGTGCGGCTGCACAGCCCTGCCCCCCACACTCTCCTGGCTGCCCGTCCTCCTGGAGATGGGTGGGCGCAGCGGCCACAATGGCCGCTGCGCCCAATCCCGGATCGTGACTGGGACCATGCTCCGGACTTGCCGGAGGTAACAGAAGTTACTCTCCACCGTTTCCAGACCGTGGTCCAGCTAACCACCTTTCCGAAGGTGAGGACAGCCGATTTCTGTACAGTTTAGCATTGCACAAGTTTGATAGTTGCAGCAGTTTTTGGCTATTAATATTTATTTATTTATTTATTTATTTATTTGATTTATACCCCGCCCCTCCTGAACACAGCTCAGGGTGGCTTCCAACAAATAAAAATACACTCTCAAATATTAACAGTGCCCGGGATACAAAAATCAATAGGGCAGGGGAGATAAAAAAAATCCCCAAAGTCCTGGGCAAACAGCCAGGTTTTACACTGTCGACAAAAAACCAAAAGGCTTGGGGCCAGGCGAGCTTCCTCCGGAAGGGAGTTCCAAAGGCGCGGCCCAGCCACCGAGAATGCCCTCTCCATTGTGGCCCCCCGCTTAACATGAGGAACCTCCAAGAAGGCACCCCCGGCAGACCGAAGGGTCTGCTCCGGAGCGCAGAGGGCGAGGCGGTCCCTGAGGTATAAGGGGCCGAGACCGTGAAGGGCTTTATAAGTCAATACCAACACTTTGAACCTGGCTTGGCACGCTATCGGCAACCAGTGCAGAGCCCGGAGCACAGGTGTTATGTGCTCCTGACGACCCGTCCCCGAAAGGAGACGGGCCGCCGCATTCTGCACTAGCTGTAGCCTCCGAACCAGGTACAGGGGAAGCCCCATGTAGAGCGTGTTGCAGTAGTCCAGCCTCGAGATGATGAAGACATGGATGAGGGAGGCCAGGTCTGGGCCGGAGACGAACGGACGCAGCCTCCGCCCCAGATGCAACTGGCGAAAGGCAGTCTTTGCGATTGCCTCCACCTGCCGCTCCAGGCGGAGGTCCGCATCCAGCACCACCCCCAGACACCGGACCTGTTGGGCTACGGGCGGTCAAACCCCCCCCAATTGGGGGCTGACACCTCCCTCACTCTCCCCACCACCATCACCTCCATCTTATCGGGGTTGAGCTTCAGTCTGCTCTGCCACATCCATTCCGCCACGGCCTCCAAACACTGGGATAGCACTGAGACGGCAGGGTCTGGGTCTGTTGAAAAGGAGAGGTACAGCTGAGTATCATCAAATACATTAAATGGCCACTTATTTTATTATTCCCATTAACAGCATGAGATAGGAGTAACTATCTAATATATGTGTCTACTGTGACTTGCTTGATTGTCAATTTTTGTCCTTTCAGACTTTGGTAAAACCTGACGCCGGGTAAACTGTATTTTAAGTTTAATTACTAATATAGGCCGTTATAAGCACAATAGATGTCAAATGCATAACAATCAGATATGCTGGTGAACATTGGTTAACAGCAGCCAATGGACCTGTATTTTGGGCTGATACATTATGACATCTAGACTTAATATCTGCTGCTTGCTTTGCTTTATCCAAAGTAATTTTATGTATATGGTGACTATTTATGCTTTTTATATATTTGTTTTTTGTGTGTGCTTGGTTTGTCTTGGGCCATGGCGAGAGCCAGTGCCGTCAATTAACTAACATTCATGAACTTGAAGTTACATGTACTTAAGGGGGGAAGAGAGGGATATGAAAGGATGAGACCGTATGAGTAGCATCAGGAAACCATCTATGAGGCTGAGGAGCTAAGGAAAGCTTGTAAGAAGAGGTAGGTTTTTAGGAGACGTTTGAGGGTCAGGAGAAGCAGAGCATATATGTTCAAGGCAGTTCCACTTCCAGCATGGTAGAAAGGGAAAAGAACTTTTGAGGAGCAGGAGACTAGGGAGTGGGTGAAGATGGTGGCAGAAAAGAAATGAAGTGGTTCCAGGTGGTATTGTAGTTGGAAATGAGGGTAGGAAAGGAGGAGCCAAGCCACAAGGAGCCTTGACAGTGAGAACAAGGGGTTCATGATGGATAGGAAGCATGAGAGGGAGTAGAGGAGGGGTTGAATGGCTGCAGCAGCAGGTGAGGTGGATAACCTTGGTATTGAACAACGGTCCATCTAGCCCAGCATCCTGTCTCTGACAGTGGCCAGTTCCAGTAGCTCAAGAGAAGTACAGGTAATGGAGGTGTTATCCATCTCCTCCTAACCACTCTCAACTACCAGGTGTTTAAGCCCCAAGTACTAAGCATTTATGGCTCTATCCTTTCTTTAAGAATTTATTAAATTTCCATTTGAAGCCAGTTATGCTGCTGACTTTCACAGCCTCCTCTGGCAAGGAGTTTCACAGCTGTATTGTCCGCTATGTGAAAAAGTACTTCCTTTTGTTCCTTTTAAGTCTGCTACTATTTAACTTTGAGTGTCTCCTTGTTCTCTTACTGTGAGAAAGGGCAAACAGTACCCAACTTACTTTCTCCATGGAGAAAGTAAGATAGGATAGAAGTAAATGTCTGTCATATCCCACCTTATTATTATTATTATTATTATCATTTGTATAGCACCAGCTGTGTACCTGGCACTTTACAGAACAATGAGATAGACTTAATAGCCTCTTTTCGAAGCTAAAGAACCCCAACCTATTAAGCCTCTCCTTGTGTGGAATTTGATCCATCCATTTCTTATTTCATCTCTGCTGCCCTTCTCTGAACCTTTTTCGGTTCTATTCTACCTTTCTTGAGATGGAGCAATCAGAACTTCACACAATATTCAAGGTGGGGTGGTACCAAAGATTTATACAGCAGCATTATAGCATTTCCCCTTCTTATTTTCTATTTCTTTTTGCAATAATGCCTGGCATTTGGTTTGTCTTCTTGACTACTGCTGCACACTTAGCTGATGTCTTCAAGAAACTCTCCTCCGTGACTCCAAGAAGTTCTCCCAAGTGGTTACACCCAGATTTGAAACTAGCATTGTGTATGTATAGTGAGGATTATTTTTCCCTATGTGCATCACCTTGCATTTATCAACATTGAATTTCATTTGCCATTTATTGTCCATTCATATAGTTGTGCAAGAGCCCTCTGTAATTCCTCTCAGTCTTCATGGGTCTTAACTATCTTGGATAACTCAGTGCCATCTGTGAATTTAGCCAGTTCACTCTACTTCATTTTTCAGATCATTAATGAATATATTTAAATGGTAGTGGTCCCAGTACTGACCCTGAGGCACCCTACTGTATACCTCTCTCCAACTTGAAAAAGGACCATTTATTCCTACCCTTTGTTTCCTCTCTCTTAACCAGCAACCAATTCATAACAGGACTCTTCCTCTTATTTCATGATTACTTAGTTTGCTCAGGAATCTCTGGTGAGGGACCTTGTCAAATGCTTTTTGAAAATTCAGATATACTTTATCAATTCGATCACCGCTACCCACATGCTTGTTGACAGTCTTATAGAATTCTAATAGATTAGTATAGCATGATTTCCCTTTTCTAAAGTCATGCTGGTACATACCCATCAAACCACACTCATCAATATGCCTAGTAATTCTGTTTTTAACAATGGTCTTCGTCAGCTTACCTGGTAGTGATGCAAGGCTTCCTGACCTGTAGTTTCCAGAGTTGTCTCTGAAGCCCTTCATAAAAATTGGGGTTACATTAGCTAACCTTCAACAGAAGTGAGAGGGTCCAGGTCAGAGCAGGGAAGGCCAGTAAGAAAGACTCTAATAGGCGAGACATCCAAGTGGAAATGTCAGGCAGTTAGCAATGCAAGACTTGATGGAGGGAAAGAGGGTGGAGTTAGGGGAGAGTTGCATATCATCACAATACAGCTGGTAGTGCAAGCTGCAAGAATAAGTCTGACAAAGAACAGAGTGTCTTTGTCAGCAAAAAGAGGACCAGAGACAGGTGACTGAGATGGAAAAGGAAACAGAGGAAGTGCCGGCAAAGGCAGACAATAATGAGCACTTATAGAGATGGGAAGAAAACCTATTGAGAACTGAACCCTGGAAATCAAGGAAGAGGGAATGGTCCATGGAGTCCAAGGCAGCAGATAGGTCAAGCAGAATGTGGAGTCTATGAGAAGGTTACTGATGGGTGTGTGTGTTGAGTGGGCAAGACAGGAGTTGGACTGAAGGGGTTTAAGTGGGGAATTGGAGGAGAAGAAGTCAAGACAGTGGGTGTAATCAGTTTCTTCAAGAGCATGAAAGAGAACTGCCAGGTCTGTTATAGATGAGGATCTGGTGTAACAAAGGACATTACAGCAAGAGTGCCCTGTAGCTATACAATAATGCAATTCCCTGCACATGTAAGTGAAGACTAAAAGCATTGGAGCTTACCTTAT
>QEPC01008879.1:3397503-3410102 GCA_003113815.1 Sphenodon punctatus | reverse complement strand
TCTTCAGTAGTTCTGGTCAGTTTGCACCAAAACTTTAACGCCCCAATCCAGGCCTTTTGATCCCAGCCCAACTAACCAGCCTCCAGGCGAATTGCTGCTGAAGGAGTGCTCGCAGGTATTTGCAAAGTGCTCCTAAGAAATTTGGCCTGGAACTGGTTTAGTTTTGGGGGGAACCAATGGAGCCGAGATCTCCGCTCCAAACATGGCCTTCGCATCAACTTTGGAATTAAAGACCTTTTATCATTTATATCCCAAGGAGCTCCCCTATGTGAAGCATAAAACCTACAAACATACTCACAAACTCCTTCCCCCCCCCCCCTCACCAAATGCCTGACGGAATAGCCAGGTTTTGCAGTTCTTACAGAAGACCAGAATGTCCAGGGCCAAACGCGTCCCCACGGGGGGAGAGTTCCACAGGCGCGGTGACCGAGAACACCCTGCCCTGTGTGGCCCCCCAGGAAACTGAGGGAACCTCCAGCAGCATGCCCCGGCCGACCGTAGGGGCCGATCCAGAAGCCGGGGAGTGAGGCGGTCTCTCAGATAAGCAGGGCCCAGACCATGTAGGGCTTTATAGGTTAGAACCAACACTTTGAATCGGGTCCAAAAGACTATTGGCAGCCAGTGCAGAGACCGGAGCACTGGTGTAACGTGCTCCCGGCAGCCCAACCCCACCAGGAGCCGGGCCGCCGCATTAAATGCAAGAAGTTACAGCTAAGAAAGTGTATGAAGAACTTTGCAAAATAATATAATTCAACTGGTTATAAAATTGGGTTCCTTTATCCAATCTTTTTGGAATTTGGTACACTTAATGCCTTCCATTGGAGTTACAGCCCCTCCACGTTTCAGCCAAATATAATGTGTTTTCTATTGAAACCAATGGAAAACAAAAACAAATTTTTGATACTTTATGAAAACAAAAATGACAGATTTTAAATAACAAAAACATGGGCCCCTGGTGCACACCTCTAATGTATAGCAATAGTTTATTACATGGATGTTTTGGTCACACTGAACCAACAGTGTGTGCCTGTGTGAGGGTGCTTGGAGTATCTAAAATGCCTGGGGGGTTCATGTTGCTGGCATTTTACTTTAGATTTCCTTTTCATTAGGCCCAAGCAGTGTGGTAGTTCAGCTTTTCCCCTCTGTGCTGTCAACATGGAGGTGTAGTTGAAAGTTAGTTGGGTGAAGCCAAACCTCATGTCAAAATGCTGATGACTGCTAGACTGTAACAAGATGCTTCAGGATAGTGTGTTGTTGATCCTTAACTGGTACTGGATTGCTAAAGGACAAATTATTACTCTGATCTGATCACCTTGTAACTTCAGTTACATAAGATACCTCTTGGACATTGTTAATTGTATGGTGAAACTAAATTGCACAGCATAATCCTGACTCAACTGGAGTAGATGTCAGTTTTGCCTTCCATGGGGTAATGAGCACACCCCTTTGACTTGAATGGGTGAAGATTGTACCCAGAGTGGGCATTGTCTCTTCCCTGGCAGGTTATGGTATCTGTGCTCATTGTCTACTCCTTTTACCAATGGTATACTTTCCACAATATGTATTGTGTAGCAGCTTGTCTATACCAAATGGAATCTTCCCAGAGTTGGTGTGTGCTTTTCCAGGTACAGGATGGTGAGCAGAAATAAGCCTGGATGGTACAGAGGTGTAGCTTGTGGTGGCAAAACCCAATTCTAGTCATTCTCCTGACCAAGTGTAGAAGAAAAAGGCTTGTATCTTTAAGTGTATCCAGTAGTAGAAGTAGGTGCTAAAAACTGTCTTGAGTTCAAGGTGGTGGTGTTGTGGTGTGTCCCTAATCTTTTCCATCCTGTACTGAAAGTGCTTTCACCATCTGATGCAATGAACCTTTTGTTACAACACACTCCATTGGAGCATGATTTTGGACTGTAACACAGATGCTGTTATGACTCCCAAAGTTTTAAATCAATATTGTACTTCAAGTTGGACAGAGGAATGTCTCCACTTGCCCTGGGGTACAGTGTTGATTTAAAAATGTTGGGAGCCATGCTGTGGAGATGGAGCACCTCTAAATGAGAGCAAGTAGTGGAAATAAAGCTTGAGCCCTGGTGGCAGTAGCAGGAAGCTGATGCCTTGCTCTGCTTTAGCTCCCAGCTTTTGCCTAATGTTGGTATCTCCACTGACTCAGAGCAGCAGAGAATAGGACTAGCACCAAACTGACAATCTTGGAGTAAAAACACAGCTCAGGCTGTCGCTTGCTTATCCTTGTTGTTATAATTTAGGATGAGGCATGGCTCCCAAATACCAACTTGAGTGCACTGTACCTCTAAGGTCTCTCCTCCCTCCCCCCCCCCAAACTCTACCTCTTAGTGGCTGTCCAGAATACTGAGCATTGACCCTAGGGATCGCAACAGATCTCAATCTTCTGCTGTGACTTCTGGAGATACATCTTTCTTCTCGTCTCATTGTCTTGAGACTTGATTAGGCGATGAGCAGCTAGGAAAAACCTGTCGATAAATTGAAACTTACGTGTACAAAGTAGGAATGTTTTGAGTGGGGATTTTGAAAAGAATATGGAAGCAATTTCATTGGCTAATCGGAGGAATCAAATTCTTGTCACAGAAGAAGTCACAAAATGTGTGTGGGATTAGGAGGAAAGGAGAGAGTGAGCATTGAACTTCCAAGCAGCAGAGTGTTTGTGGGTTTTTTAAAGACCTAATTTATCCCTGCATGGATTGAGTCATGTGCAGCAAGTACGTTCAGCCAAGACAGAGAATAGTTGGGACCCTTCAGCTGATGGCTCAGGGTATGTACATAGTTAGAGCTCCTATTAGTAGTGAATCTTGAACTCTAAAAATTATTCCTTGATCTTGGGTCTGAAAGAGTCCAAGTGTTTTTTCTGTAGGCTTCCATCAACGCAATATTCTAATACAAGTGCACTGAAAATTCTGCATCCACTGATGTGTCGCTTTTCTTTGGGGGGCAGGAAACCTCTAACCCTTCTATTTTTCCAAAAGTTGCAGAGGGCCTGTTCTGCTCAGATGGATATTGATGATGTTGGACAACTTGCTGCTATTTGCAGACATTGAGCTGAATAGCATTATATTTTTAGTCTATTCCTCAGAATCATGAAGACTGAATTATAATTCAATCAAATGAAAGCTTAAATTATGGCTTCCTATCGGAACTAGAAGGACAGACACCCTTGGGAAAAGGTTGGTTATGCATAGAGTTCTTTCCAGACCACACTGAGGCCTTGTCAAAACAAGAACTTAAGTTTTGTTACTCTCACTAATCCCTTTTATACTAAACTGTAACACTCTGGAGTGTCGACATGGCACTAGCACTAGAGGTTGGGCAATTCTGTGTCAAGAGTGCTAGTCCAAGACTTAATTTTAAGCAAGCCTGCTGTATGGCTAACCCTAACCACTAGGTAACTGAAACACATCCAGTTTTTTTAATGGAAAAATGCATATGTTATATAACTGTAGAGCCAGCAGGAATGCCAAGAGATATCTAGTGCAACCCCATGCTCTTAAGTAGGATCCACTATATGTTCTGCACCATCCCTGCCAGCTCTTGCCAGTGGTGGCTGGTGAGTTTGTAGGCTGGTGGGGCAGTGGGTGGGTTGAACCTACCGCTGCTGGTGAGCCTAGGGGCAGAGCCAGGGCAATGGTAGGCCAGTGGCGTAGCATAACCCAACAGCAAGGAGTTCCCAGGGTTAACATTGGATGGACATTACATTAGCTAACGCTGGGAATGCTGCTGTGTGAAGCACTGCCACCCGGGGATAGAGAGCCCTCATACTGGGGTGCTATCCACTCTCCCACCAGGTCCAAATTAACCATAGTACATAGATCACGTTGCCATCGCCTACCTTTATTCCGAACCCTTAAATCCTCGATTTTCATGGCATCCTAGGCCACCTGTAGTCTTCTGAAGTTGTAGACTTTGGGACAAGCGTTCCTTCTGGCTTGGAGGACTGAGTGCTCCTTGTCCTGCGACAAGCCAAATCAGACGAGAATGAAAGGGAAGAGAAGGACGACAGAGTAGGAGGAAAAGAGTTTGGTTTTCGAGCACGAGAAGAGGAAGGGGAAGAGATGGGTTCAGTGAGGGACAGGGGAAAAGGGTTTCCTTGTTGTCTGCAGCCTAGTAGCTGCACCCTATCCCTGACAGCCAAACACCTGTCCACGCAGACAGGCCTTTTAAAAAAGTTTGCCCTGTTGCAGGCCTGCATTGCCACCAAACAACATTCCAGCAGCAGCTGTAAAACAGCAACGGGAGGGTCAGAGTAGTCATGAGCAGTAGACCCACACACTCACAAAATGACCTCTACTAGAGAGGCAGAGGCCATTTTGTCTCAACTCACAACAGCCCACCAAACTGCAAAGGGCGGGGTCATCTTAAAATGCAAGGAACATTCCAGAAAAGATTAGCTTTTTTTAGAAACCCTTCCTCCATCCAAGCCCCTAGGTCCCCCACCCAGAAAACAGAGAGCAGACAATTTACATGTAAATCAGGAAAGGGACCAATTTTAACCAGAGTAGCCATGGCCAGTAGGGCCCCAGAAAATGGCCACTGCCTTTGCACATGCCTGGGGGAGGAGGAGGGAAACCATCAGTTCACTGGCAAACACACAACAAGCAAAAGCAAACCACCACTGTAACCATATCTTAAGCCAACCATATTATCCTCAACACACCACAAAAGCAGCAGCAAAGAGTTCCACTTGTCCCCCAAAACATGGTTCACCCTCACATCTGTTGCACCCCCTCCACCATTGTCTCCCAGTGCACCCCCCATTCCTGTGTCTCCGAGTCCCAGTCCACCCCTCCTCCACTCCTCCCCAGTTAGACTCCCCTCCCCCCAGCCCCATTCAGCCTCCGTGCCCACTGCCCCCATTCCGGGTCCAGTGGCTGCCTCCCAGTCTACCTCCCCCACTCCCCCCAGTTTAATACTCACACTTCACGCAGAAGGAATCCTGATACTGGTCTGGTCCAAACAGTCCCCCTCCAAGTTACTACACCAGGAAACTCCACAAAATGAAGCTACCGCCAATGCGCACAGCTCAGCAGAGCAAAACCACCTATGCCCTCACTGAGCATGCGCGCCTTAAAAAAAAAACAAACCAGCGCTGTCTGCCTGCCCCAATTCAGTGCTAAGGCAGCGCAAGCACAAAATCGCTCGTAACCAGCATCCAGGCGGAGTTTAAAAATTGAGCCCATAGGGTTCAATGAAAGCCTGCCCCCTGGTGGTAGGATGCAGTTTCCCATTACAAGCGCTTGGACAGCTCCCCCTAGCCGCCTAAGCGCGTTCCTATTATGTTTGTCCCTTATGGGATTCCATGCAACACTCAGTCCCTCCCTCCTCCAGCCTGGGGTGCGGGGAGGCTGGCTGGGAGAGAGTGAGCTGCAGTGCTCAGTCAGCTGAGCTCAGCTCACTGCATCACAGATGTAAACAGAGGTGCCCCCCTCCTTTGTGAAAATGAGCAGCGCCAGCTGCTGTGGGCCCCGACAGGACTCCTGAACGTCTTGCAGGTAAGAGGCTGTGGGTAGATAAGAGGCTGTGGGTACGGTAGCGGCATCAAAGAGCACAGGAGGGGCTAAACCGCACACCGCGCCAGGCTCCTGCACCAGGTAACCACCTTCAGCAAGCTATGCGCTGTACCTTCACTCATGCTCCAAACAAACCTATTTTAGCGAGATGTAATACTGCATAGCTTCTGAAAGTTCAGACCAGGTCAATGTGTGAAGAAGCCTAATACCAAATTACAGTAATGAACCTCTGTGGCAGCTGTCCTTGTGTGACTTACTGTAAATGGAGACGTACAATGTGAGAGAGCATATATAGTAGTTGGTTTGGGAGTGTTTTTTAAAAGCCAAGCTGTAAGATTGGCTTCATCTGCCATAGTAAGAATTGGAACTTGGTGGAATTTAGAGCTGGAAGAAGACAAGCTGAAGTGTTTGTCTTTCTGAAGTTAGTGTGAACGCTGCAGCAGTCTGAAGACACTAGCCTCGTTCAGAACACAATTTCAAGTGTGTGGTATTTGCTATGTGGTATGCCAACCTTCACTACCCTGTACTTGGATTGCTTAGACATGAGACAGTTTGGACTTTAGGAGGGCATTTCCTACAGGAAGTATTGAACAGCAAGTGTTTATGGAATTCCTGAAGGATTTACCACAAATGAGCATTCAGGCATGATGATATTGCCTAAGAATCTATCACAGTCCATAGTGTGCACTTACTCTATGGTCCCCAAGGAATTGTCTTGTAGTGGCTTCCCCTTTACCACTCATCACGTCTGAATACTCATGGACTATTTTACCTCTTGTATCATAGCTGAGAGGCATTTGAGAAGAAGCTTGGCTGATGGAGCTGCTCTCTAAATTGGATTGCAGCCAAAGGGGGCTAACTTGCCGGCCAGTGAATTACAACAAAGGAAGAGGTCGGGTCCATTTTAAATGGAATAATATTTGGACTTGGTCAGAAACTTGTATTTATTGCTGCACTAATTCTTTTTTTATAAGCAAAAGTAGCAAGACAAAATTGCCACTGCCTGAATGAGAGATTTAATTGCCACTGAAAAGACACTAGCACCATGACTCTAGGGAGGTGGGGAAGATGGGAGAATGTGAAAGGTCTATCTTGGGTATTCAGACCTCCGAAACATGGGTTTAACCGTTACTTGATGTGCTTGTTAACTAATTTGCTAGATTCTTTTTAAAAAGATTTTAAAACGTTTTGGATCAAATTGTGGAGGTGGTAAATGACCATATTGACACTTGGTTTCAAAAGCTGATGCATTATGAGCTACAATTGTAATTCGGTATTCTAGAACACCTGACTTTGAATAAAAGTAAATATGAGATACCTTTTATGTCCTGTTAATGATCATGGAGGACAGAAGATGACTCGCTAAGGAAAAGCATGAAGACGTGTAGAGCTAGTTAGTTCTGACTGCTTAGATGCCCAAAGAAGGGGTCCGTGTGGCCTGGAAACTTGCATACACTTTCCAATGGAAGTGATCCAATAAAAGGTATTGTACAAACTACTTTTGTTTCTGTGTCTGTCATTTTGGGACTAACACAGTGAAAGAAAACTGAACTTCACCACAGATCACCAGAAAGAAAGCTGCATTAGTTACTGCAAAATCTGTTGTCTATAGGTTTTAAAGGGCATAGATGACTTTTTTTTTTAAAATGGTGGTGTTGAGCCATCTTTATTGGGGAGACTTGGGGATGTACTACCTACAGCCATGTCTCCATTGTGTGTTGTGAAGATCTTCTGGGTCTGGAACTCTTACTGTGCCAATGTCTCATAGAATCGTAGAGTTGGAAGATCCCTCAGAGGTCATCTAGTCCAACCCCCTGCTCGATGCAGGAAATCCACAGCTACAGCATCCCTGACAGATGGCCGTCCGGCCTCTGTTTGAAAACCTCCAGTGAAGGAGAGACCACCACTGCCCTACACCTCTTACAGTTAGGAAAGAATTCGTTAGGAAGTTCTTCCTAATGTTTAATCGAAATCTACTTTCTTGTAACTTGAGCCCATTGATTCTAGTCTTGCCCTCAGGAGCAACAGAGAACAAGTCTGCTCCATCTTCTATGTGACAGCCCTTCAAGATGCATGAAGATGGCTATCGTGTATCCTGTTAATCTCCTCTTCTTCAGGCTAAACATACCCAGCTCCTGCTTCAACCTTTCCTCATAGGACTTGGTTTCCAGACCATCTTTGTTGCTCTCCTCTGAACCCATTCCAATTTGTCAATGTCCTTAAAATGTGGTGCCCAGAACTGGACACAGTACTCCAGATGTGGTCTGACTAGCGCAGAATAGAGTGGAACTATTACTTTTCATGACTCTGCTTTTGTTAATGCAGCATAAAATTGCAATAGCCTTTTTAGCAGCTGCATCACATTGCTGATTCATGTTCAGCTTGTGATCAGCTACTACCCCTAGATCCTTTTCACGTGTACTGCTGACAAGCAGGCATCACCCATCCTACACTTGTGCATTTGATTTTTCTTACCTAAATGCAGAACTTTATATTTATCTCTGTTGAATTTCATTTTGTTAGTTTTGGCCTAGCTTTATCCTGTCAGGATCATTTTGAATCTTTCTTGTTTTCTAAGGTGTTAGCTATCCCTCTTAGTTTTGTGTCATCTGCAAATTTGATAAGCATCCCCTCTACTCCTTCATCCAAGCCATTAATAAAGATGTTGAACAGTACAGGGGCCCAGGACCAAGCCCTGAGGCACCCCACTCAATACCTGCCTCCAGATTGATGGGGAGCCTAATTCTAATTCTTTTATTGATGGCACAGGCTGTCGCCATGGCCCAACAACAAACATACATAAGATGGGGAGCCATTTATGAGCACTCTTTGGATAGGTTCTTCAACCAGCTGTAAATCCACCTAAGTGTAGTAGTATCTCACCCATATTTTACCAGCTTGTCAAGAAAGATATCATGGGGGACTTTGTCAAATGCTTTATTGAAATCAAGATATACGATGTCCATGGCATTTCCATGATCTATAATGTGTTCTAGAATCTTTCCATGTATTGACGTCAGCCTGACCGGTCTCTAGCTTCCTAGATCCTCCTTCCTCTCCCCCCACCCTTTTTTTTTTTTTTTTTAAGATAGGGACAACATTTGCCTGTCTCCAGTCTTCTGGCACCTCGCCTGTTCTCCAAGCGTTCTCAAAGATTATAGACCATGGTTCCGAGGTTATATCTGCAAGTTCCTTCAGAACTCTAGGATGTAATTCATCCAGCCCTGAAGACTTGAACTCGTTTTAAAGTAGCTGAGTTATTCTCTTACCATCGGTTTACCTATTCTGAGTTGCAATTCCTTCACTTCATCATTAGTGCTACTCTTGCCAGGTTGGACATAGTTTTCCTTGTGGGAGAAGACTGAGAAAAATAGAAGTTGAGCAATTCTGCCTTCTCTCTCTGTCACCTGTTAATATTTCACTACCTTCACCAAGCAGCGGACCTACCGCTGCTTGGTGAAGCAGCAGTTCTAATATCAAAATGTAGGCCATTTTGGTTCTAGTATCAAAACGTAGGCCAACACCTTATGTGAAGAAGTGCAAGTGTGGGCAAACCTAAACATGTTAAATACAAATGAATAGACTCTGAACTGAATTGATTGGATCTGTAGTGTCCTAAAGCCTATTGAACTGATGGTGTAGCAGGAATAATTTTAAAAATGTAATTAAGGTATAGTAGGAATGAAGTCCTACCATTGTAATTTTTGCTTAGTCTTGATTTTATGGGTAAATTTTACCATATGTGTATTGGAGCAGAGCTAGAAATATGCTCTCCATATTCTTATGCTGCAGCGTAAATTTTTCTGTATTCAGGTAGCAAAGTGGATCTTGGCAGAACAGTGGTGACTCAAGTAAAATAGCAGAAGCTGTAGTTATGTAACCGTTAAGTAGTGATAACTAACGACAAGGGATTGGTGGGAATGATTGTAGATTCAAAACGTAGTTCTTTTAAGGTTGGCATTACATGGAGTGCCTGCTGCAGGACTGTCTATCACATAGCTGGCATTGGGTGGCTGCCAGTGTCTTGAGCAAACAGAACAGCTGTTGGGTAGCAACATCTGTTTGAGCAGGTAATTGGTAGCTGGTATAATAGGATGGGAGAGTCCATCCCTATGAACAGTAGAGAGGCAGCGGCAGGGTGCCCGAGAAGCCAGTTGCCAGTTCTGCTGCCCCGGAGACTGTGAGGGTGCATCATCCCAGCCTTCCATAATTATTATATGCTCTACTAGATGGGAGGGAACTTTGAAATCCCCATCTCTCTCTTTCCAAGAGTCTGTCCTGTTTGGTATCAAACAGGTGCATCAATTGATGTATTAAGGCTACAATGGCACTGGTGGTACTTTGGACTCTTGGCTGGGTTAGGGTGTCATCTGATATAATGCTTGCTGTGGTGTATGTTGTAAATGGGTGATTTGCCACCAGTGAGCATTTACCAGGAATGCTTAAGCTGTGCAATGGGGAAATAATGCACACTCAGATCTTATGCATGGCTCCCAAATACCAACTTGAGTGCACTGTACCTCTAAGGTCTCTCCTCCCTCCCCCCCCCCAAACTCTACCTCTTAGTGGCTGTCCAGAATACTGAGCATTGACCCTAGGGATCGCAACAGATCTCAATCTTCTGCTGTGACTTCTGGAGATACATCTTTCTTCTCGTCTCATTGTCTTGAGACTTGATTAGGCGATGAGCAGCTAGGAAAAACCTGTCGATAAATTGAAACTTACGTGTACAAAGTAGGAATGTTTTGAGTGGGGATTTTGAAAAGAATATGGAAGCAATTTCATTGGCTAATCGGAGGAATCAAATTCTTGTCACAGAAGAAGTCACAAAATGTGTGTGGGATTAGGAGGAAAGGAGAGAGTGAGCATTGAACTTCCAAGCAGCAGAGTGTTTGTGGGTTTTTTAAAGACCTAATTTATCCCTGCATGGATTGAGTCATGTGCAGCAAGTACGTTCAGCCAAGACAGAGAATAGTTGGGACCCTTCAGCTGATGGCTCAGGGTATGTACATAGTTAGAGCTCCTATTAGTAGTGAATCTTGAACTCTAAAAATTATTCCTTGATCTTGGGTCTGAAAGAGTCCAAGTGTTTTTTCTGTAGGCTTCCATCAACGCAATATTCTAATACAAGTGCACTGAAAATTCTGCATCCACTGATGTGTCGCTTTTCTTTGGGGGGCAGGAAACCTCTAACCCTTCTATTTTTCCAAAAGTTGCAGAGGGCCTGTTCTGCTCAGATGGATATTGATGATGTTGGACAACTTGCTGCTATTTGCAGACATTGAGCTGAATAGCATTATATTTTTAGTCTATTCCTCAGAATCATGAAGACTGAATTATAATTCAATCAAATGAAAGCTTAAATTATGGCTTCCTATCGGAACTAGAAGGACAGACACCCTTGGGAAAAGGTTGGTTATGCATAGAGTTCTTTCCAGACCACACTGAGGCCTTGTCAAAACAAGAACTTAAGTTTTGTTACTCTCACTAATCCCTTTTATACTAAACTGTAACACTCTGGAGTGTCGACATGGCACTAGCACTAGAGGTTGGGCAATTCTGTGTCAAGAGTGCTAGTCCAAGACTTAATTTTAAGCAAGCCTGCTGTATGGCTAACCCTAACCACTAGGTAACTGAAACACATCCAGTTTTTTTAATGGAAAAATGCATATGTTATATAACTGTAGAGCCAGCAGGAATGCCAAGAGATATCTAGTGCAACCCCATGCTCTTAAGTAGGATCCACTATATGTTCTGCACCATCCCTGCCAGCTCTTGCCAGTGGTGGCTGGTGAGTTTGTAGGCTGGTGGGGCAGTGGGTGGGTTGAACCTACCGCTGCTGGTGAGCCTAGGGGCAGAGCCAGGGCAATGGTAGGCCAGTGGCGTAGCATAACCCAACAGCAAGGAGTTCCCAGGGTTAACATTGGATGGACATTACATTAGCTAACGCTGGGAATGCTGCTGTGTGAAGCACTGCCACCCGGGGATAGAGAGCCCTCATACTGGGGTGCTATCCACTCTCCCACCAGGTCCAAATTAACCATAGTACATAGATCACGTTGCCATCGCCTACCTTTATTCCGAACCCTTAAATCCTCGATTTTCATGGCATCCTAGGCCACCTGTAGTCTTCTGAAGTTGTAGACTTTGGGACAAGCGTTCCTTCTGGCTTGGAGGACTGAGTGCTCCTTGTCCTGCGACAAGCCAAATCAGACGAGAATGAAAGGGAAGAGAAGGACGACAGAGTAGGAGGAAAAGAGTTTGGTTTTCGAGCACGAGAAGAGGAAGGGGAAGAGATGGGTTCAGTGAGGGACAGGGGAAAAGGGTTTCCTTGTTGTCTGCAGCCTAGTAGCTGCACCCTATCCCTGACAGCCAAACACCTGTCCACGCAGACAGGCCTTTTAAAAAAGTTTGCCCTGTTGCAGGCCTGCATTGCCACCAAACAACATTCCAGCAGCAGCTGTAAAACAGCAACGGGAGGGTCAGAGTAGTCATGAGCAGTAGACCCACACACTCACAAAATGACCTCTACTAGAGAGGCAGAGGCCATTTTGTCTCAACTCACAACAGCCCACCAAACTGCAAAGGGCGGGGTCATCTTAAAATGCAAGGAACATTCCAGAAAAGATTAGCTTTTTTTAGAAACCCTTCCTCCATCCAAGCCCCTAGGTCCCCCACCCAGAAAACAGAGAGCAGACAATTTACATGTAAATCAGGAAAGGGACCAATTTTAACCCAGAGTAGCCATGGCCAGTAGGGCCCCAGAAAATGGCCATTGCCTTTGCACATGCCTGGGGGAGGAGGAGGGAAACCATCAGTTTACTGGCAAACACACAACAAGCAAAAGCAAACCACCACTGTAACCATATCTTAAGCCAACCATATTATCCTCAACACACCACAAAAGCAGCAGCGAAGAGTTCCACTTGTCCCCCAAAACATGGTTCACCCTCACATCTGTTGCACCCCCTCCACCATTGTCTCCCAGTGCACCCTCCATTCCTGTGTCTCCGAGTCCCAGTCCACCCCTCCTCCACTCCTCCCCAGTTAGACTCCCCTCCCCCC
>QEPC01008879.1:3358420-3397007 GCA_003113815.1 Sphenodon punctatus | reverse complement strand
TAGAGTGGCAGGCGGTATGCCCACAACTCTATGGTGTGGGGGAGGGGGCGCCGAGTGGGCAAACCGAGGACTGCAGCAGCCACTGGGTCCGTTTAAACCTGACCCAGGCAGGGCTGTAAGCAGGCCGACGTGGGGTGGGAGCACACATGGACCAGCCCCATGTTGTCTGAAAACACCCAGAGAGCCAGTCAGACCTACAGTGGTGAGTCTAGACTATTAACAGGGAGGATGAATTGAAGATTAAAGAACACTGAGGTTAGGCCCATGGTAAACTCTGCCTCCTTAACAAAGAGAAGGATTAGTAACTGAATAAACTGCTCACTTCCAAATACCACCCCCTTCAGAATTTGACTTCCAGCACCCTGAGGGATGGCACTTCTGGATAAACAGATTCCAGAGATTTCATTAGGCTTCTAGATTTAGATCAGCAGCCAGGGGAGAAACAAGTGAATGCTTGGCTCTATACGATGGGGACTCTGCAGCAGAGAATATTATCCTCCACAGAAGTCTTGCAACTGTACAGATGAAACAGTTCAATACTGTTTAGAGGAACTGAACAAATGCTTCATTCCACACTGCAGTATAAATTTTGAGAGAGGGCAAGGTCCCACTTGTGTAAGCAGGAAAAAAGACAGCCAGTGTCTGACTTGATCACAGCCCTGTACAGCCTAATTCAATGTTTGTGAGTATGGGCAGATGATTGAGGAACTTATTAGAGACAGACTGGTGGTAGGCTTGAGAGACAGCAATTATTTAACTGATCCTAATCTTACAGTAGAAACAGTAAAGAACATTGTCCTCCAAAGCCAGTATGTGAAGGAGCATACTGACTTGGATGGTCTATACACTGCTCTACTGGGTCTCCCAGCATTTCAAACTTAGGGAGGAGTAAAAAAGGATAGAACTTGTCACTGTGGACCTGGAACCAGAGATTAAGAGCAAGTTTCCCAAATTGTTCCAAAGACTGGGGAAACAATATCAAAGTTGTAGCGAATGCAAAAGTCATTTTCTCTGTCAATACCTAGAAGTCTCCCTACCCCCTACTACCCAAAGTGAAGACAGAGCTGAGCCACATGGAGCAGCTGTAGGTGTTTACCAGAGTTGGTAAACCAACCCACAAAAGTGTGCCAGCATGGTAGTGGTACACAAACCAAATGGTACAGTCAAAATCTGTGTAGATCTTATCAAGCTCAACAAAAACTTTGATAGAGTGACACATACTTCTCGTGTGGAGCACACCCAGGGACAACTTAGTGATGCAAAGTTCTTCTTAAAATTGGTTGCACGATTGGGATTCTGACGGATGCCTCGTGCTGCAAAATCAGCACTGTTAACAACTTTTAGCACACCTTTTGTAAGATTTTGTTTTAACGTTATCATTTTGCATAACCTCTGCTCCTGAACGCTTCCAGAAAAAAGTCACAACTTTTAGGCCATTTTTAGAAGAGCGCGCGACCCACTGGCGCACGGTTTCAAAAATACCACGAGGCAGGATTACACGAGACGCCGCCGGGGATCACGCGCATGGGAGGGGGACGTGCATTCTTTTCCAGCCGCGAATTACCTGCCTCGATCACCGATCCGGTCAATTTGCGGCTGGAAAAGAATGCGCGAACCCCTCCCATACGCGTGATCCCCGGTGGCGTCTCGTATAATCCTGCCTCGTGGTATTTTTGAAACCATGCGTGAGCGTGTCCCGTGCTCGTCTAAAAATGGCCTTAGAGGGTCCCGAAGGGGTTGTCTGAAAGATGGATGACATCCTAATCTATGAATCCATTCAAACTCAACATGACCACTGCCTCTTTGCTGTTTTGGAATGCTTAGAGAAGATTGGCATAACGCTTAATGATGTGTGACTTTTCAAAAGAGACAATCAAATTCCTAGGCCAGATCCTTGATGGAGCAAGAATCTGATCAGATCCAGAGAAAATCTAGGCAGTTACCCAGATACAGAGCCCCAAAATGTCAGCATGCATGGTCCATCATTTCGTGAGTGTGATAACACACCTGAGGGAGTTCCTACCTCACTTAGCAGAGAAATCAAACCTTTGCAATTTCCTAAGTTCACACAACTCTTAGTAGTGGGGGCCTAAACAGAGCCAGGTGTTCATACAGATAAAGCAGAACCTGAGCATCCTGTCACTTCTGGCCAAATAAAACCACCACAGCTTCAGCAAATGCCTCCATGTGGTTTAGGGGCAGTCCTTCTCCAAGAACAGTTTCCTTCATTCGGGTGTCTGGTAGCCTACGCATCAAGAGCACACTCCAATCCAGAGCTGCCCATGGTAAACTCTGCCCATGCACCCGCCTCCTTCCCAAACACCGCAGAGAAATAGAGTGCACAAGAGGATCTCCTTGTAGAAGGCTTTGTAGATGCTGTCCTTGCAGCTTTGCCAATCGAAGAAAAATACCTACAAGAATTGAAACGCAAACAGGAGGAAGAGGACACGCTGAGCTGAGTCCTAGTTTGTAGAAAAGAAGAATGGAGAGCTCACACAAAGGGTAGCCAGATGAGACAGGCTACCATGCTCTAGGTGGCCATGCGATGCAGCGGCCTGTGTGCCCGAGGCCCACTAGATGTTCTCCTTGCCCTGGGGCAGGACAAGTAGTTGCAGAGAAACCTTACCCCAACTGGGATAAGGCCTCCCAGGGTGGGGCAATTTATGTGATGGGTCGCGCATGTCCTGCCATTCAAGGTGCACCCGCTAGTGGCTGCGGGTGGGCTCTCAGTACAGCCAGGCTGATCGGGGAGGGGGAGCCCAGAAGAGTGTGTGTGCCCCTCTTCCCCACCCTGACAAACACGTACTTGGAGGAGGGGGGGCCCAGAAGAGCACTTGCATGTGCTCCCCTAGGCCCCCCATCAGCTGTTAGCAGTACAGGGAGCCCAGGAGAGCATGCACGCACCCCTCTTCCCCCATCCCAACTAACAGCTGTTTGTCAGGTGAACTGAGAGCAGGAGAGCCTATGCTCTTCCCAAGTTCTCCTATCCCTTGTCCATTCCACTGAGAGCTGATAATGTGGGGAGGGAGGAGCCTGGGAAGAAGGTGTGTGCTCTTCCCAGGCTCCCACTTCCCATCAGCTGTCGGGGGGTGGGAGGGGAGCATGCACCCTCCTCTGCCCCAAACATTGAAGCAGGCAGTGTGCCTGATTTTGTACCTCAGCAGGAGTCTGAGCCTCCAGTCCATGCCACGGTGGCAGCTCTGACGGGGGCCAGCTTCCCACAGTGTGGCAGCAGCGATTGTTCACCACAGGGCCATGCAGGAATTGGGCCCCTGCTTCTCGTGTGGCTGCACCCATAGTCAGATACCTGTTTTATATCCTTATTGGATGGTTCATGGAGACCTCGCCATAAACAATGGTCCTATTGCTGAAGGGGTCAATCCATGCAACAAGGCATCCTTGACAGCAGACTGCCCAAAAGACACCAAGGCATTACAAAATGTAGGAAAAAGCTAAACAGTCGGTCAGGTGGCCAGGGCTGAGCAAAGAACTGCAACGCAGGATTGAAAAATGTGACACGTGCGTTCATATCCGAGTCAACTAGGACTGAACGAGAAACAAAAATATTCCTCATGAGGAAGCTCACAATTATGAGGACTAGGATTGAGATCTTGTGAGATCTCTGCCCAGAGTGAGTTCTTGGGCAAGGGTGGGGGAGGAATTCATTGTGCATGCACAAAATGGCTATTGCTATTAACCAAAATTGGCAGCAATAGTGTTGGTGCCATTTTGGTTAAAGGCATTGGCCATTTTAGCGCATGCGCAAAAAGTCCAGCGTCCATTTTGTACATGCATGATGATTTATTTATTTATTCCTCGCTGAAAGCTCAGTGAAAAAGTCCCAGTTTGTCTTGGACAAGTTTGAGAACCGGGATTTCAGTGAGGATTGAGAGAAACAAGGACAAGTTTACCCTAGAGTCAACCCAGCAGAGCCATTACTACCTTCCGCACTCCCAGCCTGATCATCTCAGAAAGTTGAGACTGATCTATCTAGGGAACACAACATATGTCCTGATGATTTACTATTTTTCCAAGATCTACTGAGGTTGCACATTTCTCAGCACCACATAAAGTGAAGTTTTGGAGAAAATTAAACTTCTCTTTTGCTTGGCTTGGGATTCCAGAGGAAATTATTAGTTTTCTTCAGAGACTAAGAATTTGCAGAAACTTATGGTTACCATAATACCACATCAAGCACCCTTTCCCCTCAGAGCAATGGGGAAGCAGAATGTGCAGTGAAGACTCTCAAGCAGTGCCTTTCAAAATCCTCAGACTCTCATTTTGTGCTGATAGCCTATTGATTGACACCTCGTCTAGCAAATGGATCCAGTCCTGCAGATTTGCTGATGGGAAGGAGAATATGATCCAGATCCCATCTAGACCCTCGCTGGCCTGACCTCCAGAGACTACATGAAAAAGAGGACTACAAAAGCCACCAGAAAAAGGACTCTTGCAGTCATGGCAGAGCCAAACTTCTGAATCACTGAATCTAGGACTGTGTGTTTGGGTGAGGGATTCTCAAGAAAAGGGACTGGTGCAGGGGAATGCAGGAGCTCCTTGACCCTACCTTGTTAGTATTCCAGCAGGAGTCCTTTGTCGAAACCAGGCTCGCCTTAGCCGAGTCATCCAGTGACCCTCCAAGACTCCCCAATCTCTATCCTGAGAGAGAACCCAGCAACCCTGTACAGACCGCCTGTATGGAACCGCCAGCAAGTTCCCCAGATTCTTCTCTAGTGAGGAGGTACCCAATGAGAGAGACAACCACCTCCTTTTCTAGAAGACTAGGAAACGTTTTGAAAATCCTGGTAATTTTGAAGGGCAGAATAAATCCTGAGACAAAGAGAAAGGGTTTGACAGTCTACCCCATCCTTCCTAGGATTGCTTGCTTGTTCATGTTTATATTTTGTTAGCATTGCTGTTGAATGTAAAGTTTGAGTAAATGGTCATCGCCTTCCTCCACAGAAAGGGGGATGTGGTGTTGGTTGTAAACTGGGGAAGGACCACCAGTAAGTGTCTAACAGGCAGGCTTACAATCAGGAAATGAAGTACAATCTAATTTTACCCTCAACATGGCATCTTGGCTCTCTGTAAACTCCACATTTGCTAATGACTCAGGTGACAAAAAAAGCAGCAGGTCATTATATTAGTATACAACTGGCTATGAGTTTGCCACTGGCTTCCTTCTCATGCACTCACACACACAGGGATGTGCGAACGCGGTTCGGATGTTCGGAGTTTGGCCCAAACTCAGCCAGTTCGGACTCCCAAACCAGACAACCGAACACCAAAACCCCCGAACAGTTTGGGCGGGAAAAACCTTGCTGGCAGGCCCAGGGAGAGGAGGGGCACAGGTGAGGAGCAGACTTCCTGGCTCCAGGGGTGGAGAGTCTTGGACTAGCAACCAGCCTGCCCAATCACCATCCTCATTTTCCTCAGACCACTGGCTTCGCATTCTGCGATTGGCCACGGGCTAGGCTGCACGGAGCCAATGGGACTTGTGGTAAGGCAGGCACAGCAAGTAACAAAAGTCATTGCCCTCCTGCCTTCCAATTCCTGCTGAGCTAGCCACTGATCCTGTCGGCAGGTGTTTTCAGAAGTCTCCCTCTCCCAGCTGTTTGTGTTCCTAATCCATTGCCATCCTCCTCCTTTTCACCCATTTCCACACATTTACCACCATAGTTTCATTTATTTAGATTAGATTAGATAGATTTAGGTGGTGTTTTTATTTTTTTACCCCTCCCTGTGTTCTTTCTCCCTACCCTCCATTGAATCCGTCCCTCCTCCGTGTATATATTCCATCCCTGATTCCCCTCCCCTGTTTTTGGATTTATTTAGAGTAGAATTAGACAGATTTAGGTTTTATTTCAGTTTTGTACCCCTCCCTGTGTCCATCTCCCGTGTGTGTGTGTGTGTGTGTGTGTAAAAAAATAATATATTAGATAGTTACTATAGATAGACAGTTGTGGGAGTTAGCGTGTAGTGATTCAGTTTTAATATTTTATAGTGTATTTGTAGGACTAGGCCTTTGTAGATAATTCATTTAGTTCTATAGGTTTTAAAATAGTTAATAGCAGTTAGAGTAGTAGATATATATAATATTCAAATTTTGATTAAATAAATTTTAAAAAAGGATCTTCCTCTACATAATTTGTAAAGGAAAAGAAGCAGGAGAGGCTGGTCTGCTGCCCGTAAGGCAGGCAATAGGGCACATGGCAGGGGTCATGACAGCAGCGTGGCAGGGGCCATACCAGCAGCCCAAGCCCATCACCATGCCCCAAACTGCACAGGCCTGATTTTGGCAGTCAGGCTTCAGAGGCTCCCAGCAGTGGCACTAGCTGGGGAGTGGTTCAGCGTCATCTCCTGCCAGCGTCCACTGCCACACAGGGCACTGGAAGGCCTGCATTCCAGGAGGCTGCAACTGTCTCTGCTGCAGATGCAGGAGCAGGTGCAGGTGCTTCTGGGTCCGATGTTCCTCCAGGGCCACCAATGTCCCCAACCCCCATTATTGAGATGATTCCCCAGCAGTCCAGGGCTGGTGGATCCCACAAGAGGCAGGGCCCGATCCCCCAGGCAATGGCATCAGGGGGGAGGAGAAGGAACAGCAGCAACTATAGGGGGCACAGGGAGAGTGGTAGCAGCATGGTGGCCAGTCAATCCGCATCAGGGTCCCAGTATTCCCCTTCGTGGGGAACAGCGAGGCAGACACTAGTCCTGTGGAGGAGATGTCTGGTGCTGAGGCGATGGCTATCCCTCTGAGAGCTGTGTCGCCACCATGTTCTGCCCCTCCCAGCAGCGCTCTCAGTGGTGCATCACCCGGAGCAGGCCAGAAGGCAGGAGGGAGCAAAGAACCCTCCATATGGGTGCATTTTAAGTTGGTGCGGGCGGATGATCCCAGGGAGGTGCAGTGCAGTTTGTGCCAGAAGGTGGTGAAGCATGGGCAGGCGCTCACCAACCTTGGCACAACTGACATGGCGAGGCACCTGAAGGCATGCCGCTGCACTGCTAAGTGGACAGGCAGGGGCAGTGGACACCAGCGAGTTCCCGACTGCAGCGGCCAGGTGTCCGCCTCCATCAGTGGTCAAGCGTCCTGCTCAAACAGCTGCTTCTAGCAGCAGGAGCAGTATTGCTGTTAGAGGGCAGTGGCGGCGCACCACGGAGGAGCTGGGGTGGGGGCAACTGCCAAGTCCATCGACAGCTGCAGGATGTGGAGGACGGTGTGGCTTTCAACTGAAAGCCACGTACATGTTGGGGGAAATGATCGTGCTGGATGGGCAGCCCTTCTCGGTGGTCGAGGACATGAGGTTTAGGCACCTGATTGGGTTCCTGGCCCCCTAGTTTCAGCTGCCCTCGTGCACCACCCTGATTCGGCAGGTGGTGCCAGCCTTGTACCAGGCTTGAAAGGAGCAGGTGCGGAGCAGCTGGCAAGGGTTGGGGGTGTCACTGTCCACTTCACCACCAACCTCTGGTCCAGTAGGATCGAGCAGCACGCATACCTGGCAGTGACGGTGCACTGGTGGTAGGACCCAGAGGCAGTGCTTGGGAGTGGCAGGAGGGGTCCCGAAGCAGGGTATAGGTGGGCCCTGCTTCAGGCTTAAGTAATGGAAGGCCCCCACATGTCTTGGAACATCGAGGCAGCCCTGACCACCATGGTGAGGGAGTGAGTCTGGTCAAGTGCGCCCTTCACCAAAGCGTGCATGGTGACAGACAACGCGGCCAACGTATTGAGGGCAGTCCGTGAGGGGGGCTTCACCAGCATCCCTTGCGCCGCACACACCCTTCCCCTGGTGGTCAGGGATGCTCTGGGCTTGGGGGAGAAGGGGATTGGGGCAGGCATCCTTAGCTCCCATATCAAGCGGGGGAGGAAGCTGGCTGGTTTCTTTAACCGGAGCGTGAAGGGCAGCGACCTCCTCTAGGCGAAGCAGGTTGAACAAGGCTTCCCAGTGCACCAGCTGGTGCAGGATGTGTCCACCCAGTGGAATTAGATGTTCCTGATGCTCGAGCAGCTTCTCGAGCAGTAAGCCACCTTGCATCAGGTTCAACTGGTGACAACGGTCCTATTGCTGAACAATGTACAGTGGGGCATCTCCAGGGTACAATGGGACGGAATGGGAGATCCTGGCTCACATGGTCTTCATGCTGAGACCATTCCTGGCTGTGATGGAGACCATCAGCTCCTCCACGGCCACCATCGGCCAGGTGCCCTCTCTGGTCAAGAGTCTCTTCAGGAGGCTGGAGGAGATTCTCCAGGAGTGGGATTGTGGCCCTCAGGGCAGGAAGTTGGCGGATGAGGCAGTTGCCCTGGTGCGGCAGCTGAAGGCAGGGCTGAAGGCACAGTTTGATAAGCTCCTGCAGCAGGAGGAATATGTTTTGGCAACCGTTCTGGACCCCAGGGTCAAGAGCAGCGTGGCACTCCAGACAGCGCTCTATGGGCACTGGAAGGTGACCTGGTGGAGAGGGTCCAACAGGCAGTGCGGGCTCTTGAGAGTGTGCGGCAGCAGCAGCAGGTCACCCCTGGGGATGGTGGGAGCAGCCACCCCTTTCAGCCGGCGGGGTCTATCCCTGCCCCCAGCCCTAGCAGTAGCAGCAGACTGAGCAGCAGCAGCACCCCTATTGCGAGCAGCAGCAGCTCTTATGTCCAGGCCACTCTGGGGAGCATGGGCCCACGCACGGCAGGGTAGACAGCGTGGCTGAGGGCAGTGGTGGAGGTGGTGCCTGAGCAGAACTACGCCAGGGAGTACGACAGCGCCTCGGCAGCAGTGGAGACCTACTTGGAGGAGGAGCCGTACATCGATCCCAGCAGCGATTCCTTGACCTACTGGGCTGGCAAGACCAACATGTGGCCGGCCCTGTCCAAAGTGGCCAAGGGTCTCTTGTCCTGCCCACCGAGTGTCCCTAATGAGTGGGTGTTCTCCATGGTGGGGGATGTTTGCTTGCCGCACAGCCTGAGACTGGGGGCCAAGTTGGTGGAGCAGTTGCTGTTCCTTAAGGTGACCCTTCCGCTGCTGGGATTCCCCGAGCTGCCCCTGGACATAGATTGATGGTGCAGTGACAAATGCATTCCCATGCCAGGGGCAGTTTTGGGACGGGGCTCCTCCTCAGTCTGGGCTGCTGCTGCTGAGGTTCTGTCCCTTACTCCCTCCCAATGCCCGGCACCCGTCCTATCTGTCTCTCTCTCTCTCTCTCTCTCACTAGACGGCCTTGGCCAGCCTATCTGACTGACCTTATGACGCGGGGTGGCATTGGGAAGCTGTAAGCCTGCCAGCCCGCCTCTGTCTAGACAGTCTCGGCCTGCCTATCTGATTGGCTCTCTTGCTGCAGTCTTTGTCAGCCTATCTGAGTGCCCTGTCAAGTTCCCAGCATGGCTTCCCTACTGCCTCCACTGCCATGCTGCCTGTCTGCCCACCTTGGTTGCCAAGCTCGGACCCTGCCTCAGCCTGCCTTTTGCTCATGCCAAAGCGCCTGTCTGTCTGCCCTGTGGGCAAAGCTGAAGCCCTGCCTCAGCCTGCCTGCCTCTCATGCCAAGGTGCCTGTCTGCCTGCTCTGGCAATCCTGGGTTATGTGCCCCACTGGCCTGGTAATTCCGCTGCTGCTATCTGCTGGTCCATGGGTGCTCTGCCCTGGTAAATCCAAATGTGCCCATGCAATCCTGCTGCTGCCATCTGCTGCTGTATGGGAGCCCTTCCCTGGCAAATCCTACTGTCCTGGCTCAATGGGTGCTGTACACAGGCAAATCCTGCTGCTGCCATCTCTGCTATTCCATGGGTTCTGTGCCCTGGCAATCCAATGGCGGTGGCTGCTGCTGATGCCACCTCTGCATTGCCACAGGCTCTGTGCCCTGGCCATCCAATCTGTGCTGCTGATGCCACCTCTGCTGTGCCATGGGTTCTGTGCCCAGGCAGTCCAATGTCTGCTGCTGCTGCCTCTGCTGTCTGTGCCGTGGGTTCTGTGCCTGGGCAGTCCAGTGTCTGCTGCTGCCAATGCTGCCTCTGCTGTGCCACGGGTTCTGCTACTGGACAATGCAATGGCGGCTGCTGCTGCCGCCAATGCTACCTATGCTGTCTGTGCTATGGGTTCTGTGCCTGGGCAATCCAGTGTCTGCTGCTGCTGCCAATGCTTCTTCTGCTGTCTGTGCCATGGGTACTGTGGCCCAGCAATGTAACTTCTGCTGCTGCTGAGGCTGCCACTGCTGTGCCATGGGTACTGTACCCTGGTAATCCAATGTCTGCTGCTGGTACTGCAAGTCAGCCATCTGCTCCTCACTCTCGTAGACCGGCATAGCTCGGATGAGTGTACCAGCAGGCGGGGGCTGGGTGTCCACGAGATTCACCACCAGGCAAGGCTTGCCCAGTTTGCAGAAGAGCTTGTTGAGATCTGGCGAGTAGGATGCAAGCCTGAAATGCCTGGCAAAGTAGGGGTGCCAGCCACCAAGCCCTGGCTGGGCCTTTGCTGTTGCTCCACCGATGCCAGCCAGCCTGCAATGCCTGGCCAAGTAGGGGTGCCAGCCACTCCAGCCCCAAGACCCACCATCAGGGTTCTGGGGCTGTCATTCCGCTCACAGGGAGCCGACATTGCACCGCATCAAGAAACAGCCGGCTAATCCAGCCCCAGGCCCCACCATCATGGTTCTGGGGCCTACGTTCCAGCCAGGGAGGGCTGTCGTTCCACTTCATCCAGAAGCTGCCACTCTAGTCCCAGGACCCACCGTCGGGGTTCTGGGGCTATCATTCTGCTCACAGGTAGCCATCATTCCACTGCATGAAGAAACAGTCAGCCACTCCAGCCCTGGGACCCACCATCAGGGTTCTGGGGCCTACATTACAGGCAGGGAGGGCTGTCATTCCACTTCATTGTCTGCCGCTGCTCCACCGATGCCTGCCAGGCTGCAACGCCCGGCCAAGTAGGGGTGCCAGCCACCGGGCCTCTGCCACTGCTCCACCGATGCCTGGTAGCCTGCAACGCCCAGCCTCTGCTGCTGTTGCCGCTGGGTCTCAGCCAGCCATGGTCCCACAGGCATCCCCAGGGATCAAGCGTCGAGCCTGCCTGCCTCGGCAACTCGGGGTGCCAAGCCCCAAGCCTTCCTGGTCTCTGCTGCTGCTGTGTCTCCGACGGCCTGCCATGTCCCCACGGGCACCCCTGGACTGTCTCAAGCCTGCCGTGGCTGAACTTTCCAAACGTTCGGGGGGGATCCAAACTCTGTGGGACCGAACCCACGAATCTGAACTAAGTTTTCGGACTGAACATCTGGTCAGTTCTCACATTCCTACTCACACATTTTCAGACATGCTTGAGCAGCAGGCAAGTGGCAGTTAGCAGTTCTCTCATCTGGTCGCAGTCTGGTTCCTGGTGACTTCTTAATCCCTGCTTCCACAACGCTTTCCCTGCAATTTATTCTTAATGTTACCCTTTGTTTTCTATCCTTTTAACCAGTTGCTGATCCCTGGAGGCCCCTCCCTGTAACCACATGACTACTTGCCTTTCTTAGGAACTCTTGAAGTTCCTCGCTCAAGGCTTTCTGAACGTTCAAGTGAATTACACAAATTGGATAATCCATAGCCAGATATTTTGTGAGCACTTTCTAAGAATTTTAATAGATTGAGGTATGACACCTCTTTACAAAAGATGTGCTTCCCTGAAATACTGGGGTTTTTTCCCCCAATAAAACTGTTCAATTACTATAGTTTCTATCAACTTGCCTGGTACTGAAGTAAGGCGTTTCTAAGTTTGCCTCTGGATTCTTTAAGCAACAAAAGAGGTGTTTTGAGTGGTGGAGAATAATGAACATCTTGTTTTTGTAGGAGGCATAGCAGCTCTTGATTGATAGCACCAAACTTGTAATAACTCTGCAGCAGGCATTTGCTGCAACTGGAAGTATGTTCCCCTGTTTAATTCATCTATTTGTAGTTGTGCAACCTCTAGAATTTCTGCAGTGACACCACAGATGATTTTATAGCCTTAATGAAAAGCAGCGCTACTTCCAGGCAAAAGAAATCTCTTATAGTAAAATCTAACTAAGCAAATACTTCGCCTAGATGGCTTTCTATCATCTTGGTCAGACTTCCGTGACATTTGTGAACAGCTTTTTTGTAGGCACAGCAAACCGTCCCCTACTGGACGTTCTACCACATTTCTTGGCATATTGAGAGTCCTTGCAATGATTATGTGCCTGAAGTTAAACAGGCACTTGCCTTGTGAGGAAGTCTTCAAGGCGGAGATCTACAATGCAGTGCTCACTAGGGCTAACTAATATATGAGCATTTATCTAATAAGTGTCCTAGATATTGACCCCAGCTCATTCAGGGCCTTGAAGGTCACTGCATTTAGTACTTAATGCCTAAATGATATAATCAAACATACAAAAACTTGTTACGTTTTGTGCACTTTACTGGATAGACTGGTTTCGCGTTGTCAGTTTGTGTGTGGGTATGTTAGTATAAATTAAGTGCCTTTTGTATGAGGATGTAACTCTAATAACTGCTCTTTTTAGCATAGAAAGAAAGGTGACCTTGGAAAGGCATAATAGTAGCTCAGTCGGGAACAATGGTGATGAAAGTCCCTCAGCTAAGCGGGATATGGGCTTGATGGGAAAGGAGGCTTAATTTCTGATAGGTAAAAACATGTAGAAGATAAGGATGCTTTCCTTAATTTTTCTGCAAATAACAGGAATTTGCTGAATTTCAAACTTGAGAATAACTAAAATACCCTTTTCTTTATAACAAACCACCATTAACACACAAATATCAGTTTCTCTCTCATCAGAATTCTTTTGCAACCTGAAGTATCCACATGTATCATGTTGTAATAATGCTTTTCTCCCCATCTCCCTTTTAGGGATTGACACTCTGCACCACAGGGACTGTATGTGGGATGGGGGCTAAATTCTACAATGGATTCAGCTGCTGTGCTCATCAGTCAGAGATATACCACACCCACTCAAATCCTTTGCCTGGTGGTGCAGGTCACTGCATCTATGGGGTTCAAGCCATGCTGTCTAATAATCACTACAGCCTTCCTAGATGTAATTCAAGTATATCTGGCAACTATGTGACAGAAATGTTCATTATTATTGCTGTAGTTTTAAGTACTAGTAATGGTAAACATAATGGAATTCTATGAGCAAGGGCAACTGTAACTTGTTACTGTTCCTAATGATGAATTAATGTGGCCTAGAAAAGCATATAAGGAGGAAACCCCCTTTTAAGAGTTATGAGCTCTGCTGGATTGATTAAAAACTCCTCGCAACGTATGTACACTCAATCTGTAACTATTAAATCAATATAAGAACATAAGAAGTGCCATACTGGGTTAGAGTAATGGTCCATCGAGCCCAGCATCCTGTCTCCAACAGTGGCCAATAATGGTGGCTTGGGAGAAGCACAGGTCACAATGGGGGATCCATTCCCTGTTGTTTTCCCCCAGCTCCTGTCACGTTCCCTGATCCTATCTTCCAGAAACATGTCCAAATCTCTCTTAAACTCCGCTATAGTACTGGCACTTACCACAGCCTTTGGCAGTAGATTCCACAAGCCAATTATTCGCTGAGTGAAAAAATATTTTCTTTGTGTTAAACTTACCACCCATGAGTTTCATGGAGTGTCCCCTAGTTCTAGTACTAGCTGAAAGGATAAATAACTGCTCCTTGTTTATTAGTTCCACCTCATTCATGATTTTATAGACCTCTCTCATATCTCCTCTGTTGTCTCTTCTCCAAACTGAAGAACCCCAACCTACCAAGCCTCTCATCATACGGGAGCCCTTCTATGCCCTTGATCATTTTTGTAGCCGTTCTCTGTACCTTTTCTAGTTCAGCTATGTCTTTTTTGAGATGGGGCGACCAGAACTGCGCGCAGTATTCGAGGTGCAGTCGCACCATTGATTTGTATAGACGCATTATGACCACCTCCGTTTTATTCTCTATCCCCTTCAGAATAATTCCTAACATTCTGTTTGCTTTTTTGACTGCTGCTGCGCATAGCGCTGTGAATGTTTCATTTTGTATTGTCCACAGCCACCCCCAGATCCTTTTCCTGAGTGGTAACTCCTAGCGCCCCACTTCCCGGCTCTCAGAGAGGGAAGAGGAGCAGAGCTGCGAGCCGGGAAGCGAGGCTCTGTGTAACTGACGTGCGGACACGGACATTCTGACGAGGATTTATGCGGGTGTTTAGAAACGCACTCTTGTAAAGGTAGGTTTGGGCTGCTTGTCATGGTGCTAAAAAAACAAACTCAAGGACGATTAAAGAAGCGCATAGTCTTTCACGCTTCAAGGTCATATGTGGGGAAAAGAAAAAAGCGCTGGTTAGCTGTATGTGGAAATTGCTCCAAGACGGGTCGGTTTGATAGCCAGTGTGGTGTTTGTGGATAAGCTACTGGACTTGGACCTGAGAAGCCAGGGTTCGAATCCTACCCTAGCCATAAACTCACTGGATGAGTTATGTTTTAAGCACTCATTTACTGGGTGGACTAGAACCTAGGATTACGTAATCGCTTCTTGAGCCCATGGGTGTTGGTGAATGAGATTTCTCTTTAGTTCCATTAGTGCTGTTCAATTTCTCACACGGCCTTAGCTTGACTCTGTTCTGGTCACGGTCAGTAACTTGTCAGGAAAGGGGTTAGAGGAAGCGTGTAAAACACAGAATACACCTCAGTACTTTAAATTCTAATATTGCTTGGATCAAAGATTTAGCCAATTAAGTTATGAAGCCATCTGAAATCCTTCCTTACAGAGCAAATTCATAATTAATAGTATAGCATGAGCCCTGTGTCTGTTGCTGAACAGTCATGATTCGAGACATGTCCCTCCCCCAACAGACTTACGACCGAGAATGGACAAGGGAAGGGGACACAGGGATACGCATTCATGATGCTGAGAAGTTGCAGATGCTTGCTTTAGTTTAATTACAAAAGAGGAGGGAATCTTAAAGTATTAACAGTATAAGAAGCAATCTATGGAAGTGAGGAGTCAGGAAAGGTGCAACTGAAGAGGTAGGTTTTTAGGAGGGATTTAAAGTTGTGATGGAGGGACCAGAGGGCATGTCTTCAGGGAAGAACTGCTAAGCATAGGTTCAGGAGCAAAGACTTTTAGGGAGCTGGAGACTCTGGCAGATGAAGGTGGTGGCAAAGGAGAACTGATGGTCCCATATGGGAATGTAACAGGAAATGAGGGCTGAAAGATAGGGAGGAGCAAGGTCTTGAAGGTGAAGCCAAAGAGTTTGTGCTGAAAGGGGAGAGGGAGCCAGTGGAGGCACTGAACATGTTCAAAGCAGTGGATGTGACAGGCAGCCTTGGCAGCAGAGTGTTTAACAGAAGGGAAAGGGTCAAGGTGAACCTGGGGAAGGCCAGTAAGGCGGTTGCAGTAGTCAAGGCAAGAGGTGACTAGAGCAGGAGTGAGCAAAGTTCCCAAGCCCAAGAGTCACATGCCAAAATGTTCACATCCTCAAGAGTCACAAGATGCATTATATTGATGATCATGGCTTCCCCTGTTGTATATGAAGCAGCATAGCTTCCCCCCCCAACTTCCCTCTCATATCAATGCTTTTCAGGTTTCGGAAACAGCAATATTTATTTATTTAAATTTGCTAGTAGTGGCGCAGGGCTTGCTCCTCCTACTCCCACAATCCCTAGAGGCTCCAGCAGTGAAATGGTGGCTTGGCTTCAGTTGTGTAGCGGCCATTGAGCGACCCATTCTTTATGCCGAGGGCCGCCAAGCCCATTTATGTTTCTCCCCCCCCTGCACATTTTCACGCCCATTTCCCATGCGGGGAAGAGCGGGGCGCGGCCCCCCCCCCCCCCCCCCCCACTTACGGCATGCCGCCCACTCCTGCCACTCTCTACTCTCCCCAGAGGGTGGGGGGCCACTTCAGGAAGCCTTGCCTTGCTGTGCAGTCCAGTCGCCCACCCCGGTGGTGCTGTGCCTTGAGTTTTCACCTCAGCAGCTGCCTAGTATCGGCTGCTTCCGGCTGATACTAGGCTACTGCTGGCGGTGCACAAATTCAAGCTGCAGTGCCACCGGGGCGGAGGGGCCCACGCTGCAGCCCCATCCGCCGCTTCAGTCGCTGCCCCAACCACTGCTGAGCCATACCACAGGTAGGGGAGGGGGAAAGAGGGAGGGGAGGAAGGGCTTACTGCGAAGGTGGGTGGGGCCTGCTGCCACTCTGCACAGTCGGGGGGTCGGGAGCTGGAGCAGGCAGGGTGGGGCAGCATGAACTAATGGGGCTTTGGGAGGCACAATGTTTATGGGGTGAGGGCAGCTGATTATTGGGGATACAAATGAATTGGTTATGGGTGTGGGGCAGCATGAATTATTTATGGGGGCACAAATGAACTGGTTATGGATGGTGAATTGATTATGGGGGCACAAATGAACTGGTTATATATCTAGAAGAATGTCTTTTTGCATGGCATAATGTGCTTAATAAGTTGTATTTTGGGGTGTCTTATGTGTTTGTGGCTTGGCCATTTGGAAATTAAATTTGCCAGTAGTGGTGCAGGGCAAATGTGCCCTCTGCATTTGTGCTTTATCACTTGCTTTCTGCTTGTGAAATGCTTGTAGTTGGAATTGTGGGAAACACCCAGTTGTAAACTATCATTTGAAGGTGCAGTGAGCACAGACAACCTCCATTTTGAGGAAGGGCAAATGTGCCTTTTAAAGTTAATTCACATATATGTGAGCCAGGCAGCACCCCCCAGACCGCCCGTGGGAGACAAAGGGGGTGGGGGGGGAAATTTTGACTTCTTGGCCAGGGGCCCTTTCCACCCTAGTTACGCCCCTGCTTGGCTTCTCATGCAACTCCCTTAGGAGCAAAGATAAACCCTAGACAGCCACTTCTGGCAAGAGCCACGTACCGTTGCCCAAGAGTCGCATGTGGTTCTCGAGCCACCATTTCCCCATCTCTGGACTCGAGTCTTATCAGTGGGAGCCATAAGGCTAAATTTTAGCAACGTTCTATAGAAAGAAGCAACAGGCATTGGCAACAGACTGAATCTGAGGTGTGAAGGAGAGAGACGATCAAAGCTGAATCCCTGGGGAACAGGCTGGGTGGTGACACGGTCAATGGAGATGGATAACGAAGAGGGAGAAAAGGTTTTCAAGGGTGGAGAGAAGAGATGAGATGTTCAGTCATGGACATGTAAAGATGTGTCGGAGAGATCATTAGTGATCAGAGGCTGGATGAAGAAGGAAAGAGTAGGGGGGTGGAAAGAGTTGGGCATCACCACCAACAGGACACCATGAGATTATATACATTTGTTGAGGTGCAGGGTGTAAAGGGAGAAGAGAAGGGGAACCAGGACAGACACCTGGGAAAATCAAACTGAGGCCCTTTTCAAATGCCCCCCCCGCACATGTGTGCGGCGGGGGGGCATCTGTAGGAACGCCGCGGGTCGCCACAGGCGGTGGGGAGGGTGCCTATGGGAATGCCGCTGGCAGTGGGCGGAGCGCATGCGCGCTTCTGTGCTTCACCCACGCACAGAGCAACCAGTGCCAATGCTGGTTCATATGTGCATGGAGATGGGTGAGGTTGGTGTGTGTCCGTGGGAATGGGTGCGCACCTGCTGCCAGCGCACACCCATCCCACAGTGGCACATTGGAAAATCGACCCAGACCATGCAGTCGCCTTATTTTCCCAGTGCCTGTCAGCTGTGGGGGCTTGGATGAGGTTGAGCCATTGCAGTTGAATCCTGACAAGATGGAGGTGATGTTGGTGGGCGAGGGCTTGGGGGACCTGGGGGTGGTTGAATCTCCCCTTGTAGGGGGGTGGGGGTTCACCTTCCCCATGGTCTCTCAAGTGTGGAGTCTGGGTGTGCTCCTCGATTCACGGCTCAGCCTGGAATCTCAGGTTGTGGCCGTGGCGGGGAGTGCGTTTCGGCAACTACATCTTGTCCGGTGGCTTCAGCCGTATCTCTCAGACTCCGACCTTGCCACTGTCATCCATGCCTTCATCAACTTGAGGCTGGATTACTGTAACGCGTTCTACGTGGGGCTGGCCAAGAAGCTGGTCTGGAGGCTGAAGTTTGATTTATTTATTTAATACATTTATACCCCACCCCTCCTGCAAACAGCTCGGGGCGGCTAACACATTTCACATAAAACAGCATTTAAAATATTAAAAACCATCATAAAAAATCTTAACAATTAAAACAGGGAAAGACAAGGAATTATAACAAATTAATAAAGAAGGGTAGGAGGATAAAAACCCAGCTGGTGCAGAATGCTGCGGCTCGTCTCCTTACGGGTGCGGGCCGCAGGGAGCACATGACACCTGTGCTCCGGGATCTGCACTGGCTGCCTATAAAGCACCAGGCTAGATTCAAGGTGCTGGTTCTGACCTTTAAAGCCCTTCACGGCCTGGGCCCTGCTTATCTATGGAATCGCTTCNTGGAGGTTCCCTGGGTAAGATGGGTGGCCACTGATGTGAGATCTTTTTCAGTGGCTGCCCCTGTGCTGTGGAACTCGCTCCCAGAGGAGGCTTGGTTGGCCCCTACTCTCCTGTCATTTCAACGTTTGTGTAAGACCTGACTGGGGGGTAGGGTGGGTGGGTTGGGGGGGGGGGAGGGGAGGGTTTTTTTCTCCCGCATATGGGATTTTTAACTTTTAAATTGTTTTTATTGTTTTGTTGTTTTAATTTGTTGTTCGCCACCCCGAGCTGCCCTGCGGGCAGGATAAAAATCTTTTATAAAATAAATAAAACCACTAGCCCAGACTTTCAGGGCCCAGTAGGGCCAGCCCTGTTGTGACCTCAAAATGTCCTGCTATTTCTGCTGGGATCTCTGCTTTTTTACCACCCTAGGCAAGGTATGTTTGCCCTTCCCAAATGAGCCAGCAGCCAGTGCTGTCAGTCAGTGACTGTCACCCCATCCGTACAGCCTTGCCTCTCCTACCCCACTGCAAATACATGTAGCAGGGCCTGCGTTGGTGCCTATGCAGGCCCTGCAACATGTATCTTTCATAAGTGGCTTGGGAAAATATGCATCGGTGGCAACCCTACACTGCCCAACCCCCATGCCCTGATCTTTTCCAGTGCCTTGCTATCCCCCTTTCTTCCCCCCTCCCCCATTCTGGCTGGTATGGGGCCTAATAATTCAACTTGCCCCAGGGCCCTATGAAACCTAGCTATGTCATTGGCAGGGAGAACTGGCCTAACCAGAGGGCAACCCGGGGCAACTGGGCCCCACTCATTTCTCTACTTCTGGGAGTCCTGCAATGCCCGCATGATTTCAGCATGGCATGGGGTGAGTCTTTCTTAGTGAGGCCCCCAAACATGACCACCTCTGGGGGCTCCACAGAGGGTGCCCAAGGGAGCTGGGCCAAAGGAAAGGGAAGAGGGTCACAAGTCCCCTCACCTTAGGTCTTTTGGGTGGGGGGTTAGGGTTTTTATCTCCCCTACCCTGTTTATTGTTTAATGTTAAATTGTTTCCCGGGGCCCTGTTTTTAAATACTTAAATTGTATTTTGATGTATATTAAATTGTTTTATATATTTTTAATATGTATTTTATTGTTGTTGGAAGCCGCCCCGAGCTGTTCTCAGGAGGGGCAGGGTATAAATTTAGAAAATAGAAAAATAGAATAGACCTCCCCATTTTTATCTTCACCCTGGGTCCTGAAAATTCTAAGGCTGGCGTTGCTGGCAGGCAGTGTGCAGTGCTCCTACCCTCCACTAGATGTCTGGTGCCTCTCCCCCATTGCAAGCCTTGGGTTGCGGCTACAGTACCAGGGAGAAGTGCCCAAAGTACCTTTTCCAGGGTGGTGCAAAAGAACAACAAAAGTACTCCTGTAGCAGGAGTTCGCACGTGCTGCAAAATGTGGGTGCACCCACCATAGTGCTTTTGGGGGACCTGGATTCTTCGCTGCCAAGACTGCTGTTGGCAGAAATGCGTTCCAGCCCAGATACTGCTATCAGACTGAGATACTTCTGCTCCCAGTGCTTTGTGGGGAGTGAAGGGTCGGTTTCCTGGTGGCCAGCTATTCAGTGAGGAACCAAGTAGCACCCCCACATATAAACTGATGTATTGCAGCTAGGTCCATGCTACTCCCTGCCAAATGACTGATGGGCAGAGCAGGGCAACCTCATCCTTGCAGCCCCACTATCTATGCACTGCATTGGCTATATGTGCTCCACCCCTTTCCCCATTCCCGCGCCCCCCCCCCCATTTTTTTCAGGTGCTCCACTTCTGGGTTTGTCAGGTAGCCAAACGTGCACACAGGAATGTATTGTGTAGAAACGCCCTTACTCTGATCACATAACCTAGCTGAATGGGTAAAATGTAAAAAAAAAAAAGTCACTCGTGATTGTTTGAAGGTTTTTGTTAGTGTATAAATGCCACCTTCATGTACATGAATAAAGTATCAGCTTGACTGAACAGCAGGATCTTGACAAGTGGAAAGTATTAATTATAGTAACTTTATAAAAAAATAAACTGCTGTCATGTAACCTCAATGTGATGTGTAGAAGTGGGTGAAATGGCAGCATCTTCCTAGTGGTTTTACAGAGACTTAATTGGGCTGTATCTATGCATTAGTGATACTACAATAATAGGGGGAGGAGCGGTGGTTCTTTTTTCCCTTAATTGCTCTTGGGATGTGTGTTCCATTGTGGAAGTAACTCTTGTACTGTACTATTCGAAAACCTATTGTATCAATAATCTTGAACATCTTATGTTTTCAAAGGGGAACTTGATTGTCATTGTGGTGCAGTATATTGCAACAAATTCCACATACTGCTATTTTCTGCCGCCTTGCCTTTCAGTTTCCTATCTGTGGCTCTAGCACTACTAGTGATTTCTTTTGTGGGTACATCTGTCATTAAAAACCCATATTGTTGTTACCTTCTGTTTTTCATTTAATTCTATCACTTTTCAGATCTCTTGTTCAACATATATCAAAAGATAATAGATCCCCCTCTAGACTTGGACTGTAGTGTGTGTGTGTGTGTGTGTGTGTGTGTCCGTCCGAATAAATGTAAAAATACTGCATTCAAATAATACCAACCTCAACCAGGGGAGGTTGTGTAGATGAGCCAATGTTTCATAGTTACTGTCAAATTATTGGGAAACTGGCCTTCATCTGTTGTCTTGCTTCCCAACAGTAGTTTACTTCCCATACTATTATTGATAGAACAATACAACAGGGTATTTATGACCAAGTTAGTGATTTTTCTTAACGCTAGTGCTGACTTATTAATAATCCTTCTCTTCTGGCAGAATGCCTCGTCAGGACTGTGCACCATAGAAGTAAGTACCATAACCGCATAAATCTCTGTGCACTATAAGCACAGAACACAGCACTAATGACCTTCAACCTGAATAGTTTCTCTGGAGAGGAAGGTGAAGTGTGTGTGTAGCAGGGGTGCGGTGGCATGGGAGCTGGCCATCTTAAATGTGTGATGTCTTAAATGGTCTGTTCAGTTAAACAAATTTTAAATTGGGATGGAACAGTCATGGGTGGTGAATTAATTCCTATTCTTCCCCCCTCCCCCTCCTCGCACACTAGTTCTGTGTGCGCTTTCCTCACTGAGAGAGAACAATAAATTAGTGAGCCTGTTCCTAAGGGATGCACAGCATCTTAGAATTGCAGGTGCCTGCTCTGACTTTTGTAAGGACTCGGGTAGCCATGAGTTGTTTGCATTGTCTATGCCTTTTCTCTAAAAGGCTCTGAGACGGTTAGTGTAATGCCACCTTCCAAATGTAGTAGGAAGCTGGTAAGATGGCTGGGTGAATTCAAAAGAAGGTAGAAAATGCAATATGGAAGTCCGTAGGAGTGGTTTGTCATCTAGTGTAACATTGGCTCTTTTTACACGAGATGGTACCACCGTATCTACTGGGCTTTTCCTCCCCATGTCATCGTCATGTTAACACCCATTGTGTGCCAGTGCTGAAGTCAGTGGGACTTGGCAGCTTTGCCTGTGCAAATGGAAGTGGGAGGTCCGTTGTCGGTTTTCTTACAAGTTTTCCGGTTCTGTGGCTCTCCTGGGTTTGTCAGGATTTGAAACAGTCATACTTCATATTAAGTGTTATAAACAACTTGGAGGATTTGTGTTAGTAATGTTTAGAATAATGGTTCAGGAAGTTGCATACCTACAGTACTGCTATGAAATTTGTATTTAGTAATGTGAAGATACAGATGATGAAGGCAGGGCTTAATTTGTATGTGTGAGTACAAACAAGGGGAAGGGGGGGGGGGGGAGTTGCCAAGGCTCAACCTGGCAATTAAATTAAGGGAGGGGAGGGGAGACTTAAAATCTCTGGAAATGTTTCCCCTAGGAGAGTGCACCCTCAAATGTGAGAGGCCAGAAAAAGGCCAATATTAGCCATTTCAGGGGTGGAAAGGAAAACCAGAAGAACCCTGGATGGCTTGTTTGGATTTCTGCTTTGCTCCTGTTTAGATAAACAGGCCACTTATAAAAAATACTTAACAGGCACCCACCTTCAGTGGTCATTGTCAAACCATTATAGTACATTTCCTGTTTGGTTTGTTTTGTTTTTTTAAAAAGCCCAGCCAGCTACTTTTGTTAGTAACAAAACAAATTAAGATCAAATAAAGTGCCATAAAGATGGATATATTTGCATTGACACTAATAAATAATTGCACTTGCTTCCAAGGGCATGAGTTCTTTATTACTAATATAGTTACATTATTTCATGTTACCGTGACATAGTTTTACAAGAATATATTGGAATAGAGTTTCATAGTAGAGATTGCCAAAAGAATGTGCTTTTCGTCAACAAGGAAACAAATTAGTGGTGCTGAACCTTTCCTTCACTATTCCCAAGTGCTAGTTGGTTGCAGTGGAACACTCCTAATATTGTACAAGGATTCAATAACTGCAGTTTTGAGTCCCCCTTCTCCCCAAATGTAACCAAATATTTGTCATCTGGGAAGTGTTGATTTATGCTTTTCTCTTGGTGGGGCGTGGATAGATGTGTTGAATGGTATGTCTTGTGCTTGCATTGTCGGCTCACCAGTGTATGGTTGAAAATATAAGTTGTTTCCTACATCTTGTCTTGGCACTTAATGCTCCTTGCAAGTGCCCTACAGGATTGTTAAGCCTAAGGAGAAGCTGAAGGATGTAGGTGGTGAAAGCTGATTTTTGTTTGAGTAAAGAATGAGCAGGGTAACGCAGGAATTCATAGTGCACCTGGCTTAACTGACTAATAGCGGTATTTTGGATGTGAACATATAGTGTGAAAATTAATAAAGGATTTTAGTTGGAATTACTCCCATTTATTCCTTGTGTTGTTAAGGGATTTTTAGAGCAAAATGTGTCTTACACTGGAGGATCTTTTTAAATGTTGCTTGAAATACTCAACAGGTCACTGTGGGGCAATCCATTCCCTGCTGCTTACTCCCAGCAGTAAGAGGCTATATTCCCCAAACCTACCTGGCTAATAGGCCCAGTAGCAGCTATCTTCCAGAAACTGTCCAATCCTTTCTTAAACTCAGTTATAACAATGGCCTTTACCATGTCCTCTGGCAATAAATTCCACAATTTAATTGTGTGTTGAGTGAAAGAATACTTGCTTATTTGTGTTAAATCTGCTACCTGTTAGTTTCAAGCAGTGTCCCCTAGTCCTGGTACCATTTGAGAGGGTAAATAACCGTTCCCTATTAACATTTTCCACCGTTCCATACCACTTACCATTTTTGTTGCCCTTCTCTGTACCTTTTCTATTTCAATGATATTTTTTCTGAGATGGGGTGACCAGAACTGCACATTCAACGTGCGGTACTTATATAGTGGCATTATGATACTTGGTTCGCGATCCCTTCTATGAATAATTCCTAACGTTTGCTTTTTTGATGGCTGCCGCACACTGAGCTGAGGATTTCAATGTATTGTCCACAATGACTGCAAGGTCCTTTTCCTGAGTGGTGACTCCTAATTTAGAACCCAGCATTGTGTACATAAAATTTGAATTGATTTTCCCTATATGCATCACTTTGCACTTGTCAACATTACACTTCATCTGCCATTTAGATGCCCAGTCACCCACCCAGTCTCGCAAGATCCCCCTGCAATTCTTCACAGTCAGCTTGTGTTTCAACTACCTTGAATAATTTGGTATCATCTGTAAATTTGATCACTCTCCTTTGCAGATCATTAATGAATACATCAAACAACACTGGCTCCCGTACAGATCACTGGAGCACTCCATTATTTACTTCTCTCCATTGTGAAAACGGACCATTTATTATTAGCATTTATATAGCACCAGCGATGTACCTGGCACTTTACAAAGAATAAGATAGACACGGTCCCTGAATGAGAGCTTACAGTCTAGTCCTACTCTTTGTTTCCTATCCTTCAGCCAGTTACCAATCCACAATAGGACAGTGCCTCCTATCCCATGACTTTTTAAAATTTTCTCAAGAGTCTCTCATGAGGGACCTTATCAAATGCTTTCTGAAAAGACAGATGCACTATATCAACTGGCTCCCCCTTAGCCACATGCTTATTCACACCCTAAAAAGTTCTAATAGATTAGTGATGCACGACATCATTTGCTATATCCATGTTGACTCTCGACCATTAACTCATGTTTATCAATGTGCCCCATGCTTCTGTTTTTAATAATAGTCTCAACCATTTTGCCTGGCACAGATGTCCAGCTCACAGGTCTGTAGTTTCCAGGATCGCCTCTGGAGCCCTTTTAAAATATTGGTGTTACATTCGCTACCCACAGTCCTCTGGTACAGTGGCAGATTTTAAAGAGAGGTTACAAATTACCAGTAGTAGATCTGCAATTCCATATTTGAGTTCCGTCAGAACTCTGGGATGTAAACTATCTGGTCCTGGTGATGCTCGATAACCTCTTACAGAGTCACGTTGAACTGAGACAGCTCTTCCGATTCATCTTCTACAAAGAGTAGTTCTGGCATGGGTATCTCCCCAACATGAAGACCGAAGTAAAGAATTCATTCAGCTTCTCGGCAATGGCCTTATCCTACCCAAGAGCCCCTTTTACTCCCTGGTTATCTAATGGCCCAACTGACTCTCTAGCAAGCTTCTTGCTTCTGATGTATTTAAAAACGTTTTTATTATTTGTTTTTGCCTCTTTAGCAAGTCTCTCTTCAAATTCTCTCTTGGCCTGCCTTATTAACATTTTACATCTAATTTGCCAGTACTTATGCTCCTTCCTCCTTAAAGGATGCCTTTTTGACTCGAGTAGCCTCCTTCACCTCGCCATTTAGCCATGCTGGCAAACGTTTGGTTCCCCCTATCTTTTTTAACCTGTGGAATATATTTAATCTGTGTTTCCAAGATATCTTTAAGTAGTCTACATGTCTCTTGAAGGCACTTAATCCTTGCCACTGCTCCTTTTAGTTTCCTTCTAACTAGTTTCCTCATTTTAGCATAGTCTCCCTTTTTAAAATTAAATGCTATGGCTGTAGTTTTATTTACCGTTCTCCCTCCAGTAATTACATTGAATTTGATTATATTAGGATCACTATTGCCAAGCAGCTCCACCACTGTTACCCCTTGCATCAGGTCCTGCGCTCCACTTAGGACTATATCTAAAGTAGCTCCTCCTCTCGTCAGTTCCAGGACCAGCTGCTCCAAGAAGCAGTCATTTATGGCATCTAGAAACTTTACCTCCATATCGCACCCAGAGGAGACATTCACCCAGTCAGTATTAGGATAATTGAAATTGCCCATTATTATTGTGTTACTGATTTTTAGTAGCCTGTCTAATCTCCACTAGCATTTCGTAATTGGTTTCACCATCCTGGTCAGGGGGATGATAGTATAGTCCCACTACTGTACTCTTCCCTGTTACACATGGAATTTCTCTCCATAAGGATTCCAGAGTACAGTTCCCTTCCTGTAAAATTTTAATCCTACTTGACTTAGTGCTGTTTTCAACATGTAGAGCCACCCTACCACCAACTCAAACTACTCTATCATTTTGATATATTTTGTACCCTGGTATTACTGTGTCCCATTGGTTATTCTCATTCCACCTGGTCTCTGAGATACCTATTATGTCTAGAACTTCATTTAGTGATTAAAAATTCTAATTTCCCCATCTTACTTTTTAGACTCCGTATTTGCATATAAACACGTTAATGAATTCTTTTTATCCTTAGTCTGCTCATTATAAGTAATCATTTCAGGTATTTTGGAATCCTTTAAGTTTGTCTTGCACTGATTTCTTTCCCTTGGCTTCTGTCCTATCCTCTATATTAGGATACTCCTAAATTAGCTGAATTAACAGCATCCTTTTGAGATCCCTCAGTCCGAACCACATGGTCCTCAGCGCCTGTTGGCTTTCCCCCAGATTCTAGTTTAAAAGCTTCTCTAACTCCTTTTTAATTTTTAGCACCAGCAGCTAGGTTCCGTTCTGGTTAGGGTGTAGCTCATCCCATTGGAATAACCTCCTGCTTTCCCAAAAGGTTCCCTAGGTCTGAATTAATTTAAAGCCTTCCTCCTTGCACCATTGTCTCATCCATGCATTGAGACTCGAGCTCAGCTTGCCTCTGGGGTCCTGCACATGGAACGGGGAGCACTTCTGAGAATGCTACTCTGCAGGTTCGAGACTTCAATCTTCTACCTAGAAGCCTAAATTTGGCCTCCAGAACCTCCCTCCTACATCTGTCTGTCATTGGTATCCACATGTACTACAACAGCTGGCTCCTCCCCCAGCACTATCTAAAATTCTGTCTCGGCCCTGTGAGGTCCGCTACCCTCATACCAGGCAGGCAATTTACCTTGCTGTCCTCATGGCCACCAGCAACCCAGCTATCTACATTTCTAATAATTGAATCACCCACTTTAACCTTTTCTGTAAAAATAAATAGGGGCAGGGTGGGGAGAATGTAGATACTGTGGCACATGTAACAGGACTCGAACATTTGTTTTGGATGTTTACTACTGCTTCCCTTGAATTCCAGAATGCACAACTCTAATGTTTTTATTCTAGTATTGAAGTATAGGTACATTAGGCTGTAAATTACAATTATAGCTAGAAAAATGCGCTTCTGCCAAGTGTGTTCTCTCTGTACTTATTGCAATTACTCTTTTTTGATTTATTTTTTTTAATAGATTTGATCCAGGCCACCAATGAGACAAATGTTAATATTCCTCAAATGGCTGATACTCTCTTCGAGCGAGCAACAAATAGTAGCTGGGTGGTTGTGTTCAAAGCCTTAGTTACAACGCATCATCTAATGGTTCATGGCAATGAGGTAAGCCTATAGAACTTTCATAAGACTAACTTTATCCAAGAGATTTCTAGAGAATCAAAATAATTGCCAGTGTCTCTTAAATAAAGGTTTCCTATTTCTTTATAATTAGCAAGCACTTTTTTAGTTCAAACTTGAAAGTGGGATGATTTTAAAAGAAAGCAAGTGCAGAAAAAGTGCTCTAACTTTTATATCGATGATCATAAAGCAACTTGCCAGCATAACTTTTTATTATGTAGGTAGTTGAGCACTGGTTTGTAGATTGTTGGCCTCTGTGAGGCTCGAGTCTTGACAATGAAATGCATGTCTTGTGATCATGATCATTAACTGGTGGAAATGTCTTGAGGAAAAAGATATTTAAGCTAAAGTAAATTCCATAGTCATCAAACCTCCAGTTTACAAGAAGAGTTAAGGGTTTTGCAAATTCAATCATGCACTAAAAAAAGCATGGAAATTGCAAGTTATGTCTCCCGCCTTCACTTCCATGCATGTTAGCAGTAAAGACATTGTACAGTCTCGCATATTGTGCTCACTTACAGCTTTGTCTTTCAACCCCAATCCTCTCCCCCTTCAGGTTGGGGGCAACACTGAAGCTGAGGACAGGAGGGCATGAGCTGGCCCCTCACCCCCCCTCAGTTTCCTCTTTAAGAAAGAGAGAACTTAGGAGTCCGGGCTCCCGCCCCTTCTCCCTGTCGAATCTACTTGGTCCCAACCCTTTAACGGAGAACTAGAGATGCATGGCTTCCAGCCTCTCCACCCCACTCTAATCCAGTAGGCTGCACTCCCTTCACAAGCAACTTAATAGTTCTGGATTCTAGCTTGTTCTCCTCTCCCCTGCTCAGCTCTCAACCTTGTAACAGACAACCCAGAAGTCCTGGGTCCAAGTTGCCCCTCTAGCCCCCACTCCCCTCACAGAGAACTCAAAAGCTCTGAGAGAAATACTGTGTGTGTGTGGCATGACCCCCCTCCCAAGAAAAAAACAAAACCAGGAGAGGAAGTAGACTAACAGGGAGAGAGGCTATTGGAACTCTCAAAGGATAGGGTGTCAGCTATGGTAAATGGGTTAAATGATAGGACTGCTCCCCCTGGTATCCCATCAGTCTTCTGAATTGGTTATTTCACTCAGAACCTTGTTACTGTAACAATTTCTAATTCCTTCTGTCATTCCACGCACTTACTTGACCCTGCGCGCTCTTTGTATCACTCTAACCATTCCGCTTACTGCATCTGGTGTCTTCCTCATTATTTCACACCCTCTTGCCTTCCCCATGTACTCCCAAAGATGCAGCTGTGTTGTATTATTTCACAGTCACTTAACTGGATGTTGGCATGACAATAGTATTTATTTAGAAATTGGCATTGCTGTTGCCTCCATTCCTTCCAATGGCCATTCCATTTAATTAATGTCAATGCGTACCCAGTTTAAATTAAACATTTGTATACGACTGTACCCAGCTTCACTGTGCTCTGGGAGGGCACTGGGAACTAGTGGGTAAGAGGGAGGGTTATGAGACATTACTCAGCTGTCCCATTCTCCCCAACCGACATGAAAGAATAGAGGAAATGGAGGTGGTGAGGGGCCAGCTTATGCCCTCCTGTCCCCAGCTTCAGTGTTAACCCCCAGCCTGCAAAGAGGAGGAGGATTGGGGCTGAAAGAGGAAGGGAAAGCATGGGTGTATGGAACCTATGTTGTGAGCACAATATGCAAGACTGTACAATGTCTTTACTACTAACATGGCACAGAAGTTAAGGCAGGAGCCTCAACTTGCTATTTCCATGCTTTTTAACGAATGATTGAATTTGCAAGAGCCTTGACTTTTGTAAACCGGAGGTTTTTTCACTATGGAATATCCAAGTTCTTTGTTAAATACAAAGCGCCCCCTGCCCTTGCTCCCCGGTGCCCCCAAATCCCCAGGCACAATTTCCCTGCTCGGGGAAGGGAAAGACGGGAGAAGAGGCGGCGCTTCTGTGACACCCTTGAGAATCTTCACTTTCTCTTTCCTACCTGGTCTTGCATGGTCCTAAACAATTGGCTACTTGATCTTAACTAATCTGTCTGACCTCTGTTAGTGTGGGGTTTTTTTGCCTTAGATTCTTATCCTAATTTTAACCTAATGAGAAGAAATGGTCCCCTTAATTCCTTATGTAATTTACACCATTATCCCAGCTTGTGGCTAGTGTTAGTTATTTTCCTAGTTCATTTTTCTTTGAACTGTGAAGAGCTTCTGAGAGTTAAATTTGTAGTCTTATAAAATCTTGTTTGTGTTGACCCTACATAACTTTAACACACAGCAAACAGCTGCATCTCTAGAACTCCATTTTTATATAGAAGTAAATCCCCACTAGCCTTTTCAGTACTATTGTTGTTTATATGCAAAAAGTCTCAAGCAGCTCTCGCATGCTAGTTCTACTTTGTGTCAGTTTAGGCTACTAACTGGTGCTCTCAATGGAGCGAGTCTTTGTAGATGTAAACTAGTATATGTGTGTTTATTTCTACTGTAACTTGCAGTTTAGGACTTTTAATCTTGGCTGAAGATTGAACGACTGGACCAGTCGTTAACAAACGTTTTGCCTGTGTGACTCCATTTTGTGACTTAAATAAAATCCATTCACCCAGCTTGGAGTCATGTTCCATAGTTTGGCAATGTTCTACATATCACTGAAATGCTGATGGAATCTTAACTTTTGTGTAGCCGTAAATGGCTCCAACCATTACTACTTCTCCCATCTTCTGAAGCTAACTGTCCCTATCTTTATTGGTTAATGTATGCCCATTAATTTCTCTCTAGGGCTGTAGTCCTACTGACATCAAGTCAGCTAATTTGGAGTAAATATCTTAAGGATTGTGGCCTATTTAATAGTCTACATATTCCTTTTCCAAAACCTAAATATACCTCTAGTCAAAGGCTTATAGCGGAACATAGTCATGGCTTGCACGCAATGATACATATTCTTTGAGCAAGGTTTGGGGAAGATTTAGCCTATCATTTTGTATGGTCTTATGCCTAATTTCATTGCATATGTTTCACCTGGAAATATGCTTGCAAATTTGCAGAGGAATGGAATGGCTATAAGTGGACAAATCTATTTTTTATTTTTTCTTGCAGAGATTTATTCAGTATCTGGCATCTAGAAACACACTATTCAATCTCAGCAATTTTTTGGATAAAAGTGGATCACATGGTAAGAATGTGTTCATCTCTGTGTTCATCCTATAAACCCTTGCTGACTTGGCTAGGTAGATACTTTCTGTGAGTTACCAAATGTAATGAATCCGAGAACAAATGGAACATTAAGTTGGGTTAATACGATCTTTGACATGCCTAAACATCATATGAACAGGCATATGAACAGTAGTTGGTATGCTTTCATAAAAGCAGTGAAGCTATAACTGCGAAGCAGACATGACACCACTTTGTTGCTTTCTATGAGGTCTAAACAGTTTCTGTAGAATTTTAAGTTATAATCAAAGGGGAGAGAAAAATCTGGACACTCTTTTGTCCATCCCCACAATGATGGAAAATATAACCTTCCCAATGAGAAGAAAAAGTAGTGACAATGTCTTTAATATTGCTGTTTCCTCTAGAATGTCCATGATATCCATCTGTTATACTGTTTTATTAAGTATGAAAAGAATTGATGGCAAATAACTCTTCTTAGTGTATATGTGCCATGGTTTTTGCTTAACTCTTAAAGTTCCCAGTAGTGTGGTTTCTGTCACTTTGTTTGGAACACTCTTCTGTAATCTAACAAGGAGGTGGGGTCTTCTTTGGGGGGGGGGTTGGTGTTTTTTTTTTAATGGGATGTAGTTGAGACTTGTACACTAGAGAAAAGGCAAGTGGAATAGTAACCGTATTTGGAGAAGAGCAGGATAGCGAAGCTAACTAGAGAGGCTGTGACAAGGCTTGTTTAGAACCCCGCTGCTATGGCTCAAAAACTTATATGATGCCAGTTTGGCATTCTTCCATAGCGCCCCTTTCCAAGCCCCATCGTGAAAGCTCTGTCTGCTAAAAGAGCCACTCGGTTAGTAAAACATCTTTGTGTTCTACTTGCATGTAGTTTGTTGGATCCCTTACTGTGTTTAGGAAGATGATGAGGGATTATTTGGTCAAGCAGCTGACTTTTCAGTGTGTCAAGTTTTGGCTGGTTCTCCTACTGCCTTTATTCGACTTGTAACGTTTTCTTTAAATGCCCTACCTTTCCACAGAGGCTTTCTTGTGGCAGTTCTGTATTTGGAACAAGTTCTGCTTTGGAATGTCAGATTAAGATGTCCAATTTTGTCAACCTTTTGAGTCTTTTAAAATACTTATAATTTCCATGTCTTATTAAAACCAGACTCTCTAACTTTTAGCAGAAAAGGGAGTTAAGAACTTCAGTTTCTTCTCCCTTCATCCCACAGGGACAAAGTTGTCCTGTAGCCTCATCCCAAGCTTATACCAAGAGCACTACTCACGAGTTCCACCTGAATCAGAACTGTATTTGTAGGATTTCTCTGAGTAGAGAGCAGAGGATCACAATCCCTAGCCGTTCAGGCCTTTGGGAGAGATGGCAACAAACCTAAAACCAAAAGACTAATGGCTTTTTATTAAACTGGGACAAGGCAGTGGGGGTGTTAATGAATGACACACAACCCCTATGGGTCAGTGTTGACGTGGTCATTTTTAGGTTGTCGCTATACGCAAACATGTTCGGATGCATGTCTCCACGCACAGCTTCCTGCCCTTAGATGGGAGGAACACTATGTGGGCTAACCCTCGAACTTGTGTGCGTGGGCCATTTATTAGGATTATGCTTGTGCATGTAGTCCTCCCAGGGTCATTGAGATTGACAAGTGTTCCATGGAAGGATAAGCCAGGCTATGTGGGAGCAGTCTTCCTGGGGTGGCCCAGGGAAGTTGTGCTGCACTCAGGGTGGCACAGCCCAGTGGGTGGGGTGAACCCAGTGGGGATGTGGAGAGCCTGGAACTGAAGTGAACCAGGCAGGGAAGGAGGGATGAGCTGGGGTGTTTGTGCCACACCCAGGATGGAACAGCTGTCAAACTGCAGATTGCAAAATGTATGATGGGAGCCCAAGGTGGTGTATGGTGATTGGGGGGGGCGGGAACAAAAATTATCACTCAGGTGGCTGACTGTTTGTTAGCTTCAACATGCTAGATGTGTACGTGTGGGTAATACTGACACACGTTTACTCCAGCATGGTTATTGTGCCATTTATTAATACCCATTATTTAGGGAGAGTTAGCCTTTGTGGATTAGTGTGAGGGAAATTCAATTTACACCTGGTGTTTGTATTAAAATAATTAATGCTAAAGGAAGTACACTATTTGAGAGAAACTCCAAACTAGTTAAAATTTAAATGACAGGACTAAGACTTCCAACGATGAAATCCTGGAGGATGATGCCTTGAGTCAGCTAAGCAAAGATGGGCTACCTTTTTGGTCTGCTGTCTGAATGCACGTTTTATAAGGGGAACACTTTCATTGGAATTTTTCTGCAACTTCCTGGCCCTTGTAATGCAGAGTAGACTGATAAATGTAGAACATGACTTGGGATTGTGTGTGTGGGGGTGTTACGGTATACCGGTGACTGTAGTTGGAATGTCTCTGCAAATGCAGAATACCTAGCTTCCCTTCCCTTTTTCTTAAAAGATGCCCTAGAATTCAGCAACAGGAACTGAAATAATTAGAGCCTTAATTCTTTTTGCCACAGTATTCAGCCTGGAACACTTGATACTGAACAAATGGATGCTTTTGTGGCCACAATTTTTCCAAATGTTCTCAAAACATAAAAGCTTTGGAACACTGGAGTGAGCAATATCTACTTTGTGAAGATACTTAGTATATTTGAAGAAGGAAAAGCTTTACACCCTTCCATAATGAAGAACAGCTTGAGCATAGTTCAGTTTGACAGATTGTTCCAAAGAAAATGGGACAAGTGCTTGACTCCTGAACCATGCAAGATACTGAGAAATGTGAAAACATGACTTGATCTTTTTATTTGAGGGAAGATTCTAGTTCTGTGTAACTTTGTGTCTGTCTTAAATTAAAAAAAAATAAAAAAAAATGTTATGAGACTACACATTCCTGCTCCTGCTTCCCTCTGACATGGCCTGACCAATTCCCTGCTTTACCCCTCTCCCACCTAACTGACAAGCAGCCCAGCCAGTGGCAGCAAAGCTAGCTTTTGTTGTTTGGCTGCCAAGCAGTAGACCCTGCCCCCAGCTTCTGATTTGGGCAGCAAACAACCTCCTCTGCCCCAGTGTCTTTCTGATACTGAGAGGGGTTGGGAGGCATGGATCTCCACTTTTGTAAAAGGGATGGGGGTTGTCTGTCTCTAAATAATATGTCTTCCCCCACCCCTGCACAGTAGACGCGTTCCTTTCTGGTTGTTTCGTTAATATCCCTTGAATTAGTTTCAGGAATATCAACATTAGGTGAATAAAATAAATAAATGACCCCTGTGATTATTTTGAGCTAGGATTGTTTGTCATCTTCTGACTTGTTGTGTTATAAGCTGTGCAAATTCCTAGCTCAATAGCTAGCATCCAGTATTACTACTAGAGGCCTCCCGCACAATGGCAGCATTAGTACTTGAAAATTGCTTAACTTTGAATAAATATTACTATTTATCTTTTTAACTCTTCAGCAAATAGGGGGTGGAGGGATCCTTTAACATGTTTCAAAGTATTCCCATACACTTTGATAACACAAAGGAAAGTTAAGTTGTCTAATACTTGCCAATTCTTTGTATCTCCTCTACAACTCACTATTCTGTATGCAACAATTGCTCCTTGACATCACATATGAGGAAGATTGCTTAAACTACTATTAATGCCAGAGTACCACTGGCAAGAAGAGTATATAGTCACTTCTAAGGCCGTTTTCAGACAAACGCGGTGGCATTCGCGCTTGTTTTACAAAAGAACAGGCAGTCCGTTCTACACGTGATGCTGCCGCCGAAAAAGTGCATGCGCCAGCAATGCGCATCCATTTCCGGCCGCGAACTGACCGGGTCGGCGATCGAGGCTGGTCTTACACATCCGGAAATGGATGCGCATCGCCGGCGCATGCGCTTTTTCGGCGGCAGCATCACGTGTAGAACGGACTGCTGGCTCTTTTGAAAACAAGCGCGGGCGCCACAGCGCTCGTCTAAAAACGGCCTAAGGCCGCTTTTAGATGAGACAGATTTGTGCATGATTGGTGAAAAATGCACGTGTTTTAATGCTCGTTTAAACACCTAAACCATTTTAAATGTGCATTTGTCATGATTGTGTAAAAGCCAAAATCGTTTTGAATGTGGTTTTTAAATAATGCACATTTTTTAAAACCGGTTTTGGCATCCCCGGATCATCAAAGAGGCTCAAAACCGGTTTTAAAAAATGTGCATTATTTAAAAAACATATTCAAAACGGTTTTGGCTTTTACACGATCATGGCAAATGTGCATTTAAAACTGTTTAAGTGTTTAAACGAGCATAAAAACGTGCATTTTTCACCAATCATGCGCAAATTTGTCGCGTCTAAAAACGGGCTAAGAAGTAAAAACTTTAAAATTAGACCCACAAACTAAAACCCCGTTAATTAAATGATGAGCATCTGAAGTGCTCTGCATTCTTGGCTCATTGTGGGAACAACATATGATGCCTGAACTCCTAGCTTGGCATCCAACCACCAAAAGCAGAATGTTTAGGAAATGAACTGCCTGACATTAGTTTGTAATAGTGAAATGTGATTAAAGGCAGAGAGTGATGCATTTGGTTTTAATTAGCTTTTGAGCTTCACATGATGTGAAGTTACATAAAATGCATTAGAGCTATTGGGAGTGGGAAGGCTATTCTTTCTTTGGAATTAGAGTTTATTTTGTACTTTTAGGTTCCTGAAAAGGCCTGTTACAGGTGCACTAGCTGAGAATAAAAAAAACGTTACTTCTAGTCTAATTTGGACTGTAGCTGAAAGGGATAGGGGGAACAGGAAGGGCTGGAGGAGCTCAGCCGCACGTTCTCTATGCTCTGTTCCCCTCAACCAAGAAGCAATTTCTAAGTTCTCCAAAACAAGGGAGGTTACAATGCGAATGAGGCTGCCTACAAACTGCACAGGGTGCATAATCAAGTGACTGTCAGTAGATGCAAGGTGTGTGTGCCTCTCTTTTGGTCTGGCTTCCTATTTATTTGTTTGTTTGTTTGTTTATTTATAATTATAGTTGTATGCTGCCCCCTCCTGCTACAAGCATCTCGGGCAGCTAAAAACATATAATAAAATCCATTAAAATTGGCATTTTTAACCCCACATTAAAATAACCCAACAATAAAACTCCACCCTAGACCAACCCACCCATCCCATCTCCCTCAGCAAAGGCCCGGCAGAATAGCCAGCTCTTGCACTGTCTACAGAAAGAGGGGAGGTAAACGGCTAGGCGGACCACCAACCGGAGGGAGTTCCACAGCCGCAGTGCAGCCACCGAGAACGCCCTCCTCCTGGTTGACACCTGGGAAACAGCAGAGGCCAATCCAAGATCTACAGGGTGAGGTGGTCCTGCAGGTAGGTGGGGCCCAGGCCGTTTAGGGCTTTAAAGATCAAAACCAACACCTTGAATTGTGCCCGGAAGACTATTGGCAACCAGTGCACAGAGCAGAGCACTGGAGTAATGTGCTCACGTCGGCCTGTTCCCTTCAGGAGACGAGCCACTGCATTCTGCACCAGCTGCAGTCTCTGGACCATTATCAAGGGTAGCCCCACATAGGGCACGTTACAATAGTCTAATCTTGAGGTAATAAAAGCATGGATGATCGTGGTCCGGTCCAAGTCCGAGACATATGGCTTAAGTCAACATACCAGATGTTGTTGACGGAATGCACCCTTTGCCACAGCTGCAACCTGGACATCGAAGCAGAGTTGCTGATCTAGGAGCACCCCCAGACTATGGACCTGAGATACCAGGGGAGGACAGACCCCATCAATTATGGGGGCCATCACTCCCCCGGCTTTCCCCACAACCATCACATCAGTCTTGTCAGGATTTAACTTCAGGTGGCTCACCCTCACCCAGTCACACCGAGACTGCTGGACCTGGGTCTGATGAAAAAGAGAGAGATAATTGGGTGGAGAGGTTTATGCAGCTGCCCTGTGTGAGTTACTTTTAACTCTGGATCCTGTAGATTTATTTCAACTACATATGACCGAATGCCCAAAGAGCCAGCCCTGATTTCCTAACAGGTGAACCTCGAGGGAGATATCACTTTTTATTTTTATTTAAATTCCAATACCATTGAACACCATTCCTTCTTTTTTTTTCTCCCCACACACACACGTTCTTTAGGAAACCTGGGTTCATTAGCACAGATTCTTGTTAAACAAAAATTCATTTTAAAAATCTAAACTTGTACTTCTGTCCATTTTTATTACTGCATTTCTTTTGACAGTCATGCTAGGAAATGACTGCATAATTATTTGCTCATGGCTTTTAATTCGCACTAGTGCTCCCTAGAAATGAATACCCCTCTCCTTGCTGCTTTGGTAAGGCAATAAAAGTCTTCTATATAACATAAGTGATGCCATACTGAGTCAGATCAATGGTATTGAGCCGATCATCCTGTCTCTGACAGTGGTCATTCTCGGTTGCTTAGCAGCAGTACCAGATTGACCAGGTGATGATTGACCAACCTTGTCCCCGGGGGGGGGGACTCCTATTGATGGAGTCCAGCCCTCTCTGGTCAATCAGGTTCACATCATTGGAGTGCTTATTGATCCTTTTCTGCACCTCAATTGTTGGGTTGCGATGGTGGCCAGGAGTACTTTTCACCAACTCCATCTGGTGAGGAGGCTGCAGTCTTTTCTTTCTGATTCAGATCTGGGCACTGTTGTCCATGCCTTCATTACCTTGAGGCTAGATTACGGCAACATGCTCTATGTGGGGCTACCCTTGATGGCTGTTTGGAAGCTGAAGCTGGTGCAGAATGTGGTGGCTTGCCTCCTTTCAGGGGTGAGGCACTGGGAGCACATTGCACCATAGTCTCCGTAGTCTGCACTGGATCCCTATAGCTTTCCAGGCTCAATTCAAGGTTCTGGACCCCATAGAGCTGAGAGACCCCCTGTCCTCCCATGTCCCATCATGGGCCCTGCAATTAGCCAGGAGCAGCTCCCTGTGGGTACTGCCTGTTAGTCTTTTTCATGTGATGAGGGCTTGCGGGGTGGGGTGGGGGGAGGGGTGTTCTTGGTTGCTGCCCTGATGTTCTGGAACTCCCTTTCCACAAAGGTTCATTTGAGCCGGAGTGGCTTCTAGAGGCGGTGTAAGACACTTTTTTGTTTATAAAAGTGTTCGGCTGGCAGGGATGGTGGGAGGGTTTGGGGCTTCTAGTTTTTTACTCTTTTCATGGACTTCTAAATACGTTTTTAATATATGTTTGGTTTATGTTTTGTTTTTATTTGTAAACCGCCCTGAGCTTTTTTTAGGGAAAGGAGAGAGAACCAATTAAAATAAATAAATTCTACAGGACGTCTCTTTTTATAAAAGGCAATATGCATTAAAGAATACACTCCAGAAATTTAAGAATGTGCAACTATGCCCCCTTTCCTCCCTCACATCCACAGGATCCCAGCCTCATTGAGTAAACTGGATGGGCAGTGCCGTACAAAAGAGTCAGGACTGTGTCGTGGAATGTAGCTATTGTGTCTCTGACCTCCTATATCATTACTTGGTGATCTTGTTAGTTTTGCGGTGACTGCAATCAGAGAAAAGATGGTGGTGTAATTTTGGAAGTTGAATAGAACCCTGGAGAGTTGGTTTCTATTAGTTGCTCAAGCCCAGCCCCTCTCAGTGCTTTTTTAACTTGAGTGTCTCGCATGACATCTGGGATGAAATTTGTGGGAGTGTTGAGTGTTCACCACTTTAATTTGAGCCCTGGGTGTAAAGTACAGCTATCAAACCGAAAACCTCGATGGAATGTTAAGTGGGCCACCCAAATTGACCATAAGTACAAATGTGTGCGTTCAGATCAGTGGTTCATCTGGTACAGAAGACGGAAACCTCAGGCCAGGGTGCCAAATGCGGCCCTTGCCTTGGCAAGTTTTTATGTGGCCCCTTTCCAGTTCATGGATCTGGTCCCAGCGAGTCCAGTTCCCAATTCCAACCACTGAAAAATTGAACTCTGCATAAGGGACCAACGATGATGGCATGCACACAAGGATAGGAACAGATCCATGGCACACATCCATTATTTAGGCCCTCCTTTTCTTTAATTACACTCCACCACCACAATTTCTGTGTGGCCCTTGGAGCTTGTACTAATTTTCAAAGTGGCCCCTGGGATTGAGAGGGTTCCCCATCCCTGAACTATTACCAGTGCAGTACAATTCAGAGGAAGTGTACAAGGAAAAAAGAATTATGGAGTGATCCAACTCTGATTCACTTCTATTTCCCA
>QEPC01008879.1:3318043-3333393 GCA_003113815.1 Sphenodon punctatus | reverse complement strand
GTTTCCTCAAAATCGGGGATCCAGCAGTCGCCTGTTAATAATAGAGAGTGGTTGTGCATTTAAGTTTCAGGCAGCTATTGCTGCCTGAAAAGAATACTTTCCCAGATCCTTTCTTATGTGATTCCATTTTATCGCACACCTGTATCTGTCTCCTCCTACACATCCTTAACAGCCCTGCTTATATACCTTTTGGGTTTTGTTTTTTTATGTCTGGCACTCTTCTTCCGATCAAATCACACACACACCAGTCACTTTGTCTTATTTAACCCCACTTTTTCCTGCCTCTTTATATACTGCCCTGTAGTTGCTCAGTTTATATATTTTGGACTGGCTAAGCTACATGCCTGATGAAGCGTCCTCTGTGACCCGAAAGCTTGCTTATTTCCACCAACAGTAGTTGGTCCAATAAAAGATATCTTTTGAACCACTTTGCTCCCCTCCCTTGTTGGTGAACAGACCATCCACTTCTGTGCCAGCCTACATAATGTCAAAAATACTTGGAGTGTTCATTTCTTCCCCTTACCAGGTGTCCTGTTTCCAATCCCACTTTCAGTTTGTCAGCTCCCTTTCTGTGTCCATGTTGAAGTATACATGGATATTAAAATTTTTTTTTGTTATTTTAATGTATTTTGGGGGTACCATTCATAGATTTATGAGCTTTCATTTGATGCTACAAATGCATTGATGACCCTGAATTACTCTGCTTCTATGATTTCACATTTTATGCGTGAAGTATGTATTACAATACCAATCTTAGCAGAATCTTTTACTAGGTGCAAACATTCACAAAACAACTCTAGTCCAAGCCTGGAGTAGATGAGCATTCCTATGCACTTCAGTTGCTGCCAAGCAACCATGCACGATACTCTTTGATGCGCTGTTGATTAGGCAAGGAAGAAATTAATCAGTATTCATGTCATATGCATGAATCTGTAGAAAGTGGCAGAAGTACTCAAATAATAACCTTTCTCAAATCTTTGGGAGGCTAATTACTTCAGTGATATAAGGCAGAAATTCCTAAACTTTTTTCACACAGATGACCAGCAACATCTTTTTCTTTTTCTTCTTTAAAAAAAGTTCCTTTTCAAACATCCACAAGAGTTCTATATAGGCTGGCTCTGTTCCTGGAGCTCTAGTTGATTAAAGATGGGGAAAGAAGAGGAGCTGTCCTTCCTACCTTCTAGAGCTCCGATTGGCTAGAATATGTCCCATCCTACTTCCACCTCTGTCCATTGCAGGAAAGTGGTGCCATTGGAAGAAGAATCTGCAGAAAAGATGAGCACATGTGGGGCTAGGAGACAGGCAGAAGTTTAATCATAGTGTATGAACTAGTAGTTGGGAACCACTGCTAACATTTTGTGGGGTAATTCTCTTTATTAATCCACTCTTTTTCCAGAGTAGTCCTTGTGAAGGAGTATTCTAAAAACAATTAATTACCATTCTCTAGAATACTATTTTTTCCCTTTAGTCAATTAATAATCATTACTTTCAATTATCCATCTATCTCTAGATTGACCTGCTTGTCAATAGTTTTAGGACATGTCTCAAGATCTTTGGAAATGCTGCCCTGCAGCAACACTAGTTAAAGGTCTCCTGTGTGAGATCCCTTACAGCTGTAATATGTTCCTCCTTGAGAAGGGTATGGCTGAGTTAAATCTAAAATGCCATCAACATAGGCTCTCTTTACACGGGCAGCTTACCCACTCATGAACGCCCAGAAATCTGGGCGTTCATGAGTGGGTGAGTCCCATGTGAAGGATCTGGCGAGTGTGTGCGCACAGTGTGGGGTGTGTGCACACAGTGTGGGGTGTGTGCACGCACTCCCACCAAACACGCATCCCCACTCACTCCCCACTCATCAACAAGTATGGAGCCACCCAGTGGGGCCATGTAAAAATGGCCATAGTTCTATGGGTTGATCATGAGGTAATGTCTTTAAGGGCAAGTCCTTGGAATCCTCTGTTAGTCAGACGTGAGATCTTGATTCAACAGTTTTTTGCACAAGGAGCCTTGCTGCCTTAAGAGTGTGAAATGCAGTCCAAACACAAAATTGCTGCATCTCACTATCTCTGAATCTATTCCATTAATGAAAATGTGTTCGTTGGTGTAGGTTTGCTACCTTGTATGGTATGCAGTGCAGCCAGTTTATTGAATAACCCTAAGCCCAAGTTTCTTGCTTCCTTATGTTTATGAAGGTGTGAAAATCTCCATTTTGAGTATACAAAACTGTCCTTTATGAGTTTGGTGGGTGGGTGCGTTGAGTGGTTCTTGAACACACGGGGCCCAATCCAGCTGCACTTGAAAACCTTAGGAATTTAGCTGTTGACTTCAATGACAGTTGGATTGCACCTGAGATCTACTAGCTTTAGAAACTCTCTTCAAGCTTAAGTCTCCAACAGTAGGAAATCTCAGATTTACTTGATAGCACCCAGTTCCCACCATTTCCCTGTTTAAGGGGGTCCAGGACACTTCATAAGTTTAATACAATAAAATACAACTCAATAAAACATATAGAGATCAATTTAAAAGAGGGAAGAAAAAATACATTAAGGGGAACCAATAGTAAATTTTCTTGAAAAACACCCTGGAGAATAAAGAAGCCTTCAGGTGCTTTTTGATGGTGAGGAGGGGGGAACTGAGATGAATATCTGGAGGAGTGAGTTCCACACTGAGGGGCCTGCCACAGCAAAGAGAATAATTTCTCAGTAATTTGAGAAAAATACCATTTAGAAATGGAATTTCTAATAATACCATTTGACTGGACTTCTCACTTTTTCCCAGCTCTGTTTCAAGTTCGCGTGGGATGAAGGGAAATAAAAAACAAACAAACAATATTCTGTAGGGAATCGCTGAGTATTGGAAGACTGTAGGCAATTCCAGGCTGTCTTGTTCTAGAGATGCAAGAGTAGGTCGAACATTATCTTCAGAGAAACAGAATGCAGGTGAATTATTACAGGAAATTTGCAATAAAACAGGGACATATTGGGTAGTCACCTCCTTTTCCCACTTGTTAAACATTTGCTTGATACTATATTTGAATTACTCTTGTGACTTAATGGCTTCTAGTAGTGATGGCGTCATCAAACTCTTAATAGTTAGTGACTCTTAATAGTTAAAAGGCTCTTAATAGTTAGTGACTCTTGTAACCTTGGTTTCAAGAGCTGCGATGCTTTGCATACTTCATTTAATTAAGCACTTGGAATTTTCTATCCTATTTATAGCTTGGGCACCTATTCAGTCATACCTTTTTGATGAAAATGTGCAGCTACTCTTTTGTTATAGGTCAGATAACCTGCAGGAATAAAATGTATTGCCAATCCTTAGTTTTAAGGTGAAAAACTAAGCTAGCTTCATTAAACTCAGTGGGAGTTTTACCCTAGATTTTACAGGAGGCAAAACTTCACACTTACATGCTAATGTTTGTTCTGTCTTGCAGAGCTGATGGTGTAATGAGGACGATGGCCCCAGAAAAATTACTGAAGAGCATGCCAATATTACAGGGGCAAATTGATGCACTACTTGAGTTTGATGTATGTATTTAGATTTTTAAATGGGGAAACAAACGGGAAAAGTTAATTGATAACTCTTTTTAAAGTGTGTGTGTGTATATTATAATCCATGTTGACATGTGGATGACTTGGAAAATGTAAGTGTGCATTGTAGTTAGTCTTTGAAAATCTGTTGTGTAGTTTGTAAGTTATGTTTTGAAGTTCCTGTGTAGAAACTGAGATTTTTGTTATGTCATATATGTGTGTTTTTTACATACATGTGTATATGCATATGTGTTGTAATAATATAAGCGATTGCAGAGTTATGGGTCACACATGAAACATACATCTTCTTGCAGGCTGTTGAGTTTCCAAGAAATAAAGAACAGTGGTCCCTCTAATGCAAGATAATGAAAGTGAGCCTATGGCAGTGAGAGAAACAAATCTCCAGAAGTTTTTCAAACTTAAGTTTTAAGATTAATTTGTTAGTAAAAATGGAATAGAAGAAAAGGTTGGCAAGTGGATTGGGGTGGGGTGGGGGAATCCTCATTGGTAGAAAATAAGTTATATAATCTGTGGCTACAATGGGGAGCCCCAAAGCCTTCTCTAGCTGGAGGCAGCAGAGAATGAGAAAACCAAACTCTAACTGGAAGCAGTCATGGAACAGATAAGAAGGGAGAGCTCTAGAGACCCGCATCCAAAACAGGAAATGGGGGTCACAGCCACCCTTTTCCCCACAGGAATAGCAGTTGATAGTAATGGGTTGGCAAAGCTGTGGATGGAGACAGCGCTATTTTTGAAGCTGTTGGGTGTGGCACTTAGGTGCATTGTATGCCATTGTCCAGCAGGATGCACAACCATGCTATGTAGAAAGAAGCTGAGAAAATCAAATTAAGCGTGCAAGGGTCTTAAACTTTATTACCCCTACAGTATAGCTTTATGCAAATTTTAGTAACTGACTATAGGCACCTGCCCCATTTCCTAAATCACCTCTTTAACAAATAATATTGGGTAAAATGTCATATATACTGGTTAATGCATGTAGATAACAAACTGACTGGTCCTTATGCAAGGTTGCATATTATCCACATTCTAGTAGTCCTGCACTTGGCCATGTAGACACATGAGTAGTTGGAGTTTGGTCTGTGTATGTGCGAACACTTTCCTCTCAAAGTTCCACAAATAATAAAAAATATCCTGTTCCTGTTTTTTTTTTTGTTTTTTTTTAAACCCACAAGAGGATTATAATAAGTTCCTCGACTGCCTTGCAGTGCACAGGTCAAGTGTTGCCATCACAAGCCCCAAGAAGGTCAAGGCACTTTATGAACTTTGATTTTTCATGGTTGTGACTTAAGACCCAGGGAACAAGTGTGCTCCAGGTGCAACGAGGAACCTTCTGTGTTTGCATTCTATTAAAATCATGAACATTTTTAAAATTTTGAGATTTATTGTATCACTGTGAAATTTTTTAGGAAGGATCGCTTGGGTGAGGCGTAGAAGCTTTCCATATTTCAGACATGCCAGTTGAGAAACAGCAGAGTTATAAGACGTTTTGAATTTTGGAGGCAGAACTGTTTTTTCTGGGTTTTGCGACTTTTCTGTTGATGTTTAAAAGTTTATTTTAAGTATTCAGTGTTGACATGTGGATGTCTTGGAAAATGTAAGTGTGCATTGGTAGTTAGTCTTTGAAAATCTGTTGTGTACTTCGTAAGTTACGTTTTCGACGTTCCCATGTTACCTAACAGAGAGGCTGAAATTTTCAGTGTGTGTGTGTGTGTGTGTGTGTGTGTGTGTGTGTGTGTGTGTGTGTGTGTGTGTGTGTCCCTCCTACAGTGTAGAGGTTAGAGGGACATAAAGTAAAAAATAGAAATGTGGCCACCCTGGGGTAGAAAATCATGGGCAATACTGCTTAGTTTGGGGCACCGAACTGATGTGCCCGTGGCTGGGGACCTATCCTGCCACCGGCACAGCCCAGGTAGAGCTGGGAGCATAACAAACATGCAGGCAGCTGACCTGACCAGCACCCTGCTCCCCCACCATGATGGACAGCCATAGCGGCCAATGAGGTATAGCCATGGTGTCCCACAGCCCAGAGTGGGTATGCTGTGCCGGAACAGACATGCTAGCCTACTGTGGCCCACTTTTGCCCACATAGGGAGCCCTTAGCCTGGACTGTGACCTTCAGAGATTTGCTGAGGTTACAGCCCGGGCTATCTACCAACACTCCCCAGGGCAATCCCAGACCAACATTTGGTGGTGCGTGTTTAGATGTGCACACGGGTCCTGGGCTGCAGCGCAGCAGCGGGCCAAAGTTGCATCTGTTTTTACACATACAGAAAATGTACATACATTTATATGTATAATCCAAGTCCAGCTCCATCCTGACATAATTTGTGTGTCATCGATGTGGATTACACATACAACAAGCATGGGGATGCTTTTTGTATGGGTGCCTGTACCCATGACCTGTGCAAGGACAACCACTTCCCTATGCAGATGCCACTCCCCCATCCCCCTGTTAGTAGCAGGAGAATAGGGATGGAGGGAGAAAGACCTCCTTGAACTTGCCACCCCTGGGTGGCCTGCCTTCTGTTTGGTCACCACTGCCAAACTTCATGGTGATCAGGAGTGACACACAGGGCATGTGAGAGAAGCAGGCAGGGCTTGCCAGGGTGGCAAGTTGAAGGGGGCCAGTTTCTTTTTCTCCCCTCCCCCCCCATGCTTTTACCCAGCTGCACAATTTTACAACAGCTGGATGAGGCAGGAGCCACCTCCTTGAACTTGCTGACCTAGGTAGTGTGTTGAAGGAGATGGCTTGGAGACTCAGAGGTGGCATAGTTCAACTGGATGGGAGGAGCCACCCTCGTGAACTTATTTTATTATTTATTTCAAAAATTTGGTATTCTGCACGCATCTTGCCTCAGGCAGCTCGGGGTGGCTAACAAAATAAATTCATAAAAACACATAAAACCAATACATAAAATACAACCACTGGAGCTTAAAACACCCACCCTCAGATACCAACCCAACCCCCCACCCACTACCTGTCTCCCCCACTAAAAGCCCAGCAGAACAGCCAGGTCTTGCACTGTTGGCAGAAGGAGGAAAGGTCTGGGTAACAGACGAACCTCCACCAGGAGGGAGTTGCACAGCCTCAGGGTGGCCCCTGAGAACGCCATGTCCATAGTTGCAACCCAAGGCACTCAGAGGTGTGTGTGGGACCTCGAAGGGCACTCCCAGTCAACCACATGGGCTGATCCAGAACCTGGGGAGTGAGGCAGTTCTGCAGGTAAGTAGGACCCAGACTTTATAGGGTTTTATAGGGCAAAACCATGAACTTGCTGACCTAGATGGCCCTGTCCACTGGCACTGAACTATCCCCATTCCGGCACGAATTCTGGATTTGTGTTTGAAAATGACAGAAATTGATGGAAATTGACAAAAAGTGCCAAAAATAGATGAAAATGATGGGAAATCTTGAAAACCCTGAGAATGGATAGAAAATTATGAACTACAACTCTGTTCATTTTCCATTAAGGCAGCAACTGATTTACTGGTGTGTTCAGAAACTGGGGTGTGGGAAATTGGGCACAGGATGGTGGAACTTGTGGGAGCGGGGCTGGGTTTGTAGCCGTGACCATGGTGAGCAGGGACGGCAGAGGGAACGGTTGTCCCAAGTCTGGAATTACTTCATTCATCCCACTGAAATGGCCCTGGAAGAGGCATGATGCACCCACTGCATTGCAGTAGAGCAAAGGGTGACTCATCAAGGCACCTCTGCACTGCGCTACCATCTAGCACACCCATGGTGTTGAGGTTGGCAGCACAAGGCAGGGTCCTTGGAGAACACTACATAACCCGGAATGGGCAGCAGAATTGGCAAGGCGCTGCCATGACTGAAGGTGGGAAATGCTCAGCTTTGTGGGCTGCTAGCAGAGTAGAGTACAAAGTCCCTCTGTCCAAAGTACAAAGTCCCTCAGCAGCCACCACCCATTCTCCACAGCATGGTCCAGGAGTGGCACCATCCCTGTCCCATGCCCTAATGCAGTTCCAGGAGGAAATTCAGGTTGAACATGTGGTATTGAATGGTCTACAGGCAGAATATGATGGGCTCATTAGATGGGGTGAGACCTGTCAAAGTGTGTGCCACCTGTGTAGCTACTGTTCCCTTCTCCAGGACCAGAAGGTCGCATGGGAAGCCTACCAGACTTCCCTAGCAGAGAATGGGCAGGTGCTGCAGTGGAGGCTTCCAGGCTGCAGCATGTGCCTGACCTCCCGCTACTACCACCATACCCAGTCCTGTCTAGTGGGCAGGAAGATGGTGTCTGAACACCCTGCAATATTAAAAATATTTAAAGTTTTACCCTAACCACCTGCTTTTCCCTATATGCTTTAATTTGGGTTGGGGAGAAGAGGACAGCTGAGTACTGGGGGGCTGTGTACGGGGGATGAATAAGACTGATAGATGCAGGATGTGAACAAGGTCAATGGATGCAAGATGTGACCCTCCCTTCCCTTGGAGGCTCGCCTGAACCCTAGTTTGAATGTCTTCCGGAGGCAGTGTAAAACCTTTTTATTTGGCCCAGCATTCAGTGAGCCGGGATATGGAGAGGGTGATGGGGGTGCTTCTAGTTTTGTGGAGTCTTATTTATTCATATTTGTATTTTATGTGTTATGAGCCACCCTTTGGGGATAGGGCGAGATATAAATCTAAATAAATAAAGAGATAAGACTGGGGGGCAGCCAGGCTGTGTGCTGGGGAAGTGTCTGTTTGGGGAGGGGCAGCCAGGTGCTGGGGGAGTGTTTATGGGGGACGAGGCTGAGAAATGGGTGATGTGTATGCATGGAAGAGATTGGAGGGGCAGGCAGGGGGGTGGGGGAAGTGTATGTATCCGTAACGGGTAATGGAAAATTTTGAATTGGAATATTTCCTGGAAGTTTTTCCAATGCCCTGGCTTAAATCAAGAGATATCTCTGGGGGGCAGCCAGGCTGTGTGCTGGGGAAGTGTCTGTTTGGGGAGGGGCAGCCAGGTGCTGGGGGAGTGTTTATGGGGGACGAGGCTGAGAAATGGGTGATTGGAGGGGCAGGCAGGGGGTAGGGGAAGTGTATGTATCCGTAACGGGTAAACAAGTGCTGGGAGGCATGTATATTGGGGGACAAACCTGAGAGATAGGGGATGCGTATCCACAGACAAGGTTGGGGGGCAGTCAGGGGTGGGGAGCAGTGTTTATATGGGAAGATGGTACCTAGGTGTTGGGGAAGTATATATGGTGGGTAGAGGCTGAGAAATGGGTGAGATGTATTCAGGTATGAGGTTTGTGGCACAGCCAGGGGTGGGCGGAAGTGTATGTATGTTTTTCATATGTGCTTCAGTTGGGATGAGGACAATGGTATATTCAGTTACAAGGCATGGGTGGGGTGGTATATGAGGGGAACAAGGTTGAAAGACCAAGACACAGGGTGGGTGCATGCGTGGAACCTAAGTTGTAAGCAAGCACAATATGTGAGACTGCGACGTTTTCGCTGCTTATATGGCGCACAAGTTAAGGCAGGAGAAACTTACGAATTCCATGCTTTTTGGAGCATGGTTGAATTTTTGAGAACTTTTAACTCCTCTCTTAAAACGAAGGTGTGTTGATCCTAGAATACTCATTCTGGCTCTCTGGCAATATACTTTTATAGAATATACTACCCTGTGTTTGTTTTATTAAATTTAAATATTTCCATATTTAACCACATTGTAGAAGACTAACCTGCACTGATTTCTTCAGATTGACGGTGCAGGAACTTTATTAGTGGAACAGTGACTAAATCTTTGTCTTCCTGACACAAGCATCTGTTCTTAATAGTTTTGAGTGATTGCCAACATGTGAGCAGAACTCCACATAACAGTTCTGTAGGATATAGATAAGGGAATCCTGTGGATATGTTACAGGCAAAAATTTTGGTAGTGCGTAGAATGCTGAGCATCTAGACACTTGGTCTATGAATTTTTTGCATACGTATTTGCTTAGCAATGTTGCTGCATTATGTTTGAGTACTGTATAGCATACCTGAGCAGTGCCAAGCAAGATATATAATTAGGGTTCTTTCTGTGCTTTGCCCATGTATAGGCAAAATTTTAGAAGTGGTATTCTGTAGAATTCCAGCTAGTGTACAGCTGATCAGTAGACAGTTGCTGTGAGACAAAGTGGTTCAAATGATATCTTTTATTGGACTGGCTGTTGTACACATTTCATACTTTCAGTGCCATACCTCTTTCACAGGTAGCTTGCACTGTTCTATCTAATAGAGCTGTGAATGAGTTCATAACACACCTGGATTCAGTCTTAACCAAGCCCTGGTTTTTCCTGTTTGTTTGTTTTTTTCTTGAAAGGATGACAGCGGGTGAAAACAAATGAGACTGTAGTTAGTTGGCTTCTCGGGTCAGTGGGGGGAGGGTGGTTCACAGGAGCAGCCCTCCCCCAAGTAATCGAGGCATGAGGGCTGTCATCACAGGTTCCTCCATGGCACAGGTTGGATGGCCGGACCCCCGCCATGCAGCAGGATCAGGCAACTGGGAAGAACTGCCACAAAACAGCTGATGGCGGGGCACAGAGGCACACCCTCACCCAGCTTGGGCTCCAAACAACTGACTGGGGGTGCTCCATCATAGATGGGAGGGAGACCATTCACTCAGTTTAGTCCAGAGGCCCCAGCATCCGGCCCACGTGTCCTATAGCAGTCGCCCGCTCACCCGGAGGACATAGTGGGTGAATATCTGGCAGCAACCTACCAGATGAGCAGGTGACTCCCACGCTAATGCGAGCTACTGTCTCATTTGTTTTCACGCAGTGTCAGAAGTCGCAGAGTAAACTTACTGAGGGCTGGTAGTTTGTATAAAGTGAAAATCTGATTTGAGATTCAAGTCACAGTTGGAACCTACAGTCTTGAGGACCCACAACTGCATGGGATTTATACAGCATGGCTCTGTGAAAGCAATATCTTTTGGTCAATAAGACTTGGTGATGATATCTCCTTCAGTGGCATGTTAAAATAACATGTGCCAATGGCGCACCAAATGGCAAAACAGAAATCACATCTTTTATTTAATATAAATAATAAAAATAACATTCCAGTGTGGCATCAGATTTCAAATACATCTAAACTTAATATAAATTTTGTATCCCTCAATAGTAGCTTTTATGCTGAAAACAAATGTCAGTCACACTGTCATTTAAAGTTAAATATAACATATTTTATTTGTGTGTAGGTTCATCCAAATGAACTGACAAATGGCGTCATAAATGCTGCATTTATGCTTCTCTTTAAAGATCTTATCAAGCTTTTTGCTTGCTACAATGATGGTGTTATTAACTTACTAGGTAAGTAATCTGATGAGGCCTTCTTTTAAAGTTATACATTTTTTAAATGGTCCATTTTTAGGAACTATAATATTTTCTTTTTAAAAATTAATAAATAAATAAAGGTGCGTCTTTTAAAATTGATATCTTGATACTGATGGCTTAAGTAACTTGTATTGTGAAATTAGCCTTTAGGTGTTCTATAGGAGGCACAGAACTAGACAACTATGAATGCATCGATGCAGTATGAGAATACACATAAATGTGGCTTCTCAAAACACACATAGTTCTAAGCTTCTTAAATAGGCTTAAAAAAAATAATCACCTGACTTTTTTTTTTTAATTTATTTTTTGTGAACGCTGGATGCACAGTGTGTACATAGTATTTTCATAAGCTATAAAACTCCCCTTGGTTTGTTTTTTGTTTGGTTTTTATACTCCCTTACTCAAGAAAGATAATGTTTAGCAGAGAGCTCTTATTGCCCTCACCAGTTGCCTTTAGTTATCAACTCTCAGAATCGGAAATTGAATATTGCGTGTAGTCATGCTCAGCTAGATGCCACCAGTTTCCATGTTCGTGTACACAAACTGATTTTGGTTTTGTTGGAGCCCCAGAGTTTTCAAATTAAAAATGTTTATTATTGACTTTTTTGAGAATTTGTTCCTACTATGGTTTATAAAAACTTAATATATTGGAGATTTATTAAGTATAACTTTTAGTTTGATGATATTGCATCATGCAGTCTGGTAGAGAGGGGGAAAATCCATCTTAATGATAGTTTACCACAGTTCAATAATATCTGGATTGATGACATTGTTTCTCTGCAAGTTCAGGTTACAGATGAATGAATACGTACTGTAACCAGTTGTAGTAACTGAAATGCACTTTTTAAGATACTATTAGTGTATGTACATATTGTTGTTGTTTTAGAGAAATTTTTTGAAATGAAGAAGGGACAATGTAAAGATGCTCTTGAAATTTACAAACGTTTCTTGACTAGAATGACCAGGGTGTCTGAATTTCTTAAAGTTGCTGAGGTAAGTAATTTTTAATTATGATAAATTCTCGAGTGATTAACTGCTGAGGATTAGCATATAGTATATTTTTCTCCATGTGATATTGGTTCACAGCAGAGCACTTTACCATAGTTGACCATTATTTATATAACTTAAACAAGGTGTACACGTGGTATATTTAATTGCAGGTCTTAAAAAGAAAACTGATACCCAAGCAATACTCTAAGAACCAACAAAGTCAATGCTAAGGCTGACATGCCTTGCTGTTTGTTATATATTTCTAGGGGTAGACACAGGGGTAGACACAATAGCTGTAAGCTATTGTGGTACAAATGAAGCAGTGACTCTTACCTTCTGTACTCAGAGTTGTTAACCCATTGTAAGTGATGGTGGCAAGGCATATTTATTACTATTGTTACTGTTAATCATTTCTGAAGTGTTTCTAGTGTTCATGGTGTTATTCAGACCATATTTAGATCACCCTCACAACAACCCTGCTAGGTAGGTCATTTTACAAATCGGGAAATGGGGCTGAGAGATGATGACTTAGTTCATGGCTAAAATGTAATTTGAACACCTGGCTTCCAGTAGAGGTGTGTAATTAGTTTTCATTTTACTGTTACTAAAATAAACGGGGTCCCAGAAAACAAATGAATAACCAAATGACATTTGTTCTTCATTTGTTTTTGTTGAAAAATAAACCTTGCTGCATATACTTCAGAAATGTTTGGTGAGCTGCCTCGAGCTGTAGTAGTAGTAGTAAGCATTTATATAGCACCAGCAATGTACCTGGTGCTTTACAAAGTAATTATGGTCCCAAAATATAGTCATTTCTGTATCATGAAGGCTGGGGGGAGCAGGATAGAAGTTCTTAAATAAATGGCCGCTGGACCATTCTGCACATCGGCTGCCCTTTTCTTAAATGGCTATTTTGGGAAAGGGCAGCTGGTCTGCACATGTGCAAAATGGCCACTGGGCATGTGCAGACTGGCTGTCTTTTCCAAAATGATGATGGTGCTGCTGCTGCCACTTTGGAAAGGGGTGCACACGTGCAGAACGGTCCAGCAGCCGTTTTGCACTTGCAGAATGAGGCTTTTTTAAACTAAAACAAAATTTTACAAGAACAAATGGGGTTTTTAAAACTGAAAATGAAAACTAATGAGGTCAAGGCCAGCAGTATAGCGGAGTTTAAAAAAGGTTTGGACAAGTTTTTGGAAGATAGTTCCATTAGCAGCTATTAGCCAGATAGGATTGGGGAACAAAACCCTTTACTGTCAGGAGCCTGGGGATGACCCACAGGGAATGGATAGCATGGTGACCTGTTGGGTGCTTCTCCCAGACCCCCGTGACTGGCCACTGTCGGAGGCAGGAAGCTGGGCTCGATGGACCATTGGTCTGATCCAGTATGGTACTTCTTATGTTATGTTCTTAAGTTCTGCATACGCCTAGCTTACAGGTCTAGCCCCAGCACCTTAACTGATAGGCTACACCGAATCTATTGATCTGTGGTTTTGCTCTTTTTTGGATCTACGTTGGATTTTTGATAGCTTTTAATAGTCTCGGTTTCAAAATAGGCTTCCTTACACTATTCACATGTGTGTTTGCTGGGCTGCTTATGGAGTAACTGTCCAGAGCAAAATCTTTAAGCTTTCTGATTGCTAAAGCAGTAGTTTTAGAGTAGAGCACAATCTTCCCACACCACCTCATTCCTTTCAGTCAATGTACATTTCCAACAAATGCCCTTACAATCATCCAGTCAGTTACTGGCTTGAGCAGGCATCAGGTTCGTGGTGTTCTAAATGACTGTTTGCATAGCTTGATCTGTGTAAAAATGAGGTATTGCCACAATACAGTCTTTCTCAAATAGAGAATGCAGGAGTAGTATTCAACCATATCTTCCTGCTGCAATGATGCTGTTGAAAAGTGTAGCAGTGCACCATCCTTTTCCTACCCAGAGGCATGAAAGAAGTTGCTGCAGCATTTTTAACAGTTTGAGTATGCAGGCTTGTGGAGTGATGGCTTGTAGGGAGGAAAATTGCAAGCGTCATAAGTTGTAGGAAACTATTTTTTCTGAGATAAGAAGTTGAAGAGGAATTTGAATTAATGCAGTTTAAAAGAAAGTTCAGTTGTATTTCTTTAACAGTGATGGCTGGCTTCTCAAACATTCTTCCTTTTTATCCACAGCAAGTTGGAATTGACAAAGGAGACATTCCTGATCTCACACAAGTAAGTTTGTTTCAAGTTGCATAGACTGGTATAAAATTAGGAAAGGCTACACTAAGCCAGTTGAACCTGGACTAAAATACTTATTGTTAGCATGCAACCTGATAGCATGCAGTTCTTAATGTATAAACTGCAAAACTCAAATTAGCAACCATCTTTGGAAAGACTAATCTCAACCTGTCATTCAGTCCCAGAAGACAATTTTATTTTCTGACCACAATCATAAAATGTGTAGGTAGATAATTGAAAAGACTACCTAAGAATCAGAATTGGGGTAAAATAGACTGCAATTAAGACACAAGGGGGGGAGGAGGGAGGGGGAATGTGATTGATTTGAAAATGACTCCAGTTTAACATAACAAAGACTAAACCTTATACAAACATTATAAAAACTCCAAGTTTATAAAGGTAAACAACTCTCAAAGCTTGAAGGACCAGCCAGAAATGGATCCAAGGTATAGAGACAAAAAAAAGTCCCAAGAGCACATTCATATGATCCAGATACCAAAGGGTGGTGATGGCTGGTTTTTTGGTGGTTTGTTTTTCTTTTTTTACTCCTTTTTGTATTTATAAAGCTTTTTTGTATTGTAATGGCCTATACTTTTGTGAATTTATCATTTTAGCCTTCCTGTATAGTGTCCATTTGTATTTTCCCTAGATGCAGGTTGAAGAAGAGTCTTTCATATGAAAGATTGGCCACTGAGGAAACTGCATCTGTGGCAAAACATCGAGCATTTTCAGCTCCTGATGACAGATCAATGGGCATTTTCAGTTCCTAAAGACAGATTTATCAGCGCTTTCTTTTTGAACGCTCCTTTTTGAAAACTTCACTCTTGCATAATTGTTCAGCGTTGGTATCTGGATCATATGAATGTGCTCTTGGGACTTTTTTGGTCTTTATACCTTGGATCCATTTCTGTCTGGTCCTTCAGCTTCGAGAGTTGTTTACCTTTATAAACTAATTTTTATAATGTTTGTATAAGGTGTAGTCTTCATTGTAGTTGCTTTTGCTGTATTTGTACTGCACCATATAGCTTTTTTGTTGTTTCCAGTTTAACATAGACATTTTAAATTTTACCAAGAACTATTGTTTGCGGTACAGAAACAATACTAACACAAAAGGTATTTGGGGTCAGTAGTACCCCCAACATTCCCAAAATTACAGTACTGGGGGTTGAATTGAATGTTTGGGATTGGGAGGAATTGATGTGGTTGGGGGAGGGTATGGGGGTTGGTTTTGGGGGTACCCCTCGGTGGCAGAGAGGGGCTGGGGATGTG
>QEPC01008879.1:3279137-3313192 GCA_003113815.1 Sphenodon punctatus | reverse complement strand
AAAAAAATTAGAACTGTGAGTGGAGAATGAACCAAACACAGGACAATTGGCCCCATTACTGTTGAGGAATACGTAGAGTATGAAGTGTTACAGGTTTGCTAAGAAAGTTTTATGATTATTATTTTTTTTCCCCCTACTCCTTTGGGGCCTGATTTCCCCAAAATCTGTCTGAGGACAAGAAAGTATGCTGAAACTATTAAAGTGGTTGCTTCCTCATAAGCTGTTTGTTTGCTTTTTTGGTTTGATAATGCCCTTTCTTCAATTCACTGTTGAACATCTCATGTTCAAGTCGGGGAATCTAGCAAGGAAAAGTTAAGTACTGACTTCTGCCCAATCTGACTGGAATAAGGCATTTGTGGGTGAAGGGGAGCAAACAGTGTCTGTATAAAGAGTTGGCGAATTCTAGGGTCCCCGTTGCTAAGGAAACTTTCATGAATATCAAGGAAGGCCACCCAAATAAAATTTAACTCCAGTATCTTTACCTTAGTTTACTTATGGCTAACAAGCAAAAAAACCCTCCAGTACAGAAAGCTCCTTGAGGTTAGATATACTCTCACATTCTAAATTTGTAGCTAACCTTCACAGGAATCGAATAACCTGTCTTGCAGCATATTTACTTAGATGTCATCCTTCTCAATGGGAAGTCTGGCTCTGTATGTCAGAAAGATTTCAGTATTTTGTTTGCATAGGAGAAATGCTTAGCCAGGATAACAGTATTCATGATCCTAAAGCACAAGTTAAGGTAACTTGAGGGTTAAAAAAATTCAGTAGCATGCCTTTTGTAAAGATTTCTCAAACAGTAAATTAGAGCTTCTCTGTAGAGGACCTGCACCTAATCTGGATTCCTGTCTCTGTTATGTAGGGCTGATGTTTTCTACAACAAAAGAAATGTGAAGAGCTTATAGTTCGCATAAAGTTAAAAGCTTTTACTTGACTTTCTTTATAGAAAGCCTCATAAGAAACGGAACAGTTCCTCTGCTCCAACTGCAGGAGTGAAATCTGTCAAGCTCTTCATTGCTAGCAAGCAACTTGAATTTTTGTAATTATAGGAATGGTTAGAATGATAACAATAGGAGCAGTTGTATCTTGGAGTAGGAGGGCATGGTTTGGAAAGACAGTTGGCTTGGTGTGGTGTGCAAGAACTGCGTGAGCAACCCTCAGTAACTTAATAAATTGGCTGGCTTTCTTGACTTGGGAGCAAACCATTCTTAATCATCTATGGGGTGATTTCAGACATTACGAGATCACGCTCAACCACAGTGAACCACGGTCAATTCCACGGCGGGGCCAAAGCGGCCTACATGTCTGTTCGGCGACCGCCAGATGTTCACCACAGTCAATACCCACATGGGGTCAAAATCAACCACTCTTCCGGAACTCCGGCCTGGACCATTTCCAAAAGCGTGATCAAAGAGATTCCCAATGGGAAACAAAAAAAAGTAATGTCTGAACAGCAACCACCGGCCAGAAGCAAAGACAATTGTTCCCAGCCGGGGACAAAGCACGCAACGTCGCTGCCAGGCAACCAGCAACAACACAGACCGGGGAGGGAGATATAAAGGGCACATGACAGCAGCCGGGACGAGCTGCCCCGGCGCCTTCCGGGTGCTTTGATCATGGCCCGGCCCAGGATCAGCGTAATGTCTGTTGCGCTGCCCCGGGCCGTGGTCTGGTGGTCCGATTCCCTGCCGTGGTCCCAGTCCCGTCATGTCTGTTTGGGGCTTTCCTTGACCACGGGAGGGTGGTTAATCTGTTCACCCTCGTCGGGAATCCACTGTGGTGAATTGGGACCGCGTAATGTCTGAAATCACCCTATGATAGAGGTTAATATTCATGGAGATAATTTTTGAATACCAAATATTTCTTGTTGCTAGCTAATGACTTCATTTTTAATGTCTTTGAGGCATTTATTTGTTTGGTTATTTTTATACCACCCCATCCTGCCCAATGGCAGCCCGGGGCAGTGTAAAACAAATGTAAAACACAAAAATTAAAATATAACAACTATAATCAAACATCATAAAATCCCCAGTAAAGGAGATCTGGGAAAAAACCTCATTTAAAAAAAAAAAAAAATTTAAACGCCCCACCCCTCTCTCATCTATAAACTATGATCTCCTGGTTCTGAAGCTCTGAATGTAGCTGCATCAAGCAAACTTCCATTGTGGGCATCTCCTTTATGCTGACTTGCTTTCAAGCTATTAAAATGAATGGTATATTTGAGAGCTATTCGCTTTCCCAGGAAGGGGCTTTGAATACTGTGGATGCTGAATTGAAATACTATTGGAAGTCTTTGGTAAAGTAGAATCCCATTATATACTATAAAGGTCATAGTGCAATTCACATAATAGCATAACAAAAGTCAAAGAAGCCTTTATATGAATTACAAATCTGAAGTCCATTTCACTAACTTTGATAGCAGGCTAGAACAAACTTCCCAGAGCAAACCTTGTTCATTCCTTGTATTATTACAGTTGACCATCCAAGAACTGAAGTAACCAAATCCATGTCTAAAAATAACTGTAAAGATTTGTGGCCTACATGGTGAATGACACCACTTTCTCTCAAAGCACTAAAAGGAACCTAACATTCGTACAAATATAGTAACCTGGGCAACCTTGATATCAACAACGAGACTACAAAAATCTGCATTTTCTTTCTTGAGCATAAAACTGCACGAAACAGTTTAGGCTAAATGCATTGCACCTTCCCTGATACTACTTTTTTTTTTCCCCCTCTTATCTGGACTAGGAGAGAAGATGCTTCCAACAAGCTGCTCCTCTGGCTCGATAGTGCATGCTAGTAGTTGGCATGGGTGAAGTGACATTCACTTCAATGGTGGAGACAAAGTAGTTCAAATGATATCTTTTATTGGACCAATTATTGTTGGTAGAAATGTGCAAGCTTTTGGACATCACAGGGGTCATCCTCGGGCAAGAAGGAGTCAGAACTGAAGATTTGCGTGAAGCAGTGGCTGTATATCATGCTCAAATCTTCAGTTTTGACTGCTACTTGACTAAGGAGCCAAGTGGGGTCCTGTGAGATCCAATAGCTTGCACATTTCCACCAACAATAGTTGGTCCAATAAAAAATCTCATTTGAACTACTTTTTCTTCATCTCTGTCACTCGGGACCAACACGGCAACCACTAGGGCTGATGCGGCAGCAGCTTTTACCGCACCGCGATTCCGTTCCGCCATTTCGGAACTGCCCGCACCACACCGCAACTTTTCTGCGGATATTCCGCTAATTCCGCCGGAATTCTGCAAATCGCGGAATTGCGGAAATATTGCGGAATAATTGCGGAAATCGCGGAAAACCGCTATTCCGCTATTTTTTGGCGCTGGCGGAATTGCGGAAATAGCGAAAATGTCATGTTTCCACGATTCCACTAAGTTGCGGAATTAAATAAGCGGAACCGCGGAATGAAACCGTGGAATGAAAGCCTCTGCCATGCCGTTCCACTAATTGCGGAAACACTGTTTCCTCCGGAAATAGCTACCGCTGCGATATTCTGCTACAGCCCTAGCAACCACACTCTCTGGATTAACTTCAACGGGACGCATGCCTTTGCTGCTGCTAGGTGAAGCCATGCAAGACATTTTCCTACTTCGGCCAGTGTTATCCCACTTCCAGCAATGCGATGCAGTGGCTCATATGGCTAGCAACCACTAGAAGTTTGTATTGTGTGTTAGTGTTTCCCAAAGTGGGTTAACCCTGCCCAAAGTGGCTGGGCCCATGGGCCCATGCATCCTTGCCGTAAGTTGGTGTCTGAGGATCAAACCTGGAGGAACACGCTCCTCCCACCTGCCTAACAGCTGATTGTAGGAGAGAGGGGTCTGGGAGGATTACACGTGCTCTTCTCAGCCACCTGACAGCTTATTGTGGGTGAGGGGGGGGGAGCATTTACACTCTTCTCAGCTGCCTAACAGCTGATTGCAGGGGAGGGGGGCTTGGGAGGAGTGCATGCACTCTTCTGCTTCCCCAAACAGCTGCCTAATGTCAGCGGGCCCAATCCTGCAGCATGACTGTATGTTCTCTTGCTGCACACACACACACCCCGCCCCGGGCCATCACCAGCCCCTCTATGCCCCGAGGTCTGCTGAGGAGCAGACCACCTGGGGTTAGAAACCCAGGCCTAGCAGGAGTCTGGGTGTCCAACCCCAGGTGGCCTGCTCCTCGGCCTGCCCCGGGGCATGGAGGGGCTGGTGATGACTGCAGGGGGGCAGATCATGTGACCTGCTCTCCCCACTGGCCCAAAGTGTGGCAGCTGCATTTGCGTCCTGTGGCGGGCTGGGGATCGGGTCTGCGCTGTCTCGTGTGACTGTCCTTGTCACCAAGATTTATATTTCCTCTGTAGCAGTGAAGCCGTGCACCCATGTGCACACAGGTTTAAATCCCATGCTGTTTAATGAGTGGCAGAGAAGGGTACCATATAAATTTAATTAAATAGAATAATTTCTTTTGAATTGGTTGTTTTTTTTTTACACTTCTGATGAATTCTAGCAACTTGTATAAGGCTATACATGGCTTTTTCAAAAGTATTGGTACTTAAACCTCTATGCAAATTAGGTACAGCTGTCAAATTGATGCAGCACTGAAGCATGTATAACTGACAACAGTAAAAAACACTTTTCTAATGAAAAGTGAAAACTTATCTTAAAACGTAAACCTAAAACTTCCTTAAAATGAAGCTGTAAAGTTTTCATGTCTAATGTGAAACGATGGAAAACGACTGTGTGTGAGTTTGTAAGGAATTCGGTTATAAAGACATCTAAACTATTACACTAAAAAAAAACTGAGTAACCAGCTGGTTTCATTGATCTTTACTGGAAGAGGGTACTACTGTGCAAGCATCAATGTTTCAAACAAATGTCTTAATCTAAATGTATCTTTCTCACTGGCAGCAGGAATAGACTTAAGATAAAGAATATCTTCGGAAGTTTATTTAGGTTGCTTTCCGACATTACCTGGTAGGGGCGGGAACTTTCGCATTCACCGCCATGGCTTTCGAATTGTGAGGATTAGCACCCATCAGAATGCACTAATTCCCTTTTTAGCATGCAAGGACGCTCGTGCATAACCAGGTCCCCAAATGTATCCTTTTCAAGGACGGGTGTTCTCATGCACTAAAAGGCGGGGATTAGTGCATTCTGACGGGAGAGCCACAGTGGTGATTGCGCAAGTTCCTGTCCCTCCCAGGTAACATCCAAAAGCAGCTTGAGTTTGGTATTTGAAATCAATCTTATTTTAGTTGTATATATTGGCAGTGATATTGTGGATTTTAAGAATGACAACGCATTGGAAATTGTGATTTACTTTTTTGCATGCATCTGCACCACGACTTAAAAACTTTATTTATGGAAACACCTTAGGTATTGCTGTCCAGAGTTCTGGTTGATCTGAAAAACAGTGCTAATGAAAATTCTCCTTTTAAGGACTGTACCATTGATGAACCGGTAACCTTGATATATCATCTACTATTGTAGCTGTGAAGGGCTTCCTCTCTGCTCATTCATCTTGCTGGAATTCACTTTGGGGCACAATTTTTATACTAGAATACCTAGGGAACACTGTGAATAGTACTTTCTTGCCTTTCTCCACCATTGTAACAACAGCAAGTGCATGCTGGGATATCTAACCTTGCTAAAACATCTGGTTATTTAGAATGAGTTTGCAAAAACCAAGAGCGATTAAGTTAAAAATGGGAGTGCGGTATTCTTCAGTTTTCCCTAAATTTGAAACCTACCTTAGCTTCTATCAGATCATTCAAATTGGAGTTTTAGACCTTAAAAATGTTTTCTTCTGGCTCCTTGAATGTTGGTTACCTGTCCATATAGACTTACATTCAGGAGCAGACTATTATTCTGCCATACTTCATACTGCTTCCTGAGGAATATTTAATTTCAAGCATGGTTCTTATTTGAAGCCATTTTTAGTTTACATTTTAATGTTTGCCAACTAATGTTGCGCACATCACAATTAACCATAACCTGAGGGCTGAGGGGAGAGGGTAATCCCTGTAATTTCAGAACTACTGTAATATAGGTAGAATGCATAAATCCTACTTGCCATGTGCATGCAAGTACCTGGTTTGTTATAGCTTTCTTAGCAACTTTAGCCTGTGAATGCCTGTGCTGCTGTTAATGTCAAACACACACTCTGGTTTTGAAGCATGGTGAGCACTGTTTGCTAGGCATTAATAACTGTAAAGGAAAGGGAGAGGGGTCTGTTTATTGAATTTGACTCTTCTTCAAGACTACTCTCTTGCTTTGTTGTTTTTCAGTGTGAAAATGCATTACTTTCCTTCCTCAGAATGGGGCTATGGAATCTGGGTTACAGCATGAGCATGCATTATAAGTTTCTCCATCTGTTCGAGGAGGAAGATTGAGTTGACCTTGGATTTTTAAAGACTGAGATCTTTTTATTGCACTTTGTGGAGGGGGAAAGTTACACCTCCTCTGCCTTCTCATTTTAGGCTCCCAGTAGTCTAATGGAGACCCTTGAACAGCACCTAAACACTTTGGAAGGGAAAAAAGGAAACAGGTGTGTGATGATACTGGTAAAACTACCTGGTTGTTGACTAGCAGCTCCTCCCCAGCTTGGAGACTAGCCAGTATTTAGCTCAGGGGTGGGGAACCTTTTCCCTTTCAGGGCCTACCTTGAAAATTAGTACAAGCTTCAATGTGCTTAAGAGATGTATTCAAGAAAAGGAGGGTCCAGATAATGGATTTGTGCCATTGATCTGTTCCTATCCTTGTGTGCATGCCCTCATCTTTGCTCACCTTAAGCTGAGATTGGTTTTTCAGTGGCTGGAGGTAGGAATTGGGGATGGGCATCTGGATTAAATTGGATTCAGATCCATTACAGATTCAGATCTTTAATATGTGGATTTAATTGTAGATTACAGATTTGGATTTTTTGTTTTGAAACAAATGGGAAATTTTTGCATTGAAGTCAATGGGAAATGATCCATACTCCCGAGTCCTAGCTCTAGCCCTGGGACAATGGGTCTGAACTCCCCCACCCCTATTTCCTGGGGCCCCAGAGGGCTTGATTGAAGTACCACCACTGCTGTGCGGGCTCTGGCAGGCTCCCTCGTTGTGGGGCGCTCCAGATCACGCATGTGAAAAATGGCCTCCAGGGCTGTCTTGCACATGTACAAAATGGCCACCACCCTTAACCAAAATGGCAGTGGCCTAAATGATGTCACCGCTATTTTGTTTAAGAGCAAAGGCCATTTTGCACATGCTTGATCTGGAGCAGGGAGCGTGCCGTGGTGAGGGAGCTGTCGGAGCCTCCACAGCAGCGGCAGTGCTTCAGTCAAGCCCTCAAAGGCCAACAAGTATCACTCCAAGGCCCCAGTGGATGGGGGTGGGGGGAAATTCAGATCCATAACTGCAGATCCATTGCATATACTGATTAATCTGCAACTGCCCATTTTCTGATAGTTGCAGATTAATCCAAATCCAGAATGCCCATCCCTAGTAGGAACTGGATCCAGGAACTGGAAAGGGGCCACAGGAGAAACTTACCATGGGCTGCATTTGACCCCTAGGCCCCATCCCAGATCTAGCTCTTCTCCCACTTTTGTTAGGAAAGAGGATGATGTGAGAGAGCCATCTCTCCCAGAACAACACTAGGACAAAATAGCCAGGCTTACTCTGGGTATGTTTTGTTCCAGGAAACATACATGTGGCAGCTCTGGATGAGAAAATAACATCCAGAAAAAGAAATTTGGATCTCTTTTTCTTTCTTTCTTTCTTTTTTTAAAAGGGGGGTAGGGAGAGGGACCATTCGCCATAAGTTCCATGGAAGTAGTAAAAGGCTAACATTAATTGGCCCAAATGTCACCCACCCCAGTGTTCATTCTTAAGTCTGTTCTGAATTTTTGAGACTCTACTAAATATTCTGCATACTGATCCTCCTCCCATGAATTTTGTAGCTACTAAGCAATGTATGTCCTGTATATCTATAGACATCCCCAAATTTATGTCTTGTCGTGAGCATGTGCAACTCATGCAGATTCTTAGTGGGCTTGTACCTTTTTGACAGCAGTTTATTAAACACAATTGTTAGTGACAAATCCTACTTGCTGTGTATGATTCATTTTCAGAACAGACTCGGAGTAGACATATTAATGTTGTCCCTGGTGCTAGCTAAGTATTTTGGCTGCTATTGTGCAACAGAACACAGTTAACAGAGCCAATTTTAATTTTGCAAACTGTTCTTTCAGATATAATGGAATTGATTTTGGTTGCTTTTACGAGTTGTCAGGATCACTTCTAAGAAGAATAAACCAATTCCTCTTCCTGCTGTGTTGAGTGCATGATTCATAATTGTGATGCTAGTCATGTAGTTTACTAGTAACTTCGTCACCTCTTACCTAGATATAGGTTTACCCTTTTTTGAGGTGAGAAAAACGACTTGTCTGCAGTTAACACTGTGCTTTCTTTCCCTTTCTTTGTATATGCTCTGCAATACATAGTGAGGGGTAAGTATATATAATCTTTTATTTGAATAATCAAAAAGGCCTTTCTGTATAGCTTCTATAAATTTGTCTTTGTGTGTGGAGGTGGGGGGATGGTAGAGGGGCTCCAATCTTCAAATGGGATCACCAATGATATAATTGTTTTCACCACAAAATGAAATTATGGCTAAATTGTCACTTTAACAGGGTGTTAACGCACATTGTTCAAAAACTAATTAAAAATTTAGCTTGTTGTTGGACCAGTAAAATGTAAGATGAATAGACTATGGATGGAAGAGGCCCGTTTCAGGGAAACAATGACAGTTTTAAATAAAAGGTTGATTAATCCTCTGTAATTCTGCAAATAGAGTTAAGGCACCTGAAACTCATAAACCCCTTTTTAGTATGAATTTGGCACTTTAGGAAACTACAGTGTCTAAAATCAGCTATTTGTCTTTGTGGACTCACATTATATTAGATGACCCCTCCAGGTTTTTGCTAATGATTAGCATAGGAATTCCCAATGCAACTTGTATTGAAGTGAATGGGATGTGTTAGGTGATAAAATCTAGTACCAGTGCTAAACAGCTGGAAGATCAAGCTATAAAATATATGGTAATGATTGTATATCTGTTACAGGATGCTGATGCAAGGTAGTGTAATGACCATCTGCCTCAAATGTATATTTTTTATAGCATAACACTTTATTTAATGCTGACCTTAACTTTAACCTTAACTCTGAATTTCCTGGATATTAGAGGCCAATTGCAATATCCCTGTAAAGTTCCTATTTGCATTTTAACTCAATTTTAAATTAGCTTTTCATACTTTTCATAGCTTTTTATGGGAAAATTTATATTAGTGTAATTTTAATTTAGAACATAGGCCCTTTTGAAACGAGCTGTCGGTGCAGGGGGATGGGTGGAGACAGAGGTGGGTGGACGGTGTGCGGGCAGCCCATTGCACAGATGCCCACCCATCTCCATGCACAGAGGCACCTCTGTTGGCTCCAATGCCTACACATGTGGGTGATGGGTGGAGGTGGGGGGAGTGCGCACGCACCCCCAGCCATCAGCTGTGGCGATTGCACGTATGCCACCACCCACCCGCGCGAGGGGGGGGGGGGCGCGGCGCGCCAATGCAAAAAATAATGCTTGCTTTGCACCTCCACTGGTTTTAGAGATCTGAAAGTCTGAATGTTCACTTGGTACTAAGGACTGTTTTTGGTGATGCGGAGATGTCATTGTGACTCCTGTGCCAATCTTTCTCCACTTCGATCCACCTGCTAGAGGAACATGACCAGACTTCCCTTGCCCCATAGCAAGCCTTTGACTTTCAGAATGATCCTTCGGGGTCATTCCCCAAGTGCAGCTTATATGGACTGTAAGATTTGGCCTTTAGCGTCTCATGTAACTTTGAAACTCTGAGATCCAACATTTGTGTATAAATAGCTTTTATGGAACTGTCCATAAAGTATGTCATGCAAGAAAGGTGAGGAGGGGGATTGTAATTTCATAATGTGACATCACAATCCTTTTTTGTTGCACATTTTTCAATTCCTTGTCTGTTTAAAACCTAAAAGATATTGCTTGCATATAATAAATGGGGGGTGTCTAAATTACTGGCATTAAAATATGTGCAGGGTCAGGGGACATGACTTGTACAATATACTTTCTGGAGAGGCATCTGTAGTAATAATTACCGAACTGTGATGCGTGGAAGGAGGTAAAAACAGCCAAATAAAAAGTGCAACATACTTTATTGGCAGCTAAACAGCAAACATTTTATCTTAAAACTATTTGAGAATTTAAAAGATTACTCTTTAAATTTTTATCTGTTTCCTACATACATGTTCTCAAAGTGTGCTTACTTTGAATACTTTTTAACTTTTCTAGATCTGGTGCTCCTTCCCCGCTAAGCAAGGTAAGTAACAATATATTTACTTATTAAGATGACCAATTTCAGAGCAGTTTCTGATTTAAATAATAAACTTTGAAAATGTGAATTTGAATTTCTAGGTAGTCTTGCACAATTTGTTTGCAACTTGGCTGGGTGGTGGTAACTTGTTTGTGTAAGTAGCTGGCTTCTAATTGCCAGTCAAAGTTGAACTAGGTGAAGTTCTCCGAGGGTGGAAATACACTCAGATTTGTATCTTAAGTGTGGAACCCTGGGATGAACACAAGACCATGTCTAAGATCAGAGTCTTTTACCTGGACCTTGTCCCCAAAATAAAAGTCTCTCAAGTAAAGGAATTCAAACTTGTGTATAGAAGTTTTATAAACAGGATACAATGAATGGATAAATGAAAATGCAGGATGGATTATGTATAAATGATAAACCAAAAAGAAATACAAATGGAAAATGTGTATTCTGATTACAGAGTAATAAGGACTTGATTATAAAAGAAAATCAAAGAAAAAACTTAACTGCTAAGAATGTGTACTAACCACTGGCTAAGCAATTAGCGCACAGCTTACCCAAACCATAGCTACAGAAGCTTATGTCTGAGTAGATGTTTTGCCTGTAGCATCTGCAGATAGGTGCCTCAGTAGTTGAGGATAGTAGTGATGTCCCATGTGGGTTCGGATTCATCTGTAATGGGCCCTGGCACATTTACTGGCCTCAGGAGTTGACTGAAGCTCTGCTGGCCTCCTGCTGCTGCTGGGGGCGGGGGGCTTCTTAATAAAAATGATGTAGCTGCCATTTTAGTTAAGGGCAGTGGCCATTCGGCACATGTGCAAATCGGCCCCAGCTACTCTTAACCAAAATGGCAATTTTTCGGTTGCCACCATTTTGGTTAAGGGCAGCAGCCAATTGCACATGTGCAAAATAGTCCCAGCAGCCATTTTGCACACGTACACTGCTGAACGGGGAGCATAAGATGGCACCATGCTGCACCTGTCGGATCCCCGTAGCAGTGGCAGGCCAGCAGAGCTTTGATCAACTTCACCAAGGCCAGTAAATACATGCCAGGGCCTGGGAGCAGGGGAGGGGTCCCAAGGGATGGGCATGTATGAGTTGGGCTCAGACCAGGACCGGTTTCCCATTAACTTCATTAGGAAATTTTCCCATTGGCATCAATGGGATCCGAATCACAACAGATCTGCAAATTGCAGATCTGAATCTGCAACTGATTTGAATCCACAACTTAATCTGAATGGTCATCACTAGGTGAGGAACACAACAAGCTGCAGAGAGACTGATGAGGCTTATTCACAAAGTTAATGCCATGACCTGTACTAATATGGAAGTACATCATATGGGCTATGTGAGGTGATTATTATATTTGGGCACGGATATTACATTACCAAACTATTGGGACATGAGAATCCCCTTTGCCTAATATGTCTATCCTATGCTTGGTAGTATGGAACACATGCCATCTTGCACTTAGCACAAAAGTAGCTTTGAAGGTGGGTCCAAATATTCCTGTTGTGTTCTGTGGATTTTGAGGTCCAAATGCCACATCTGCTTGCCCTTCTAGTGAACCTGCACAATTTGCAGGTTCCTCACTTCTGATATGTTCTGTCTTAAGCCTAACACATGTTGCTTCTAGTTTAAGCTAAGTTCTGCTTAACTCAGGCCCATCTAGACCTTATAAGCCCTTATGTTCTATTGGCAGTCAAGGTAGTTTGCTCATAGAAACTAATGATGGCTACATAAGGGAAGCAAATACTCCTATTAGATCCACATTGAATACCAAGAGCAGCGAGGACTCAAAAGCCATGAACCGAGCGCTGTCTCTATACTGTAGACACTACTGCTTTGGAGCAACTGTGAAGTACTACTCGCAGTTTAGCTCATGCATAACTCTTGCACTGGAGCATCATCTACATAATTTGTCAGCAGTAGCCATTTCATGAGGCATTAGTGGTGCTGTTTACTAGGAGTGCCTTAAATTACACATTAGTCTCTGTTCATGTAGATACAGTCTACAATATCGCTGTAATGTAGAGCAAAAAGAAACTGCTGTTCATTCATAACCAGTATTAATGAGGTGCTAATATTGCTGGAAGCTAGGCAAACTGCACATTAAGTTGTACTGATGTTGAATAAGGTCCTAGGATTTAAGTCTCTATTTTCTGGTGGTCAAGTTTGCACTATATGAATTTAAAGGAAAAACATTGAACAGCCTTGCCATAAAATGGCTGAATCAAGTGCCTTTGGCAACCATAATGGATACCAGCACCATCACTTGGTTATCTTTTGATGTTTACAGCATGGAACCTGTACCACAGAGTCTATTGTTTGTTGTGTTAAAAAATGAAAACTAAATGTTTTAGTCAAAGCATTACTATGAAACAATTTTAAGTTGAATGCTACAACATTATTATTTTTCCTGAGGTAGCTCCAAAGGAAAGTCTCCTCCAAAAATGTTTGGATTCCACTAAGTGCCTGTTGTACTACTTTCAAATCACTGGTATTTATGCATACACAGTTCTCTTTCAAAAAAGTAAAGCATCAAACCAAGTAATTCTAGTACTTATAAAATTATTCTGATGAGCATTAAAATCTTCAGTGATTGCGAGCTAAGATTTGTATGCTTTTTTTTACTTTGGAACACTCCCATTCCAAAGAACTATATGGAACAAATACACAGCTCAATTATTTTCATTAATTCCAGAAAATTTGATATTGCAGCCCTAATGTCATGGCTATTGCTCTAAATCTTTTGTTGAAGTGCTAATAAAACTTCTCAAACTTTTTTTTTTTTTTTTTTTTTTTTTTAATATCAACTTTAACTTGCCATTGTTGACAGCCTGTTTCGGAATAGTCATACTTCCTGTTCTGCTTGTGTGCCCTGCTAGCCCAAGCAGATAACAGTAAGCCACTCTTGCACCTTAATTGTCTTTGACTTTCCTTCCCTATGAAAATATACATACCCAGTTTATGCTGTATCTATCAAAGAGTGATGAACTATCCTAAATATGATTTAATAAAGACATTACTAGTCTCTTAATTTATTTTCTGGATCTATAACTAGCACTGTTTTTGTGGGTGCATCCGGAATGAGACAAGGACTCAACATTGGGTTTTAACGGCCGTACTCTTTATTCGAATTATAATTAGGCTAAGTGGGGTAATTGCTTCTAAGCAATTCTGGTCCAGTACTCTTCACTCCTTAATGATATATAACATAACTGACAGGACTTGGCCTGAATGTGTCCTTCAGTGCCAGCCCCAAAACAACGTCTCTCCTTCACTCACTGGTCGTGACTGAAGGGGACAGTGTCCTTTCCAGACTGGAGTAAGGATGCAGTGTTGAAGGATTGAGGACCATGGCTGTCCCTGCCCTCCCTCTGAAAACACCTCTCCCAGGGATGCAACCCTTACGCTTGCCGTGCCCTGCTTCTGTGCCAGGTGTTGCCTCCCCATCTCTTAAGGAGATGCCTCCAATTTCTACTTAATTATGTATTCTAACAGCATAACAGTACTGGACCCATGCTACCGAGGGACCGCCGATTTTTAAATCAGACTGGCCCAACCCCCACCATGCCTAATCTGAACTCAGAGCTTCCACCAGCTTTGCCTTCAAGGTGGCCAAATAAACATCATTGCCTTCTGGTGACAAGTGTACTCCGTCAAAGCGGTAAAGCTTGGGGGACCTGTGGGTAATCCTATGAGAAATCAGTTTCCCACCCTTCTGGCGGAGCCACTTTCCCACTTCCCTATCTGACTTCAGAGCTCTGGTCCTACACCCAGGGGTTGGTACGACTCCCTGCCCCTATGGCCTCTAGAATTAATCAGCCCTGGTGTGACAAAGTGTGCCGGCAGGCCAGGGTCAAGCTTAAAAATATGTACTATGCCTACAGGAAGAGTCGGGTGCCTATTCTGCCTTCCCAGTACATTGCACTGAGGGCAAAATATAGGACTTTGATTAACAGTAAAAAGAGGGGCTTCTGGGATGCCCAGTGGAAGTCCCTTTTGCAGGCCACTAAGGGCGTTTATAGACGATCCCGCTTACAAGCGGGATCACTAAATGCCGGCTTTTCCCCCCGCGCCTTCTCTGCATGCCGTGTCTGCTGTTCAGACACGGCGCAGAGTGCTAGTGTGCATGCGCGCCCTTCCGCGCATGCGCACTTGCCCACGGAACCTGGTAGTGCGACGTTAAAGCTGGCACTTCGGGAATCCACGTCGGAGGGGGCAGGATCGCCTGCCCCCTCCGACGCGGATTAAAAAGCAGCCGCAGCGAGTAGACGAGAGCCAAGAAAGGCGGCTGATCAAAGGATCAGCTGCCTTTTTGGTCTCGTCTATAAACGCCCTAATGTAGGGAATGTTAGGGGGGGTTGGCAGTTGGTCAATGGCTCCACCGGGGGAAAGCAGAAGACGTCTGCTTCACCGCTCTCACCATCTGCTTAGATGACCCATTTCAAGGAGCTATAGAACTCCCCTGGAGGTGATAGGGACCAGCAGGAGGATGGTGGAACTCTTGGGTCTGAGGAGATATCTGCCTGGCCCCCGGTTCAGAGAAAGGAGGTTGAGGCAGTGGTAGACTCCCTTCGGAATAACCGTGCCTCTGGCCTGGATCTTATACGGGCCGAGTTTCTAAAGGCTTATAAGGATTGATGGTTTCCTGTTTGGGCTGTTTTATTTACGGCCATCAATACTACCGGTCGGACCCCTGGGGCCTGGGACAAGGCTATTATAGTTCCTGTATACAAGAAAGGGCCCAAGAAGGACCCAGCCAATTATAGGCCTATCAGCCTTTTGTCTGTGGTTTCAAAGGTGTATGTTAAATACCTTCTGGGGAAATTGATGGATTGGATGAAACAGGGAAAGGTTATCTCAGCAGAACAGGCGGGGTTCCAGCAAGGCCGTTCACCTGTTGAGCACTGTGTCATTCTGCATTATCTTGCTACCAAATATAGGACACACAGCGGGGCCTTTTATGTGGCATTCCTTGACCTCAGGGCAGCCTTTGATTCAGTGGATCAGGCTGCCCTGTGGAGGAAGTTGCAGGCCTCATCTATTGATAAACGGCTATTGGCCCTGATTCGTTCGCTCCATGCCCATTCATCCTTGAGAGTCAAAATGGACCGCCAAGGCCATATTACTCCCCCAGTTTCCACCTCGCTGGGGTTCAGGCAGGGATGTGTCCTGGCCTCCGCCCTTTTTAATTTTTTCATAGATGGTGTTATTCCTGCTGTGGCAGATCCTTCTTTCCGCCCCCAAAAATTAGCTACACACGCTGTCGACTGCTTATGCTATGCCGACGACGTTGCTCTCCTATCGCAGACTCGGGTGGGGCTCCAGTGTCAGCTCCATGCTTTGGCAGCCTTTTGCCAGGTGCACCACTTGAGCATCAACCATGGAAAATCTAAGATAATGTTTTTCTTTTCTAGATCAAAAACCCAGGCCTGGTCTGTTGAGGGCTTTGCGATTCAGCAGGTCCAGGCGTTCCGATATCTGGGTATCCTTTTCTATCGGTCTGGCTCCTGGCAGGAGCATGTAAATAGGGCCCTGAGGGCGGTGCAAGCCCCTGCTCTGTCCATCACCAGACTTTTTGCCAAGCAAGGTAGGACGGCAGTTATCCCAGCCCTTCAGGTCCATACTAGTAAGGCCAGGCCCCAACTGCTATATGGGGCTGAGCTATGGGCTCCCTTTCTTTCCAATCTAGTGGATAAGACCCAGTCCAAATTTCTGCAGCAGCTCCTAGGAGCTCCGCGAGGTACACCCCTGGCTGCAATCCGGTCCAAACAGGGCCAAAAACCATGGTCCCACGTCGCAAAGGAAGCTGTTTTCAAAATCTGGCTCAAAATGCAGTCTGAGCAAGGGTCAGCTTTTATTGAGGGGTGCCCTGGAGGATACCTTTCAAGACCAGTGGTCGATGCCCATTTGAGAGAGATGGGTATTTATCCAGAATATCTCCAACATAAGCCCCCTGGCTCGCATAAGAAGGAGGTCCTCTCTCAATCTAAGGATATCGGCCACCAAATGGAGCTCGGTAGGATAGGGCTGTCACCTCATATGCAAGACTATCAGTTGTTTATTCTGGAGATGGGTCAGGTGACTGTTTACCTCACTGCTCCCATCTCCGGTAGAGCAAAGTAACTTCAGTGCCTTCCCTTCTTGCGTCCTTGAGGTCTGGATCCAGGGTATCCCCTATGCCAAATGGCTTTGTCCGTTCGACAACCTCACAGTTGAGACCATCGGACATATTATTCTGCGATGCCACCTGTACAATGGACCACAGCAGGAATTCCTGGGATCTATTCTACGGCAGTACCCAGGAATTCCTGGGATCTATTCTACGGCAGTACCTATCCTTGATAGTGGGGACCTTGAAGTTATTAAAATGGTCACTGCATTTGTGTTACAGGCTGCTCATCTTAGAAATGTTTTTTTTAAGATCTATCCCTTTATCTCTGTCTAATATAAATGTATGATGATCAGCTGACCTTTATTTGATTTTATGGGGCTGTTATAGAGTGATATAGCTCTAACAACAATACTAGTTTTTAGTTTGGAATTATCCTGTAACCAGTGTTTGTTTGTTTGTTGTTTGTTTTCTGCAATGGTCTGTGACCACGCAATAAAGTATTTGATTTGATACCTGGGAAAGGGGAGGGAAAAGCAGAGTGACAGCAGGCTCCTCCAGTCAAGACAGCCCCAGTCCCCCACACCCCCAAACACAGCTTGCAGCTAGCCACAGGGCCCTGCTCTGGGAGTTATTACCTGGGGAAGGGGAGGGAAAATCCGAGAGACAGCAGGCTCCTCCAGTCAAAACAGCCCCAGTCCCCCCAGCACCAAACACCGTTTGCAGCTGGCCACAGGGCCCCGCCCTGGAAGTTATTACCTGGGGAAGGGGAGGGAAAAGCAGAGTGACAACAGGCTCCTCCAGTCAAGACAGCCCTAGTCCCCCACAGCCCCAAACACAGCTTCCTTCACCTCAAACCTCCAAATGACCTCGCCTAGTGGCCTCCATCTGCATGTTGAACAAGACGGGAGACAGAATAAGAATAGTACCTTGTGGGACCCTACAGCACAGGAGAAGTCCTGAGAGGACGATGAGCAATTGCCCACGGGACCTCCCCAACAGTAAGGAACTGAATCACTCTGGGGAATTAAGGAGGAGGGATAGGGCAAGCAGAGCCCTGGAAACGGGGGGACACAAAGGTACACACACCCACTCGCTTGAGCAACAGAAGACAGCAAGGCTCTGGTGGAAAAACAAGCCCTCAGGTTGGAATAGGGCTACCAGGATGGTGAGTCCCCAGCCTATATCATCATCGGGCACTGGGGCAATCACAGGCCTTAAGCGCTGCAACCTGCTCGCAGCCACACAGGGAAAAGGGAAGGGCTGGAGGCGTGAGACACTTGGGGGAAGGGGAGTGAGGAGGGCCCCAGGAGGGGGGTAAGGGAGGATAGGACTCTTGCTCGGGGAACACACCCAGGCACCCGTGCTCCCCCCGACGACGCCGGAAGGACACACTCACCTGAATCACTCTGTACTCCCAAGCACTCACCCACGCCCACACACACACAGCTCTCACTCGGTCCAGTCACACGCAATAAGGTTCAGGCACGAAGAACAATAGCACACGGCACAAGAGGGGCCAGTCTCACGGGCACACCAGGCTCCGATCACCAGCAATGCATCTGTCCCCTCAGCAGCCTTTTATCCTGTTCCCCCCAGGGCGTTGCTGAAGCCGCGCAGAGCGGCGCACTGGGGGGGGGGTGGCTGGGTTCGGCGTGGCCTGCGTCCTGGCCCCGCCCCCTGGAGTCTCGGCGTGCCGCTGATGCGGCTCGCTGCGGGGAGGCGTGGTCTCTGGGGGCTCCCTGGAAGGACGCTGGTCTGTGGATCTCAGGTTTGTTGCGGTGGGGGGTGCGGAGGGCGTGGGGAGCCCTGTTGCGGGGGCTGGCGCTAACGGGGTGTGGCCGCTACGGACCCCAGCCCCTGGCTTCCTTACAATCATTCAAGAACAGTCCCGCACACCCCCACCAGATCTCTGTCATGTCAATAAACTCTCATGATCAACTGTATCAAAGGCCACAGGAAGATCTAACAAGATATAATCTGTCTTTTAACACATTAATACATGTATTTAGTGTAGTCAATGGCCAAAATAATTAGTTACATTTTCAGGGTTTTCAAAAGCTTGGAGGATCATAAGCAAATGGAAGTGTTGTAACTCTTGCACGTTTTATTAATACAATACTTTCCCCTTCTCTTCAACCCCCTTCAGTCGTTTCAGTGATAAGAGAATGTATTAGTTGGCACTGGCCTCCAAATAAATCTGTTTTGGAACATGAAAACATTTGAAATGCAAGGCGTAGGAATTTAACATCTACTGAGTCTTAACTGGCAGCAAGTTATACAACTGAAGTATTGTGCCCAATGAGTATAAAAACTTTTACATTCCTGTGTTTGAATTTTTCTTTTCTTTTTTTCCTTTTTGCAAAGTTGTTAGTCCATTTGAAGGTCAAAACAGATCATTAAGGAATACCTATGAATCAGAATACTCTGTGTAGACACATCACCTTAATCCATAAATAGTAGCTAATTTCTTATTAAAAACAAATGTGGCTATTTGGTGTGGGGGAGGAATAAAGTTGATTTGCTATTCTAGTTCAAGGATTGATGAACATTTTTGAGTGATCCACATGTATGAAACTTTTTTTGTGCTAAATCTTTTTCTCCTCCAGTCTTCTCCAGTTACAACTGTTACATCTCCTAATTCTACCCCAGCAAAAAGTATTGATACATCACCGCCAGTCGATCTCTTTGCAACTTCTTCTACATCGGCTCCTATCAGGTGTGTTGAGCAATAAACATTCAAACTTTTAAAAACCATGACCTATTCTTCTGTATGACTGCAAACCTACTTTTCCTTCTTGAAAGTTGGTTAGTGTCTGTAAATTCCATAACTATTAATAATGATAGACTTAGAGCCATAATATTTTATGGTATTAATCACTGCTGCTGTTAACATTTTAGTATTGAAGAGTAATGTGTCTGTGTACCAACTGATATTTAATTCTGCTCTTGTTGTTGATGATTAGCATATAATTGGCATGCAATATTTCTAGCTTGAGTATTAATAAATTCCCATTATCATGTTTGACCTCATGCATAGCAACATTTCAGAAAATGGCTACTGCTGGAAATGAAAGTTTGTTCTTGTGGGTCCTGAGAGTTATGCAGTGAAATTATTTTGTCCTGATGCTTCAGGACAATGATCATCACAGTTCAATGATTGCTACTGTACTGTGTCCCTTAAGGCTGTTTCCACTAATAGAAATAAAAGACAAGGGACACTAGTCACCCATTTCAGTAGTTTTTATAATCCAGCTTCACTAGACAGAGTATCCTCAACATCCTTTGATTTCAATGAAAGCTGAATGCCTTCCACAGCTTCCAGGATCAGCCCCTCCTTCAGAAACACATTGGCTTGACCCTCTATCTATGATGTGTCCCCCTACTGAGAGAGACTGCAAATGGAATAGGCCATATAAACACGGGGATAATAAACTCTTCCACAGTAAAACCTTTTACAATTTAAAACCTCTCCTAGCTAGTTTTCAAATTATTATTGTTGGGGACTTCTGGGTCAAGGGTGGAGCATCTGTACATTAGGGATGGAGTTTCTTAGGCTCTGGGTGGGATTAGCATCTCCCCACTCATCAGTCCAAAGTTACAACAGCAATACCCAAGTCCTTGTTTTATAGCTCTTTAGTGTCCAGTTTGACACTGGAGCAAATTTTAGTTTTGCAAAATTTAAACAAGTATTTGTACTTAAGTCTTCTCTCTCTCTCTCTCGCTTGCTGTAGCTCTTCCAAACCATCCAGTGATCTTCTAGATCTTCAACCAGATTTCACATCTACTGGGCAAGCAGCTTCAGCAGCTCCTGCAGGGGCAACTTCCTGGGGAGGTAAAACTGACCTTTTAGTTTTAGTCTTTGATTTTCTTTCCCTTCTCATAGGTAAATTTGGGGGGGGGGGGGAAGAGACACTTCTGACTCGTGGAATGTACAAATAAAATGATCCAAAATTGGTCACTGGGTTCCAGTGTTCTTGTTTTTGGTTTTGTTAGCTAGGGTCAGACTTGTAAACCCTTTGGAGTGGAAAATACTCCTGGATTGAGCCTACTGCAATGTAGACTAACCACAGTTGTCCACTGAAAAGCCATGAAGAACCAACTGACCCAGCTAAAGCTACTAAAAGGGTGTACTGATGTAAATAGCCATGGTGCTGCCTGAAGATAAGGGAGATTAGAATTCTGTTTCTGGCTCTATTGCTGATTTGGTGCTTGACTCTGGGAAAGTTACTTCAATGTCTGTATGGTTTTCTTATCTGTAAAATGGCGGTGATGTTACGCTACAAAGATGGCCATGTGAGAACTATGGAGGAAACGCATATGACTGATCGCTAATGCTACTCTTTGGATTTCTTAAGTTGTTAAGTTGTCCTTCCTAAATCATGATGGATATAACTCGTAGCTTCACTGAAAATGTGTGAACCAGGAGTGGTGATAAATGCTGTAAACACTATCTCCTGAAATAACTTGCAATAGAACAAACGTGCCATTCCTGCTATAGCTGTGTTTATGCTTATAACATTCTCTAATGAAAATCTTTGCATCAAACGTGACTAGGATTATGAACTGGCAGGAAAATGCTGACAAAAGGGATCTGTCATGAAGTTATTTTAACCAAGTCTTAATCAGTTGGAAGCGTAGAACATGGCATGCTTTATCACAAGCCACACAATTGCTACAAATTTGATCTTCTGCATCCGCAGAGATTGAAATTGCTGAAAATGTACTACTACGTGATTTAGGTGCATTTGAAACTGCTACCCTTGAGGGTGGGTATTTTCTTTTACGGGTTTGATTTTGATGGGGAAGGAAGAGGCCGGAGGCATTTACACAGCACCAGCACTGATGGGGTAATGCTACACAAATTATGTTCTTTGTACTTGTACCCCATTAGCATGATGTTATATGAATGCTGCCTAATGTTGCTAGTGCTGTTTTGAAACATCAGTTCTAGGAGGCAGCTCTGTGATGCACACAAATATGCATGAATGCAAGTTAATTTTAGTAAATAATAATGCATATATTGCCATAAACTTCCGTTAAGTCTCGCACCCTGCTGTAAACCATGCTAGGGGCAGGATGATAACCTGTGCAAAACATGACACCTATAGCAGGTGTAGGGCTGAAACTGCTAATATCCAACTCTTCGATATTTTTTGCATTTTCTGGTAGCATTCGGAATGCTCAAGTGAATATTCATACTAAAAACAATATTTGCATATTTGTTAATTCCTGGTGTACTGTCATTTTGCTTGGTTATTTAATTGGATATCCCGTCAAATATCCAACCGAGTGATGACTGAAATACCAGAGGTGAATACCCAAATGCAATGGGCATGAATAGTGTTTCATACCTACTTCACCAAACCTGAAAGAAAGTGGGTAAATTTAATAAATGCTATTCACCATGAATATTTCAGAACTAGCTGGGTGCTCAAAAGTGTCAAGGTTTGTGGGAGCTGGGGGCTTTAGGCATTTATGGGACATGGAGGGAGGGGTGCGTGTGTGTACACAGAAGCTGTCTCATGGAAGCTGGGGTATCTAGGGTATTCAGGGGGGACAGTGGGCAGGGAGAGACATCTGAAGATGTTCAAGAACCATGTAGAAATGTGGGTATCGGGGTCCTTTGTGGGAGCTTCTAAAGAGGGAGGCAATGGCAGTGTATGGGGGAACTGGAGTGAGATTGGTAGAGATTGAGGGTAAACAAACCTGATGCTGGCCCATGTTGGCCTGCTGTGGCCTGGTACTACCTACAAGTGTAGTCCCACACCACCAGATGTGGGCCCACTACTGTCCCCAGGCAGGTAGGCAGCTGGCCCAGGATGTGCTCTGGACCTAATCCCGAGTGCTCATCCCAGGCCAAGAGCCACCCATGCAGGCCAGCATGTTTGTTTGGCACAGATGCCATGATCATGCACCATGGCTGTGTCTAATGACGGGGTGCTGGGGGCAGGACCAGCCACCACGTTTGTTGTGGTCCCCCCCCCACACAGGCCGTGTGCGGGGGGGACCACACACACAGACTCTCCCAGTGGCCGGGCCATTTGTTCCATGCTGCTGTGGTTCTCCGTCTCGAGCCAGGTTGGTGAGCCACCCTGCCACCTGCATGTTTATTTTTACCTTGAATAGTGGGACAGGTATGGGAGTTTCTGCAGTTAGGGGTTACTGGGAAGGAGAGCCTGAAACTGGTGCTAAGCACGCCTCACCTTTTGTCCCTACTGTTAGCTATTTGGTTTTTGCCCTGCTTCAGATTATTTCTCTTTCTGCCATTTAGCAGAGGAACAGAGGCCCCTAGGTTGACTACTTACAGGAACCAGAGCAGCCTGTAGAGTTGGCAGGTTGCAACTGCAGACACTTCCAGTAGCCACACACCCCCTGACCATGTCCCCTTCATGCATGTACCTCTTCTCCCCCTCCCCCTTCTTGAAAGGATACTGAAATTATACCATTGCTGTGATATAGCAAGGCCATTTTTAGAGAAGCAGGAGAACAATTTCCAATTGTGCCCCTTGGAGGCTTGGAGTTCTCCAAGTGGCATACAGGTCACATTTCAGCCATGACTGTGCTAAAGAGAAGATTGATTCAAAGGGTGTTTATAAACAAGATGATAGCCCACACCAGGAGGGTGTTCATCCCATGTTCGCTGCCCATTTATTGGGTGGCTGCAGGATGCATGCTCTTGTGCACCACAAAGCCTTCATTTGCAGCCTAGTCCAAAACATCTAGTCCAAAACACCTAGAGTGCTCAGTGGTCAGAGCAGCAAGTGCACTCGCTGCTCTCTCTCTCTCTGAGGCATCTACTGTTTACTTGCACTTTGGAGTGCTCAAAAGTGGGGGAGGGAGCAGAACCCAGGAAGCAAACAGTGTGTGGAGTAGGACTGAAAGAGCAAGCCACTGCGGTAGCTATTTCCGATGGAAAGATCTCTTGCTCAATGAGCAGCACGGTGCAATAGAGACTTTCATTCTGCTACTTTTATTTCGCTACTTCTGCCAGCACTTTCCAACATGCAGTCACGGTGCGAAGTAGAGGAACAATGTTTCTTCTGAGATTATTCCGACACTTTCCGATGATTCCGATGTCGCAGAGCAAAGGTCATGGAATTAGCGGCATGCCGGCGGAAAAGCTGCAGAAAGACGTGGGCAATTCCGAAATGGCGGAATGGAATAGCGGCACGGAAAAAGGAGTTGCCAATTCCCCATGGCTGGGAATTATGAAGTTGAAGCGTGGTTGTGGGTGGAGTGCAGTGCCTGCCCATGTATTGGGTTTGTTGCGTGAAACCCCTGGAGTGGTAGCTGCCCGGGCCAAACACAGGACTCTTGTGGGCTATCATTCATTTATTTGTCTCAAAGTGTTCTGAAAAATTGCAGACTCCCTTGAAACCTTGTATAATGCAGCTAGTCTTTCTCGTAATCAGTATTGGCTGTAATTCAAAGGGAATTTAACTTTGTAAGGGAGTGTCTGTATTTCAGTTACTTTTAATTGGGAAATGGTTTCTGAATGCCTATACTGACCCACTTCATATATCTGCTATCTTTTAGTGTAAAGCAGGCTGGTAGGAAGATCTGTTGGCTAGAAAATCTTTTTAAAGACAAAACTAAACAAACTCACTCATTTCAGAATATGTAAAGCAACACAGTCTGCTTTTCTGCAGCAAGAAGATGAAACCGCGCTAGAGACCTCCTTCCCTGGTTTTTTAAATTACAGAATGTACAGTGGTGTTTGTTTTACAATCTGTAAAACTATAATGATGGGAGCTGAGCAACTTTTTTGTCATTAATGTTGCTACTTATCAAATATAATATTGCATAAAATTGTTTTAAGTATTGCAGTAATATAAAAGGGGAGCTGGGGACTAGCCCTGGGATATACCAGGTTACTTCAGTCAATGGACTTAGCAGTAGGGTGGAGATAAGAGAACTACGCTCCTTATTGATTTAATGCCACACTTCAATAAACAAGATATACAACCAGAGTAAAAATACCAGGACAATAACAGTATACAACAGCATATGCAATTATATATTTCGTGCACAAAGTCTTCATTGGTTGTGATCATTGTACCTAACTTATGGAATGCTTGGATATCAAAAGAAACTTGTAATTCTGTAAGAGGAAAGAAAAGGAAGTCGTATTCATTAAAGACCCTTTGTGTACACATGCAAACTTACTTGAGGAATGCAAATTCTAATTGTTATGGCAGCGGTCTCAGAAAATTTGCCATCATATGCTACAGTTACTGGTGTTGGCTCTAATCCAAGTACAAATTATAGTTTTGGTAACCTCTTTTTTTAGTCATTGGAAATTGTCCTATTTGTGATGGATGTTGCTGTGGCAAGTGGTGATCTTTTGGTTTCTAAATGAATTTATGGAGAGTGTGCAATGTTTTCTAATGGAAAGCTAATTAACAGATTGAGTTTATTCTCCTTTTATGAGTCCACTTGCATTGAACCAGGTCAAGTAGTTAGCAAACAAGTACAATTGGGCTAGAAATTATGCAAACCAGCATTGTCAGTACATCCAAACTCTGCCACATATTAGGGTAATTCAGTTTTTGGTCTGTCTGTCTCAAAAGAATTCCACTGCTTTTTGAAAATCAGTCGGTTGCTGACCTAAAGGAGAGAAGCTTTATACATTTTCACTGTTCCATTCAGCTCATTTACAAGTCTCATATATTATTTTGTAACAATGGGACACACATTTCCCTTTTCATAATGCTTGACTACCTTTCCTGTCCATACCCTCAATACAGCAGGAAACCTAAATAGAGTATCTTCTGAGTGGAAAAATTTTTGTTTGGTGGTGCTTGTTTTTTTAACTAATCTAGCTTTGTAGCTTTTTAATTTCCAGTACTTGACTTTTGTGATACTATAGAAATTGTGCTCAATCCAAGAACTTCTGAGGAACTGCTATCTTGCTTTTTCAGCCAGGCCACTTTCCAATACAGGTTCCATGTACAGGTTTACAAAAGTAACAACATTTTCTTATTCCTTAACTGCATGGGGACTCCAATTTCCAAATGATATTGGAGATGGGAGACAAACAAATAAGTGTCACACGCAAGTAGTAACCTTAAATAACTTTTATAGAAGCATAGATGTATTCAATATAACTGGTCATTGTAACACAAAGCTCAAGTAGGATCTCTCCCAGTGGATTCTTTATGGAAAAACATTTGATTCTCTTCTTAATCTGAGAAGTACAGTCATCCAGAATTTACTAATCACATTGATTGCAATCCCAAGCGGGATCTGCATGGGATCCGCATGAGATCCACACAGGTCCTGCATGGGATCTGCTTGGCACAATGCAATTCCTATGGAGATGCTTGCAGTTTACACACACACTCGCGCAGGATGCACACAGCGTACGCAGGGCATGGGATCACCCCCATTGTCATTTCAACGAAGCCAGACCCTTGTTGGGAGAAGAGTATGTAGAACTTAAAATCAATCATAAGATCTAGTGCACCTAATCAAAATCCCACTGAAGCTGATAGGCTCACACTGACCTTTGCGGGATTTGGATCAGGTCTTAATGAGCACAGAGAGGTTTCTATGAAAATGTGTCTATTGCAGAGCATTTGCCAACAACCATCATTCTTAGACCTGCATAAGTCGTTCTATTCACACCATGTGACTGTAACTGGGAGATGAATGATTCTCCTTAAAGAGGCCACTGAAAGTCCTTGCAGTGTTCCAAGGAACTTCATTAACACTGATGGATTGAAGACCAGCACAATTGTGGGACAACCCCATTGCAAAAATAATCACATATGCCAATGCTAGTGTCCAGATCAAACCGATAAATAGGGCACAACTGGATTAACTGACAATACTAGTGATGCCTAAAGACTTCTACTGAGCCGTTCAGTCACTTGAGTGCATATATATTACAATGTATATTGAGAAAATTGTTTTTCATACACCCCTTTCATCGAATGTTGTATTAATGAAAATGTTCAATCGAAACTAATTTGTCAAGCAAATGATTTTTGTCAATTAAAATGTTGTGCTCTGGGAGAAAATAATCAAACCAATTCTGTAACCACTTTAGTCAGTTATGCATCAGGCTGTTTTTGTTTTTAGGAGCATTAGTAACAGACCTGATTGATGCATGTAAAATCTATTATATAGTGTACCACCTATAGCAAGTCAATCACCAAGTAGCATCTTGCTGATTGAGGGATACTCTGCACAATGTGACTAACATATATATATTCACTTTGGCAGTTTTGTTAACTCTCTTGTTTCTTTATATTGCTATCCTGTAATGGAAAATTTTACAGATCTCTTGGGAGAGGGTGAGTAATGCTTACTTTCTAAGGTAATCTTAATTGAGAATTGTTAATATAACTATAATAGCTATAGCATGTGTTCTACTTTTTGCAGTCTAGAGCTAGTGTGTTTTTCCCTCTTCCGCTCACTGTTTCCCTTTGATCTTCATATATGGTCGCATATAGACAGTCTGGCTGCACTTTCCGGTGTTACCTCTGAACCACAGATTTCAGATCCATTTGCACCAGAGCCTAGCCCAACTCCTGCTGCAACTACTGAAATTGCAACTGCTTCAGCTTCTTCTACAACCACTACAACTGTTGCTGCTGTCACTGCTGAGGTGGATCTCTTTGGAGGTTAGTTTGGCTACTGCGCTACTCTATTGCTGTGCTTCATAAAGGGAGAAAAAGCAGTATAAAAGTCATCAACTTCCATGGTCTGAGCAGACTTGGCAAAAAGGTTTCATGGTATCCCAAGTTCCCAATTTTTTCTAGTAACTAAACAGCACAATGGAACTCCTATGTTTGGCTGACTTGAAAGGGTTTTGTTGTCTCAGTATATTTTCACACTTGGTAAGTTTGGTAATATGTTACAGAATCTTTTTGTAGTAGGGAATATATATACTGTGATGTCTCTAGTTAAGGTATATTGGTTCATAACTCATTATTAACAGCTGCACAAACTGGCCAAAAAGAGAACCATTCCAGAATAAAAATTGTGTTGGGACATCCTTGTAATAGTAACCCTTCACAGATTTTGATAGGTCTCTCTTAACACAAAATTCATATTGAACTCGTTCAAGTCTCTTTCTTTCTTCTTTCTTTTCTGATATGAAGAATTTACATCCTGCTTCTGTACTGCACTTAAATCAGGGAAGACTTTTAATAATAATCTAAAGAACATGTTTTATGCTAACTCTTCCATAACGAAATGGGAAACAAATGCATAACTACAGGTGAATGCAGAAGAAAACGATAGTTGTAATCAAACTTCAGATTCACTCTGACAGCAAATCTGGGAGGTTTCATAGAAATGTTTTTGCAGAGTAGCATATGGGTATTATAAGAAACTTGTAAGCCTGCTCTAGGTCTAGTCAAGCGTCAAGCAGAGAAGAGTGTAATAGAAAGCCAGTTCCAATGCCCTTGTTGCAGACTCTCAAAGGAGTAGCATCTGCTTTGGGGGATTCTGGGCAATTAAGTCCCTGTAGTAGCCTGGGCACAAGAGTTGGGAGTAGGGGATTATATGATGCCTCAGGTGATTTCTATAAAAGTGAAAGTGAGTTTAGCCAGAGAGACTACAGGGAAAGAATGACAGAGGGGAAAGGTTCAGGAGAGCCTAGTTCTGTGCTGTTGAGGTAAAGAGACTTCATAGGGGGAACGAGTGAGTGCTTAATGACGTGGTAGAAATGGTGGAGACGAGGCTCAGAGTGAAGCCAAAACACTATGTGGTGCAGAACATTAGAGGTTATTGAAACTCGTGGAGGTCTGTCAGAGAGTAGCTTGGAGACTGGAGAGTCAAGGCCTGTAGCTCTAAGGGGGAAAGTCAACTCTTTATTTCAGGGTCTAAGAGCTGGACTACTCAAAAAGGAGTTTTCATGTGGAATAGCTGCTTGTCTTTATTGGTAAGAAGTTTGGTGTGTAGGAAAAAGACACCTTGGGGCAGTTCGTTAACTTTTCATATTTTTTATCCTTCCCTTCCCTCAGGGCAGGTTGCAATATATAAATATGTTAAGAAATACACAGATAAAGCCAAATAAACTCGCTTAGCTCTCAATATATTAAAAATACACAAATAAAACCAAGTGGAATAAAATAAAATCCCCTAACCCACCACTCCCCAAACCCTATCCCTGCTTGCCAAATGCCTGGCCAAACAGATCTTGCATTGCCTCTGAAAAATGAGCAGGTTCAGGCTTAAATGACCTCCAGGAGAAGGGAGTTCCAGTTGTATAAAATTGGAGTCTCCCATATGTTGCTGTGGGCTAGAAAGAGAAGTAAGGCAAAGCAACACATGGCCAACAGGTGCAACAGTCTTTCCTAATACAGGTGCAAATAAGCCTAAGTGCAAACCTGTAGCCTGGAAGTACCATTACAGTTGCAGTTTGTTCTGCCTGAGTTGAGTATTTGCATGGTCTATTATGAAGCCGTTCTTGGAACCATTTTTAAAAGTGTACTAATCTATTTAATAGCTAAATTTCTAATTTAGCTAAATTTCAGCATACTAATACTTGTGTCCAGTTGTTGTGCTTAATTCATGTTGGAGACTTTCCAAGGCCCAAATGGAAGCCAGGCACTTAAATCAATCCAAAATCAAACTGCCATTTGTGCCTTGCTAAGTCTCCCTTTAAAAACAAACAAACAAACAAAAAAATCCTGCTGAATATGTAGTAAAAAGGAAATGACTTTATCAACACAATTTTTTAGAGTTAGCTGGGTTACGCTCCTGATAGTGCCATAACCTAGAGACTGATGTAACAAATCAACCCGCTTTTCCTGAATCTTAAGTAAAACTTGGAGTCTCCCTGCTTTTTTGGTGCATGTAGGGATTCCTCAACCATTTGAGCTACAGTAAGAAAAGTACATATGCATGTAACTTCTGATTTTAAGATTCTGCATCCAGTACGATACATACAACTTTAAACAGCACTACCTACAAGTGTAAGAAATGTAATCTGTTAAACTGCAGATAGATATGCCTACATATTTCAGAAAGTATCAGACTGACAGCCTTATCTAACTAATAAAATACACTTTTCAAATCCTATTCCAGACGCAGCCTGCAGTAATTTTATTTATTAAACTTGCCAGTTTGCTCACATCCTCCGTGATTAACAGGTATAAATGAGTTATCCACTCTGAGAGAACCAGAACCCATCTTAAACAATTTCCCCCCTAAGAAGTACAGAACATGCAACTTACACCTTTCCTCCAACTTCTGTTGATTATGAAAGTTTTAGTATTTATGAGGAATTTGTCAACAGTCCAGTACTGGACTATCGGTCTCTAATTTTTTAAAGCATCCATAGCTTGTTAGACTGTGTCTGACAGTACCATTGGTGCAAACTTAATTATATCTGCTGGGCCCACTACTTTGACCTATTGGAGTGACTTCCTAGGAACGTAAGGATAGTTTGGGGGCCACAATCTATTCGTCTAGATTTTTCTGCTGATATTGGCCATTAGAGATACTTCTGCCTACTCTTATAATGTAGAGCCATTTCTGTAGAGCACCAGACAACAATTAAAACCTATCTGATTCTAGGTTTCAATAGCTATTGGATGGCCTCTGTCAGAGTTGGAAGGAACCACAAGGGTCAGCTAGTCCAGCCCCTGCTTGGATGCAGGAAAGCTACAACATCCCGGACAGATGGCTGTCTAGCCTCTTTTTGAAAACTTCCAGTAACAGAGAGCCTATGGTTTTCCTAGGCAACTTGCTCCATCACTGAACAGCTTTTACTGTTAGGAAATATTGGAAGGGTGATCTGTCCCAATAATCTGGATCAAACAACCCAGCTTCTATAGGTTCTTACTACCTATTCCTTTGGCCAACTTCCTTTGAATATCAGATGCTTTTTATTCCCTCTTCTAATTTTATTTCTCCACTTTTAGTTCACTTTGCTTAAAATCTAATAAAATTTGTTAGTGCAGTTATTGCTTGAAAATGCTTTATCTAATCTGTTTTGTACAGTGTTGTCTACACAGTGAGCAGTGAAACCTATACATTTTTTAAAAGAGTGATTATGTTGAACAGAGAACGTTGGGGAAGATACCCAAGCCAGAACGGTTCTTTGCAGGTGATGAATCAGAAGAGCTGTCACAGATCAAAGTGCTGAGCAAAATGGTGTAAACTATTATTAAAATCAGAATAGTCATATTGATAAACAGGGCTTATTGGGGAAGAGTCAACATGGATTTAGCAAAGGGACGTTGTGCCTCACTAATATATTGAATTTTGGGGGGAGTGTGAACAAGCATGTGGAAAAGGGAGGGCTGGTCAATATAGTGTATCCGGATTTTCAGAAAGCATTGACAAGAGACTCTTTTAAGACATTAAAAAGTTATGGTATAGGTGGCAGTGTCCTATTATAGATTGGTAACTGGTTAAAGAATAGGAAACAGTAGGACTAAATGGTCCGTTTTCACAATGGAGAGAAGTAAATAGTGGTGTGTCCCAGGGATCTGTACTAGGACCAGTATTCTTTAATGTATTCATTAATCTGGAAAGGGGAGTGAGGTGATCAGATTTGCAGATGACACCAAGTTATTCAAGGTAGATGAAACATGAGCGGACTGAATGATTGTAGGGGGATCTTGCAAGACTGGGTGACTGGGCATCTAAACAGTAGATGAAATTTAATGTTGACAAGTACAAAGTGATGCACATAGGGGAAAACAATCCAAATTGTATGTTCACAATGCTGAGTTCTAATCAGGCGTTATCAATCAGGAAAAGGACCTGGGAGTCATTATGGAAAATGCATTGAAATTCGCAGCTCAGCGTGCGGCGGCTGTCAAAAAAACAAACAGAATGTTAGGAATTATTCATGAAGGGATAGAGAATAAAACTGAAAATATCAAAATGCCACTATTATAATAATTTTATTTACATAGCGCACACACCACTCACCTTAGATGGCACTCGGAACATTTTACAAAAAAACTTAAGTTTTAAAACACTATATACAAAGCAGTTTAAAACAGTTAATAAATTTTTTTTAATGGGGTAGGAAAAAAAGGAGGAGAAAGTACATTGAGGGAACTATCAGTTGATCCTAAAAGCACCTAGAGAATAAATATGTTTTCAGGTGCTTTTTAAAGGTAAGGAGGAAGAAATGGAGACAAACATCTGGAGGGAGCAAGTTCCACACCAAGTGGCCCGCCACAGCAAAAGCCCAATTGCCTGCCAACTTCAGATGCGATGGCGGAACCCCCAAACAGCAGTTGGTTCCTGAGCGCAGATACCCATCAGTCTATGGTGCGACCGCATCTTTAATATTGTTTGCACTTTTGGTCACTCCATCTCAAAAGACATAGTAGAAATAGAAAATGTACAGAGAAGGGCAACAAAAATGATAAAAGGGTATGAACGGCTTCTCTATGACGAGAGGGTGGATAGGTTGGGGCTCTTCAGTATGGAGGAGAAAGGACAGAGAGGATATGATATAAGCTTATAAAATCATGAGTGGTGTGGAACAAGTTAATAGGAAATTGTTATTTACCCTCTCAATTAGTACTAGAACTAGAGGACACTCCATGAAACTAACAGGCAGCAGACTTAAAACAAATAAAAGTAAGTATTTTTTCACTCAACGCACAATTAAGTTGTGGAACTTGTTACCAAAAGATGTGGTCAAGGCCAATATTACAACTGGGTTTAAAAAAGGGTTGAACAAGTTTCTGGAAGATAGGTCCATTAGCTGCTGTTAGCCCTGTAGGTTTGTGGAATGTAATTTCTTACTGTTGGGAACTGGGAGTGAACAACAGGGAATGGATCACCCCATTGTGACCTGTTGGATACTACTTCCAAGCGACAGAGATTGGCCACTGTCAGAGACAGGTGCTGGGCTTGATGAACCATTGGTCTGACCCTATATGGCACTACTTTTTGTTCCTATTTGATCTTCTCCCAAGCTTTACTTGACATAGTACCTAGTGATAAGTTGTAAACATGGTGGCCACATATATATTGGAAGGAATTGGGTGAATGTATTCAGAAGAAAAGGGAAATGCTAAGATCTGAGGGAAGGCAGAAGGAGAAAGTGTGGCAATAATGTGAACTACCCATATGTGAGAAGACTTTTTTTAAAAGGAAAGGACGTTGAATTGAAAGAAGAACTTTCAAAGGAAAGGGCATTGAATTTCTTCAAGTTAGTGTTGTGGTGTTCGGAGTTTAGTTTAGATTATTTATGCAGTTCTTCAGCCTTGCTTGCTGATATCAAATCTTGGCAGCATGCAAGCCTTCTTCCCACTCCCCCAAGCCACTCTGTAGAACCCTAATGTACTTGCACCTTGTCCCTTGCAAGGAGGATGTTGGAGAGAAGGAGCTTGGTTTCAGATGCTAATCACATTTCTTAATGCCGCATTTGATCGCATTTAGATACTATGGTGATGAGCTCAATAGAGATACCTTAAAAGAATGGAATAAATGCCAGTATTTGGTACCAAAGCAAGCTAACATTAAATTCCATAATCAAAAAACCTCCCATTTACAAGAAGAGTTAAGACTCTTGCAAATTCAATCATGCACTAAAAAGCATGGAAATTGCAAGTTAAGGCTCCCACCTTAACTTCCATGCCACATTAGCAGTAAAGACATTGTATAGTCTCGCATATTTTGCTCACTTACAACTTAGGCTCCATGCACCCACACTTTGCCTTTGTCTTTCAGCCCCAATCCTATTCCTCTTTGCAGGTTGGGGGCAACACTGAAGTTGGGGACAGGATGCAATCATGCTTTTTAGTGCATGGTTGAATTTGCAAGAGCCTTAACTCTTCTTGTAAACTAGAAGTTTTTTTTATTACGGAGTATCCAGTGTTTTGTTAAATGCAATGCAATGGAGAAAATTTGTCATGCTAGCACAGTAGAATGCTGAGCAGCTTAACCACTTATGGGAGCAGGGCTTAGGGGGGAGGCTAAGGTGGAAGAACTTCTCCCTTCACTTTAAAGGTTGTTACTTCCTTCAAATAGCAAGCAAGACAAAGCTGGATTTTTACTGGTAGTTCCCTGCTTTACTAAGAATACAACAACTTTGGTTCGGTTTAAGCACTGCAAGCTTCCAAAAAATGCTCTCTGTGATCTCTTGCTCATGGCTTGTACAGGAGTCTTCCACTCTACTCCCAACTGTCAGAGCTCTTTTCCTTGTGCAACACTGGCCATTCTGCTTTCTAGGACCTCCCCTTGTACAGGACTCCTCCCTCCTTGTACAGGGCTCCCTGACTCTTCTGTGCCCACGTACAGGACTCTCCACCTGACATATTGCTGCCCATCCTGCAGGTCCCTCACTGTTCTCCTCTGTCCAGGGCTCTCCCCTAGCACAATTATGGCCATTATTCTGCAGCTCTCTGTTTCTACAAAACTCCCCCACTTTACAGTGGACACTCCCCTTGGACAGTGCTCCCTTTCTTGAACAACGCTGCCCACTCTACAGACTTCCCCCTGTACTGGGTTCCATATTCTGTATCCCCAATAAAGCTGCTCCCTGTAAAGTGCTCCCCCTGTGCATGACTTCCACTGTGGAAGCTATTTACCGAGGCTCTGCCCCTACTCTCTCCC
>QEPC01008879.1:3237331-3275768 GCA_003113815.1 Sphenodon punctatus | reverse complement strand
ACGTGCACTTGAGACCTCGCATCTTCATGAATGTTAGACCCCTTGTCTCTCCCTCTGTTCCCCTTCCTAAGTCTCTCCCCCAGCTCCTGTCTCTCGGATTGTAAGCCCTAGGGGACAGGGACCGTGTCTATTTTATTACTTTGTAAAGTGCCAGGTACACTGCTGTCGCTATATAAATGTTTGTTAATAATAATAATAATAAAAATGGGGCAACTTGTGTGGCTGAGCTGTGTCTGCCATGCGGCACAGCAAGCTCCCCTGCGGGGCTTTGAGCAGCTGGCACTGTCATCTGCCATATACAACCACATTATGGCTGGTGACAGGATCTTGCTCAGGCCAGGAGAGGAAGGCTGGGCAAGGCTGGACTGCTGGCTGGTACTGCGGTCCACCCCGGCCACGACAGGAGCTCTGACAGCAGCTGCCCCACGGGGGGTGGGGGGTGGGGGGGTCAGGGCTGATAGCCTGCCCAGCTTCCCACGCTTGCCTTCTTTACAGCAAAACGATAAGTCCTGGCTTTTCCGCCAGGCATTTGGTGGGGGTGATGGGGCAGAGGGGGAGTGGGTTCGGGTGGTTGGATGGACTCGGGGTTTTTTTAACCTCCTGTTTTTTGGATGTATTTTATCTAGTTTTAATGTTTTTGTTCGTTATGATTGTAAGTTGCCCCAAGCTGCTGAGACAGGAGGGGCAGGGTATCAAGTTTTTTAAATAAGTGTGTGGGCATTACTTGCCCGCCATGGGGCCACATGGGATTTGGGCCCTTCGCAGCCCATGTGGCTGCACCTTAGTGTACTTAGATGGGGCCTAAAGTTAGCTTTTAATTTCTATATAGAATTGTATCAAGTATCAAGCAGGCAGTGAAATTCATTTACCATATACATTAATCCAGCTATATTTTTTTATTAATATTCCTCATGGAATTCTATTGCTGGAGTAAGATTGTATACTATGGTTAAGTTTTAACTGCCACCAAATAAGCTTCCCAGGTATCCATAGGGGCATTCCCTCTCTTCTTTTAAGATGTGTATTCCCTCATCCCTGGTACCATTTCAGTTAGTAGTTCTTACTAAGATAATCTCAGAATGCCAACCTTTCCTATAATGTCATTTATCAAAAATAAGGTTTTTCAGGAACAATAATACCAAAGATTTTATTACAGATGAAGCACTTGGCTGATTCAAAGAAGAAGAAAGTAGCCTACAACATGCAAGCTTTCAAATGCTGTTCAATTTGAAAGTATACCAAATCAAAAACATGCTCAGTGCTATTCCTTAAATTCGGCTGAAAATCTTTCTTTCATTGATTTGCCAGTTTTTGGTATTTTTGCGATAGTATTTTTTTTACTTATACATTTTACAATTTGGGCAACTGCCATTCAGTTCAGTTTTCTATAATGTGAGTTCTTGTAAATTAAGTACACTTACGTTTTTCTAACACAATGATGTATTGGCAGGCTTTTTCCAGTTACTCTTAGTTCTCATTAATTTACTCTTGTTGTGATTAGGACTAGAATATCGGCTTTCATCTGTTGTTTTTGCTGAAGTTCAGTTGCATGTCCACATAAGCTTTTTAGAATAGTTGGCACAGACATTTGTGTTTGAAATGGGCATTTTCATTTTAAAATGTAGATTTAAAGTTAGAGCATGTTACACTTTATCTGTGCCAGTGTAGTAATATGATTGCAGTATTCCTTTCTAATGGGTAGACCTGTAACTTGCTGCTTTCCCTATTATTTTTTATCTCTCTTGAGAGATATTACACATTTGAGGTTTAGCAATGCCATGAATACTTTGAATGTTTTGTGCATCATAATAACTTTTTTTTAGTTTAGTACCTGACCTGCAAACACTGCAGTGCGCACATGTGTGATTTGTCTCTAACTGCTCCATAATAGTCGACGATAGCCATAGTAAGAGTTTCAAGAATAAGGCACATATTCTGAAAAGTAAGCTGTTTGTTCTGGATCCCTTATACAATGTTATCAACTTGAAAAACGAAAATATAGGTTTTTCAAAATAAAAGGTTAAAACCCTTGATGTACTGTTTTGGGTAATGCTTAGTCCAAAAGGAATACTGTGTCATCAAATTAGATAAGACTGATGTTGCAGTCTTTGCTGCACCATATGTTAAGATGAACTTTCTTGCTCTGTCAAAAGCTAAATGCATTGCACATGCAATTATTAGTATTAATTTTGAAATCCTGGTCTTAATAAGACTAAATGTTTCTGAAGATTTGTGAAACCTTGTTATAATGGATATCGCCTCTATGAAAACACAAAACCTGTCATTCTCTTTGGATAATTCTTATTTTAAAGAAGTTTATTTGTAAAAAGGTTGTTGATGTTCACGGCTTTTAAAAATTCTTATAACTGACATGCACCCATTTTCCCTTTTGTTCTTTTCAAAGGTTCTTTATTAGATCACTGAGCAATAGTATACAGGGATTATAGCAAAATGCATGAAACACTGTCCATAAAGGAGCGAGAGAGAGAGAGATTAAGATAGACAATTGATTAGAGTTTGAAACTGAAGTATTTAAATCTTCGATTTCCATAATATCGTTGTGAATAAGCATCACAAACTCTTCATTAAATGGAGAGATGATGGTTTTTACACTACAAGCGTTTTGTGCATTCAGGCCATTTGACTGAACATGAAAGTTTATCATCTTAATTGATATACTGCCATATTTTTACATGCATTGGTTAATTTTTGATGTGACATACATATGCTGCTCAGAACCCTTATACAATGAGAATCTTGTTACCGTTACTGCTTAATATGCCTCCTTACTTCAGCCTCATGGATAATATGTAATCCTATCTAAGACAAACTTGTTGAGGAAAAAGAATGTGTGTGTATATAGTGCATGATTTGTCTTCCATCAGTGAAAATATTTGTTAAAAATTCAATTTGTATAAGGGAATCTCCTATGCCATTTAACTTGGTTCTTTTACTATATTTTCTTCTTTCTATCCTTTTAACTTCTGTTAATAAAAACTGCCCTCAAGATGCCTTTGCAGCTTCTCCTGGTGAAGCCCCTGCAGTACCTGAAGGGGCAGCAGCACCTGCTACCCCAACCCCTGTAGCAGCAGCTCTTGATGCATGTTCAGGAAATGGTGGGTTTTATGTCATTAGCTAGTCTCTTCTTTTTCTTCTTGCTTTTGTGTTGTAGTGTTAAACTACATGTGGCAGTGTGTTTTCTTCCATATTTGTTTACTTTTGTTGGAGGACAAAGTATTAATTTTAACTGATCCAAAAATCTAAAGCTTTGTGTGAGACAGAAAAGCATGCATCACACAATTGCATACATAGCTTTTGTCAAAGCCAGTATCCTTTCTCAGTACATTTATTCAGTAGTGTTACTGAATAATTTTGACAATGCTGAGTATTGCAAGTTAATTATAGTTGGGTTGATGTTAGGCATTTTCCCTCATCTGTTTCTGTACCCACTGTATTTCAGCCTTGACAAAACTAAACTTCAAAAAGCCTTGCTTTCAATTCCTCATTTTTAATCTAGCTTTTAAAAAAAACAAACACTTATTTAAGAGAAACAGCTGAATTATTTGTCCAATAGTATAGCTGTTGGAGAATTAGTTTAGCTAGCTAGTGTATATATGTACTGAATGTGTAAACATGTTTACCCACAGTTATATTTGATTTCTCCAATTTCCTTCCTTACTGATCCTATATGTATATTCTCCGCTTTCCTTTTTACAAGACCCCTTTGCCCCATCTGAAGGTAGTGCAGAGGCTGCTCCTGAGCTGGACCTCTTTGCTATGAAGCCAACTGAAACCAGTGTTCCTGTAGTTACCCCTTCAACTAGTGCAGCCACGCCAGCTCCCACAACTGCTCCTTCTCCAGCTGTGGCCACTGCTACCGCTACTACTGCTACTGCCACTACCACTACTGCTACCACATCTGCCACCACCACTACCACCACCTCCGCTACTCCTGCTCTAGATATCTTTGGTGGTAATTGTTTTTAACTCTTTGATTCTGGTGGATTGATCTCTGGCTTGTCAAATTTATGTACAGCATACACAAGTCATTACTGCATGCATGCCGTATGTGACAATGATTCTTTACAAACCAAAATAAACCTGTCTTAAGAATTTCTCCAAACCAGAGATGTCAAACTAGAAAGTTATTGCTTTCAGCCTTTTTCACAAACTGAGTTAAAGACATGTATATTCTTGGTCTTAGATTTATTTGAGTCTGCTCCTCCTGATGCCCCCACAGCGCCTAAGCCAGATGCTACTCCTAGCATAGACCTGTTTGGTACAGGTAAAGAGAAATGATCCTTTCCTTCAACATAAGCTTTATTTTGAAAGTAACCTTTTCCTTAAATGCCTCCTGAACTGATCAGTAATTTTACTGCAGTGTAAACTGACTAGTCTCTGATTTTAAACTCTGTACTTGGTTTTTCTTTCACTTCTGGAAGATGCTTTTTCATCTCCCCCACATGGAGCTTCTCCTGTGCCTGAGAGTTCTCTCACTGCTGATCTCTTATCTGGTGAGTGCTTGTTTTTTGGACACATTCAGCACCTTCTCTTCCCCCCAGAAACAAGACTAAGCTTATTTTTTCATGCTTAATTTCAGAATTCTATTTCAACTTTTTATGTAGGATACGTTTAGGGCAGAGGTTCCAAAACTATGAAAGTGAGAGATAGGGAAGCAAACCCATCGATATTTATATCTTTATGGCTTTCAGGGGTCACTGAATTACATTTGTCTCAAAATGAGGTCATATAGGTAGTACTTGGGAAACCAATGGTTGTAAGTTACCATTATCAAGTTGAACAAAGGCTGCAAATCTTAAATAATTTGTCATTATCACAACCAGGCTGCAGTTGACCTAGTGTTTGGTCACTGTTAAACAGTTTACTAGTACGGCAGAATTGGTGTGGTTGTAGTAGTGGGTTGCAGGCAGCAGTTCAAGTTTTCTGAAATGTTGAAATTCTGTGCTGTGCACAAAGATGTGAATAGAAGGTATTAGTAGGGTTACAGATTAGTATCTGATAAGTCAATACAGTACACCAGTTCTTGGGGCACTGGAGAGTCCAATTATGGATTGCAAAATATTTACCTATCACCATTACTAACTTGCTGATATTAAATATTCCTGTCATATGCTCACTGCAGTGGATGCATTTGCAGCACCATCCCCTCTACCCACTGCCTCTCCAGCAAAAGTGGATTCTTCGGGTGTGATTGACCTATTTGGTGGTGGGTATTTCTCCTTCTCACCATTTAAGCAATTATCACTCCATTTCAGTTCCACTTACACATTTTTATTTCTTGCTTAGCAGTTGCAATTTCTTTTTTTAACACTTTAACTCATGCCATGTTGCAGCTGTATAAGTTTTGAATATTGGTTATTTTGAACTGCAAAAATAATTTGCTTTTTTCCATTCTGCCATCTGTTTTCATCGTGTTCACCATGATGTCATCTACAGTCAGTGCATGGATTATCTTTCTACATCATGTATTTGAGTATTTCTTGCTTTTGTGAACCTGGATTTCCTTGCATTGCCATTTAATATTCCCAGCCTTGGTCACCTTTTGCGGTGGTGTTTTTTACCAGCTGCTTAAGTTCTGGTGGGTGAGGGTGTAGATACTTACATGTTAAAAACCCAAACAGGTAATTACGAATTTGAGGTTATATTGAATAAATTCACACTGGTAGAAGTTATGACAGGTGCATTTTGTAAAATTGTTTTTCCATGAAATTATGACATTATTCCAAACCAGGAAATGTATATGTAGAGGTGTAAATTGTCGAACACCATAGTCATTGCTGGGTGAGCACATGATATTAGCAAAATTAGATTTGGCTAAGATTTTTCTATTTGCTTATTTTATAGATCGACATAAACAGTTTAACCTTCCAGTCGGACCTCCTTTTGGGGAAGTCCATTAGAATTCGTTTGCCTCCCCTCCCCCCCCCCCCGCTCTCAGTCTCCTCCTCCTCCCTCGACTGCCATTTCTGCTTTCAATGCCTCCCTCTCCCCCCCCCCCCCCCCCCCGGCCAATGAAAAAATGATCTCTTATTAAAAACTAAGTTTTCCTCATTACCATTTTGGTTTTTATCAAGCTGTACTGTATGCGATCAAAACTACTATTTGGAGGATGCAGTTCTGTTTGCTTATGACTGTCATTCTCTCACCTGAAGCGTGAAGCTTTTCTGCTTGTGTAATAAGGATAAATTAGTGTATTGATTGTTAAACCTTTTGTTTACCTTCATTGCTGCCTTATGGAAAACCTGTAGATGCTTTTGGAAGTAGTGCTCCTGAACCTCAGCCTCCAACCCAAGCTGCTTCTAGTTCCTCAGCTTCTGCAGACCTACTTGCTGGTAATGAATAACAATAAATGTTTGTAGGAGACCTTTTTTTGCTTTTTTTTGATCAGTATTTTCTAGACTTGGAACATCTTTGCTATTTCCTGCTAGTTGCTTTTTTTAACATCCACTTTCCTTGTGCAGTGGAATAATTTTTTACAGAAGTTGTTGGGTCAGAGTGTTCATATTTTTAAAGACTAATCTTTAACAAATCTTTATCTTTAGAACCTATGCATCTCTCTCCTGAATTACTATAATTTTCCTTCCCTTCATCTGCTTTGCTTTTCTTATTCCTAGTTTGCACCTCTTGCCACACTTACAGTTATTGGGGCCCATTTGTTTATGCATATCAAGGAAGGAAATTGTCTTCCAATCTTACATTGTAAAATACCATGCGGATATCCAATACTATGTATGCCAATTGCACAACTTACGTTTGGGAAGCTAGAGTTGATTGCAAAAAGTAAATTAGTTATCCTTTTATTAACTTTGGAATGAAATAGCCTGCTGTAAGATTAAATCCTGCAAAAGTAAATGTATGAACCTTCAGAGATGAGGTCAAATGTTGCATGTCTATTTAAAAACACATCCTGATTTCCAAGCCCTCAAATATTAATAAATGAATATTAGCCACAAATGCTAAAAAGTTATTCCCATCTTTTATAAGTTTAAACATTATAAAAAACACTTGTCTTGTAATTGGCTTACTCCAAGGCTAAATCTGCTTGATTTGTACGAAGCACTTAATTTGAGTAACGGATAGCAAAATCATATGGTCTGAAACGCATGACAAAAGCCTGACAAATTGACTCAGTCCATTAATGGTGGCTAGCGTTTTATAGCCTCTAACATTTTATAGTGTCTTTTTTTTTAAAAAAGAAATTGGGGAAAAAATATTTGTTTCCAGTAAAAGCTGTCAATCTAGATGATAAAGGCCCCTGGGAGGGAAAATGTTCACCACCCATGATGCAAAGTCAGAGAGAAGCAGCTCATAAACTTTCGTGTTTGGGGGCTGCCCTGGCTTATAAGGCCCAGTTTCAGTATTGCTGTTCCGTCAGGCGTTTGGCGAGGGAGAAGGGTAAGGGTTGGGAGGCAGGGGGGAGATTGGCTGGGGTGGGGTTTCTTTTTCTTTTCTTTTATAGTTATTGATGTTCCATTCTGTTTTATAAGATTTTGTAAAATATTGTATATTTTATTCATGTTGTCAGCCGCCCCGGGCTGCCTGTGGCAGGAGGGGTGGGGTATAAAAAATATTAAATAAATAAATAAGACTGCATATTCCCAGACTGGCTATATCTTAAAGTAAGGAGCTACAAGAGTAAAGCAGATGCAGTGGCATGTAGACGCTTTTTAAATGGCCTGCGGTGAGTGTGGGGATGGGTGTACAGTTGCGGTGGGTGGAGGTGGGTATGCGCCCGTTCCCATGGGCATATGCCCATCTCCACGCATGGGGCATTGGAGCCCATTGTTCTATGCGTGGGTGATGGGTGGAACACGGACGCATGCACACACCCTCATCCCCCACCCACTGCGGGCAGTGTTCGCATGGGCACCCACTGCACACGTGCGGTGGGGGGTGCCCGTGTGAAAACCGTCCTCCTGGCTCAAATAATACAATAGTTGGGTTTTTCAACGAAAGGGTTCAAGTGAAGAAACCTTTACAATAGTGCTGGAATAATTTGCTAGCAAACTTGCACTGTAGGCCACTACCTTGTCTGTGCCTTAAGGATTCTCTTTCAGAGTATTGGGATAAGAAAGGGTTCATCTCTGTTCTTGTTCATTCCCTTGGTGATACAAAGTTGTGAGGTGACTTGATCGAACCCTTATTTAGATGAAGAGAAGGACATTAAAACATTCTAGTCTACTGCAGTGCTGCCTAACATTAGAGGTTGTTCAGCCTTTTTCATTTCATGGAAGGTTTTGGAGTCCTGGAAAAGAGCTCATCTGAATTGGTCCAAACAATTATTGAAATATGACAGTAGAGGTGTTGTTTTTTAATACGTCTGCCTATATTCCCTCTTTCATTCAATCTGTTAATCACAAAATAAAACCAAAGATTTGCCCTTGCATTGGAATAAGGCAAAAGATGCAAGGTTTGGGGCATAAAGGCTACAACTTGGTTTAACTCAACCAAATCATGTCATCTAGGGAAAAATTCCCCTTTACAAACTTAGGTCCAGTGCATTATACCAGTAGCCCTTGTGCACACTACCCAAAAGCATTCTGGACCCCTTTGTGGGGTCATGAGGAAGGGGTGATGGTTCTGACATCAACCTGGGATTGCTGTTCTCCTATTACAGAGTGGTGCTGCTCCTATGTACTCCCTGGGAGGGGGTCTCTAATAATCTCAGTGATAGAACCCCCTTTTCTCACTTCATATAGAGGTGTCTCAGTTCTCCAGTCTCCAATCTTTACTATTCCGCCCAGCAGTGAACTGCTGGGAAAAAACTGAGTTTGCAACAAACTCCCCTTTTTACATGGGCGGCACCCACGCATGAACACCCAGAAATCTGGATGTTCATGCATTGATGCTGCCCGTTTAAATCCTGTGGCGGGGGGGGGCGGGTGTACATGCGTGCTCCCACCCACACACGCCCATCTATACCCATCTCCACCCATCCCCCACACACGGAGTAAATGGCAGTTCTATGCGTGTTGATGGGTGGAGGTGGATGTAGATGGGTGTGCACCCATCTACAGCCTCCCCCCCCCCCCCACCGCACATGAACCACAGTCCGCACTAACCTACCCCCACCCCCCGCAAGCCACGGCCCATGCAAAAAGAGCCATTGAACAAACTACTGTCAACACCAACCCAGGCTTACATGGGCCCTCTTGTGCTCAACCAGCATTGAGAGGGTGAAGGCATGGCGGGGGGAGGGAGGATAACCCACCATCATCTGACTCAGCCAATCTGAGCCAAAGGAAAATTCCTTCTCAGCCCCTAAATAGATTGACAACCATGATGAGCTCGTGGGTCAGTCTGAGGGGTGGATGCTCACTTGTTCCCCCAGGCACTGACTGCCCCCACCCCTTGCCATTCAGGTTTCCTCGCTGAACGCTGAACCTTAGATTCATATGGTTTAACTGTCATACAGGGGAAAGACTCTCAGGTCAATGGGTCATTTTTAAAAAAAAATCTGCTGCCTTCCCACTCCCTTCTGCTGACCCCCATGAACTGTCCCTGCTTCATCCCACTCAAGAAGCAAGTGGGGTAAAGGGTCCATCTCCCTGCCCACAAAGAGAAGGAGAGAGGGGGATGACACACAACTTTCTCTCCACTCGCGCGTGCTCTCCCCCTCCATGTAGTCTGGTATCGCTGACTGTCTCTCCGACATATCTGCTTGTATGTCTTGCCACCAGCTCAAGCTTAATATGGCCAGGACAGAACAACTCCTCTTCCCCACCCCACTCCCAAAAAATATGTTCCCCTCCTCCTTCCCTCTTAATATCCATTGAATGTCACCATCCAGCCTGTCCTTCAGGCACGTAGCCTGGGATTCATCTTTGACTCCTTCTTTACACCTTGTATCCAGCCTGTTGCTAAATCCTGTTGCTTCACTCTGTATAATATTGCTAAAATCTGCCCCTGCCTTGCTGTTGCCACCGCAAAAACCCTAGTCTATACTCTAGTCATCTCTCGCCTTGACTACTGCAACTTCCTCCTTACTGGTCTCCCCTGCTCTGATCTCACCCCCCTCATGTCCGTTCAATGCTCTGCTGCCAGAGTCCTCCACCTGGCCTGTCGCTTTGACCGCATTCAGCCCCTCCTTTCTGCCCTACACTAGCTCCCTCTATGTGGACAAATTTAGCACAAGTTCCTGGTTTTCATGACCTTGCTCCCGCGCTGTGGGGGACTGGATGAGGTTGAACCAATTGAAGCTCAATCCTGATAAGGCAGAGGTGATGATGGTAGGTGGGGTCAGTGGTCTGGGGGAAGGGAATACTCCTATTATTGGGGGTGTTTGCCCTCCATTGGTTCCATCTGTGCGGAGCCTGGGAGTGGTCCTGGACTCGTAGATGGTCCTGCATTTGTGTTTCTCAGCGAGACTCCAGCTGATTCTCACCTCATTCTCATTTGCAAAAATGAGACAAGATTGTGATTCTCATCCAGAAATATGAGAAACCAAGAATCAAGTTTCAGTCCTACCCTAACGTCCTGTCAGTGAGGCATGCACATCCTAGTAAGTAAGTAGTTTGGGCTCTCCACATATTATGCTAATCTCTGTTTCAGACCAGGAATATACAATTATTGCAGCAGTTGAGGACACAGCTAATGGTTCATAAATGGGGAAGCGGATAGTGTGCTGGGTTAAAATATCCGTTCATAAAGAATGAGAACCTAGTCTGAATAAATGAGACTTATTTCACAAACTCATTAGACCCACTTTTGCCCATCCTACACTGAGGAAGGAGATACTGTTTTAGACTTTATATTTCTAACTTTACTCCACATGGCCCTTCAAGGGAGAGAATGAATTCCAACATTCTCGCTTACCACTAAACTAGGCACTTTTCTTCTTTTTTCCCCCCCTTTTCTTACACAGTGCTTTAAACCAAAATGGCTACCAGTGGGTTTGAATGACAACTTGGCAAATACAAAAGGTCTGTGAACTGTGACAGCATATTGCTAAGCATTTGCTTGTCCCAGATAATGGCAGATGTATGCCCTGAAGCATAATCCAGTTCTAAATTTAGAATATCTCTTATTTCCCATAGATTTTGAAGTCCTGTACTTCATGGTTTACAAATGCTTACATGTAGTAAGTACTGATCTGCTCAGACCTTATGTGTGGTTTTTGAAAATTAAGCATAGATATCTAAAGTATTTACAGGGTGGTGTGCTGCTGTGTTAACATGCAGTTGCTCATAATTTTTTATATACTGCTAAGGAATCTTTTATAAGTTTGAGTCTTATTGCATCAGGAAGACAAGGTGGCTTATTGTAATAAAGAAATAAATTTTTGCTTCCTCAGTTCCATAGCATCTACATTGTTATAAAAGTGTTAAAATAAACTCCCTGTTAGAACATTCTAATATAAAAATGAATTTGACTGTATACTCTGGCATTGGAGGATGCTTGCATGAAACATCCAGATGCTTAAAATGTCAACTTTGACTACTTACAATATAAAGATGAACATCTAAATAATAATCGTAAGTTCCATCTTGCTGTCTTTTTTGAGGCTGAAGGTGTTTATACACAGGAAAAACCCACATGAATATGTGTGCAGTAAAATTTCAAGACTGCATTTTAGCAATTTTCAAAATTATTTTCAATCTTTGTACTTTAACTTTGTACTTTAAACTTTTTTTACTATGGTAACTTGTCAGTGTTGACATTCAAAGTGATTCACGTAGGAAAAATATTTCTAACTATACATATACAGTGCTGACTTCTAAATTAGGGGTAACCACTAAGGAAAAGGATCTTGTAGTGATTGTGAACAATTCATGAAAACCTCAGTTCAGTATGCAGTGGAAGTCAAAAAGGCCAAACAATGATAGGAATTATTCAAGAAGTGATAGAGAATAAAACAGAAAATATATTGCCACATATAGAGATCTATAGTGTGACCACACCTTAAATATTGTGTGCAGTTCTTGTTGCTCCTGTTTCAAAAAAGATATAGTAGAACTGGAAAAGGTGTAAAGAGTAATAAAAATGATCAAGGATATGAAGCACCTTCCATATAAGGAAAGGTCTGATAGGTTCCGGGATCTTCAGCTTGGGCGGTGTGGAACAAGTAAATAGGGAGGAGTTGTTGTTTTACACTCTCAAATAGTACCGGAACTAGAGAATACTCCATGAAATTAACTGGCAATAGATTTAAAACAAAATAAAATAAAGTATTTTTCCCCCCACTCAATGCACACGTCACTTGTGGAAATTGTTGCTAGAGGATGTGGTCACAGCCAGTAGCATAGCTCGGTTTAAAAAAAGATTGGATAAGTCTTGGAGGATAGGTCTGTTAATGGCTATTGGCCAAGAAAGTTGGAGGACAGAGCTCTGATGGGAGCTGTGAATGAACAGCCAGGAATGGATTGCTCCATTATGACCTGTTGGGTACTTTCCAATACAACTGAGAGTGGCCACTGTAGAAGACGGGTTGCTGGGCTCATTGACCCAGTATTGCGCTTCTTATATTACATTCTAATTGTTTCCTACAGTTTTCAATCCCATTTAAAAGAAACAAAATTTAAACTGCTAGACTGATGTGTTAAATAATGTAAATAGTTAAAGGAACACAATCTTTGTTTGTTTTGCAACATAGCAAATTCACTAAGAAGAGTGAATGTGTTTTTATATAATCATATCGGTTTAGACATATAGACAGGGACCTGAGTTGACTGCGATGCTGCAATTTGCAGTGATTTTTGCAGAATCAGACAATCCTCGCAGTATCAGCCAGTCCTCGCAGTGCCATGCTGCAATTGCAGTGACGCTGCAGTGGGGCTTGTCTGCAGGATCTTTAAATCCTGACTCAGGCATAAACTTGTCGCCTGATAGCAAACTAAAACTGCTGCTGCAGCTGCCGTCTGTCCGGGAGGTGTGACCATGACCCGAGGGTAAATAGGCCCCTGGGAGATGAATTGTGGGTGAGTAGGGTCTGAAGGCCCTATGTTTGGGTGAGGAAGATATGGGGTTTTAATGAGGTGGAAATTCTGGGGTGCTGAAATTCCAGAGGATTTTAGTTGTGTTTGAGTAGCAAAATTGTGATTCTATGTCAAACCTGTTGCAAATTTGCTTCCCAGCATGCATACTTATGCAAATCAAGTTAATTATGCAAATATTAATGCTCATGGTGAATTTGCAGAATTTGGCTTCGCTGGTTGCAGAATTTAAGATTTTTTTGGTGCAGTGAACTCGGGTCCCTGCATATAGACCAACTTCCTCAGTTGGTGTCATTGGAAAATGCATATTGCTTATTAAAAGCAGTTAAGCATTGAGGGAAACAAATTTTGAGTAATGGGTTAAGCAATTGACTTTTAATGGTTTTATTTTGCAATAATAAAAAGGAGCCAGGGCACTGCAGTAAATATATATAGCAGATAATCATAATCATTTATAGTATTGTATTGGGAGTGGGGGGAGGAGTAGGACTGAAAAATGTGGACTGGCAACTGAGATGATTGAATGTATGGAATGACTTCCCTACAAGGAGCAGCTCAAAGGAGTAGGGCTCTCCAGCTGAGAAGAGACAACCAAGTGGAGGTGTGAGAGAGGTTAAACCTATGGAATTCATTATCTTGGGATGCAATGAAAGCTAATAGTATTGCTGGGCTCAAAGTATTGGATAAGTACACGACGTATGGGGCAATGAATAGGTATTAGCCGAGATGGTCAGGAGTGAAACCTCAGGCTTTCAGGAGCTGGGGGCGAACATTAGGGAATGGACTGCTTCATTTTTCAAGTGCTGGTTATTGTCTAATGGGATGCTGGGATAGATAAGAGAATTGGTCACCTACCTCGGTGAATTCTTTTCTTCCTCCGCTAAGCAGACAGTCCTCTGGCTGGGTAGTACTACCTTGACCAGCAGGTGGCAGAAGAACTTCAAATATTCTGCGCATGTGGGTCCTGTGCTACCCGTCCTATCTCTCTCCAGTCCAAAGCTTAGGACCGGCAGCCTGTGACTCATTTCAGGAACAAAAACGAACAAACTGTGCAGAGAAATTTAAACTTACCACTAATAGCCCTTGGGCCAAAAATGATATAAACTCCTTATAACTGTAAGTGACCTTTATAACTGTACTTGATAGCCAGTGGAACCACTGACTAAACCTGCACTATACCCCACTGCCCTCCCCCAGGCGTATGCTGTTCCTAGGGTGGGTCCGGAGGACTGTCTGCTTAGTGGAGGAAGAAAAGAATTCACCGAGGTAGGTGACCATTCTCTTTTCTCTCCCCGCTGCAGACAGTCCTCCGGCTGGGATAGACCCAAGCCCCCAGAGAATCTAAGGGTGGGAAGGAACAGTCCCAGGAGGTTCTAAGACCGCCTGCAGAACGCTTCTCCCGAAAGCTGCTTCAGCTGATTGATACGTGTCAATCTTGTAGTGGCTTACAAAGGTATGAATTGACGCCCATGTTGCAGCTTTACATATTTTGGCGTATGACACTCTGGCCTTGAAGGCGTATGATGTAGCAGTGCCTCTTACTGAATGGGGCCAAATTTGTAGGGGTGGCATTTTACCTTTCACCTTATATGGCTTGTTTGACCCGCTTCAATATTAGTGTCTTGGAAGCCCTAATTCCAATAATGCTGGGTCGAATGTTGATGAACAAGGCTGACATTTTTCTTAAGGTCTTGGTCCTATGTAAGTAAATTTTAATGGTGCGCCTTACATCAAGCAAGTGCCATTTTTTCTCCATCGGATGCACCGGCTTAGGGCAAAACGAGGGGAGGACTATCTCCTGTGCCCTATGAAACCATGTATTGCATTTTGGTATGAATGCCTGGTCAAGCCTTAACGGGACTGCTTGCTTCTGAAAGGTACAGAAATTCTCCTCCATTGAGAGGGCCCCCAATTCTGACATCCTCTGAGCAGATGTTACAGCTACTAGGAAAACTACTTTTAAGGATAGCCAATATAGGGACACGTGTCAGCGGTTCAAAAGGTGGACCTGTCAGGGCATCAATCATGAGATTAAGATCCCATGATGGACATCGGTGTATCACTGGCGGAGACAGGTGTTTTGTAGCTTTAAGAAACTGTCTCACATGTCTATGCACCGCTACATTAATGTTGGAGACCGCTCCCAGGACTGAGTTGAGGGCAGACGTCTGCCTCGGTAAAGTGTTATGTCTCAGACCTTTGTCCAGGCCCCTCTGCAGAAACTCCAGTACCTGGGGAATGGTGACTGTACAGGGGTCAATGTTCCTCTCCACCGCCCATAGGGAAAAGACCTTCCATGTTGCGGCATAAGAACATCTAGTTGCTGGTCTCCTAGCTTGCAAAAGGGTATTCAAGACAGTTAGTGTAACCCATGTTTTGTAAAACTAAGCGCTCCACCTCCAAGCTGTCAGATCTAATGTGCTGGGATTCTCGTGAAACACCGGGCCCTGATGGAGGAAGTCCTGTGTCAGTGGCAGGCGAAATGGCTCCTGGACTGCCAGCTCCATCAGAGCTAAGAACCAGGGACGTCTCGGCCACAATGGAACCACCAAAACTACCTGTGCGCTCTCGCGTCTGATTTTTGCCACTGTGCGTGTCAACAGTGGGAAGGGAGGAAATGCATAAAGCAGCCCTGCTGGCCATTTCTGATTTAGGGCATCTGGCACGGAGTCACTTACTGCTCTCCCTCCCACCAGGAAGTGCTCTACCTGGGCGTTTTTGCATGTTGCAAAAAGATCCAGAACCGGGGTCCCGAATCTTCTGACAGTCATTTGGAAAACTTCCTTGCTGGGAGACCACTCGTGGGGCTCGATTTCCCTGCGACTGAGCTAGTCCACGTGGGAATTCTCCACTCTGCTGATGTGGACTGCCTTCGGAGACGCCAGGTGAGCCTGAGCCCATGCAAACAGGAGTGATGCCTCCCTCTGCAGAGGCTTGGATCTGGAGCCCCCCTGGTGGTTGATATACGCCTTTGCTGTAGTATTGTCTGTATAAATTAAAACATGGGACTTGGTGAGGTCAGGGCCAAATTTCTGCAGGGTGAGGCGAATCGGCTTGAGCTCCAGGAAGTTTATGGATTGCCCCTGATTTTGTTGGGACCATAGCCCCTGGACTGAGGTCATGTCCATGTGAGCCCCCCACCCCCTGAGGCTCGCATCGGTGGTGATCACCTTCCGAAGCGGTTCCGTCAGTGGTACGCCCTCGAAGAACCTTCTTGGATCTAACCACCAGGACATTAATGGTTTTATATATGCCGGGAGGGAGACCCAGGGATTTGCCCCTACTGTAAGCTCTCTTTGGAAAGGAGCGAGCAAGGTCTGCAAGGGCCGGAGGTTGTGCCTGGCCCACTTGATCTGGTGTGAGCATGAGACCAGGAGGCCCAGCAACCTGGCCAGTGTCTTTAATCTTAGACCGTCTAAGATTAAAAATTCACCTCCTTGTTCTGCTACTACAAGCCAGTCACCGTGACTGGCTTGTAGTAGCAGAACAAGGAGGTGAATTTTTTTCCCTCCTTGCCTCTGGAATGAAGATAGTATCTAGGGATGTGTCTATTACAACCCCTAGGTGTTCCAATCTGCGGGAAGGGGATAAGTGACTTTTCTGAAAGTTCACCACAAAGCCGTGAATCGAGAGGTAAGATCTGACCCTGTCTACACTCTTTAATGTCAGCTCCTGAGAATGGGCTTTGACCAACAAATCGTCCATGTAAGGAAACACGTACTCCTTCCCTGCGAAGATTTACTATCAGCGTCACCAACGTCTTGGTGAATGTCCGTGGCGCTGATGAGAGACCGAATGGGAGCACTCTGTATTGCCAATGTGTGGTGTTGTAGGCAAAGCGCAGCCATTTCCTGTGTTCTGGAAGGATCAGAATATGGAGGTAGACTTCCCTCAGGTCTAACGATGTCATCCGGTCCCCTTTGGATAGATTTTGGCAAATTGATGAGACTGTCTCCATTTTGAACCTCTTAGGGGAGATCCATTGGTTTAGTCTCTTCAAGTCGACTTGAAGAGACAGCCCTCTATTCTCCCATCCTCTTTGGCACCAGAAAAAGTATGGAGTAGAGACCTCAGCCCTCCTATTCTGGTGGCACTCTCGCTATTGCCCCCATGCTTGCTAGCCTGTCGATCTCTGTGAGCATGACTGAAACCTTTTGAGGATTTTTCGGACAGAGGGGAAGGAAGAAACATGCCCCTTGGCCTTCGTAGAAGCTCTTATCTGTAACCCTGGGTTATAAGTTGGAGGACCCACAAATCTGAGATGGATTCTACCCAGATCTCTGAGAGGCGACCTCCTATTTCTCCTTCCCCCTGCCAGTCATGCCTGCTTGGCTGCAGCAGGGGCGGGTTGCTCTCTTGGCCTGCCTCATTCCCGCCCTCGTTGACGCTGGCCGTGGAAATGAAATGGCGGCCTATTATATTTCCTCTCCTGAAATTGACCCCGTCTCTGTCCTGAGGAGTATGAGGAAGAGTACTGGGAATTGCCAAATCTAAAATGAGGGGCACGAAAAGGTTCCCTTTTTGCTCCCAATTACTGCAAGGTCTTTTGCTTAGATTTGTCATTTGCTTCTTCCAGAACCTTGTCAAGGCTGGTTCCGAATAGCTTGTGGCCTCTATATGGACACGCTACCAGCAAATACCTTGCTGTGCTGTCTCCCTGCCAGGGGCGGAGCCACACTCTACGCCTGACCATAATTTCCAAGCCTGCTGCCCTAGCCGACCAAGTCAGGGCATCCATAGTTGTGTCCATCAATAGGACATTGGCTAGCACAACTCTGGCTGATTAGTGTTTTGTCCCTTTTTTCTGCAACTGTTGGGGACTGCATTTCCTGGAGCCATGTCATGGAGGCTCTGGCTACATATGAGGCAAGAATGTTAATTCTAAGAGAAGTTGTATTTGCCTCGAAGGCCTTTCTGAGTACGCCTTCTAATGCCCTGTCCGCGGAGTCCTTTGGGTAGCAGTCCCCCTCTGTTGGAAACACTGTCTGCTTGGCAAGGGAGGCAGCAGCCGTATCCACTTTTGGAGTTTTAAAAAAGGGGTTCCTTCCTCCTGGAGAACCTGTATAAGGCTTCCTGGGATTTGTTAAGCCTGGCCGTTTTGGCTGGGGCCTTCCGTTCAGTGACTACTAATTTTTCAAAGGCCTTGTCCAAGGGGACCCCCAGATCCCTGCCCAAGGCTGATGGAAAAAGCTGCCTGTCATCCTCTTCCTCAGAGTCAGATGACTTGACCTTGGATGGCTTCTCCTCTAACTGCAAGGTCTTTACGACTTAAGCCATCAGCTCCTCTCTGAATGTAATAGGAAAGTGTCTGTCCTGATCTTTCTCTGGCTGACTGGAGTCCTGCCACTCTCCTTCCTCAGATTCTGATTCCTCACAGGCCCAATCTGAGGCAAAGTCTGCCTGTAGGAGCTGTGAGGCTGAAGCCCTCAGACTTCCATCCCTGTCCTCAGAGCTGCTGCATGAGGACGGTGGAGAGTGCAAATGGAGAGAAACAGCGCCCTCTGGAGGTTGAGAAGCGCTTCCCTCTCCTTTTTCCCTCCTTTTTGTCTCTCCTTTTTCCCTCCTTTTCTTGGTCAGAGGGGCCTTGGCCTTAGATGGTCTGACACCCCTCTTCCTCCCCTGCCTCTCGCACAACCACACGAGGGACTCTACCATTTTGGCCACATTTAAATTTAGCTGCACTAGCCCGACCGCCTGAGATTCCTGAGGCTGCGGGGGGGCCGTTTGAGTGGGGCCTGTTGGAGAATCGTTTTGCTCTGACGAGCCCTGTCAACATGAGAGAGAGGGATTCATTCCCTACAGCAGTCTTTTCCAGCCCCCCCCCCGGGGGGGATGAATGGGGGAGGCTGGGAGCATGTCGCAGCAGTGAGCTGTCCCTGAAGTCTTATCTGTCCTTACCTCCATGCTGAGGTGATTCGCCCCCAATCAAGCCCGCTCTCCCGTCACCGCTGTGAGGGAGAAAACGGGTCCTCGGCTCGTCCTCTTTTCGATCCGGAGAGGAGGCAGCCAGAACCTTTCAAAGAAACCTTCCCACTGCAGTGCCAGATGATGGTTTGATCACAGAGGAGAGAGCCCACTTGTCTCTGTTGTTGGACCCCGGGCCTAAGCACGGAGTCTTCTGGGCTCCTCCTACCTCCCGGGCAGCGGCGCAGGAGGTGGTTAGGGGATGAATTATCGTCCCAGCCGGGAGCGGTAAAAATCCTTTTCTATCCCCTTTACCCCATGCAGATCCGATTTCCTGCTCTCCGGCCTCTCCAGAGCCTGTGCTGCAAGCGCTCTGCCCGTACGGAGGCAGAAGAACAAACTGGAGAGAGATAGCACAGACACACATGCACAGAATGTTTGAAGTTCTTCTGCCACCTGCTGGTCAAGGTAGTACTACCCAGCCGGAGGACTGTCTGCAGCGGGGGGAGAAGGACCATTTATCTGACCCAATTTGGCAGTTAAGTTCCTTAATGAAGAAATTTACGTTTGGAAAAACAAATCCATATGCAGACATGCTTCAAATAGAATATAATCGCCTCATATGACAGTGGGTTGCTGCTATTATTAATAAATATTTTATAGAATGCTTCAATAGCCTTTGAGGAATTTAAAATACTTTCAACTCTTACAGCTGTTTCACAGCTTTCAACATCCATAAAAGGAAAACTTCCATTAAATTCTGTGTGACTACCACTAACGGTGGTCTTCCTCTGTTGGCAGAGGTTGAATCTGTCTGAAAACTTTGCTATAGTAAATGTCTCAGCAGTATAGAATCTACACTGTACGTAGTGTGTGAAAATTCTTTTTTTTTGCCCAGCTTCTAGTCTGATTTTGAATATCTACTCTTCAGCAAACCAGAGCAGAAGAAAAGTCATGAAGTATTGGCTGTAAATTGAAATCATGCCGTTTCCTATTCGTTTGGACTGTATTTGAGAACCTTCAACATGCTGTAGTAAAAGCTCTACCCCTCCAACTCCTGCATAATTACCTTGATTGCTCACACCTTTATGAGCCTGCTGGATGATTGTAGCTGCGATGGCAGTTCCTGGAAAAAGTAGCAGTTTGAGATAGAGTATGTAATGTAAAGTTCTTCAATGTCATACTGTTGAAGTGTAGCTGCCAACAAGAACAGTCAATTCAGGTCATGGAATGTTCTTTTAGCTTGAACTCCTTAATAGACAAGCTGCTTAACTATGTACCACTTCTAACTTATCTGTGCCCAGCTAGAGTGAATTTAAACTAATTAGCCTGATTTTGAATGTTAACCTGCTTTCAGTAGTTAATTTGTCATCGGTTTCTGTAGCCAGAAGATTTAAATGGTTAACTTGAGATGGGAGGGCAGCTCTGGTAACTGGCTATCAACCATAAATGCATGCTATTTTAGCTGCTCGAGGACAAGTAGGTGCCATGATCAGACACAAAAGTAGTAATGCTCACATACATTTGTTGTGCCAGCTACCTTGCCCTGTAGTTGATGAAAAAGAACCTTAAAAAGCTTCATGTTGCTGACGCTCTAGCAGTGTCATTTGTTAGTAGCACTACCACTTCTTGCCACCAAAGCATTAGGAGTAGAATCTGTTCTGCACATCATGACTCATGGGGGGAATGTTCATAATTCATAAATTTATTTCAGACACAAGCTTTCACTTTGGCCCAGTACAAAATACAATAAAATTATAAAGTAATTGTACAATACCATATGGTAAAACAACGTAAAACGAAATTGGAATTATAACCCAAAAGGAAAGCTCAGAATGGTCAAAATAACCTAAAAAATACAAATACAAACATATTTAAAATGAATAACCAGTCTCGCAGGGTTGAGATACCCATTCCAACTATACAGTGCCAAGAGCCTGCCAAGGTCATAAGGCATCATTCAACCCATTCAGTGTGGGGAGCTAGTTCCTGGATACCGCTACTTGCATGACAGGCAAGTCTGCTTGCGTCTGCTTTAATATCAACCTCTTTTTCCCGGTCAAACAAACAAAGGATGCAATAGACAAAATTTCATCCCTGGAAGCTAGCCTAAGAAGTTGTTTGAAGTTACCCAGGTCCTAGGTTATCCGAGCTCCCATCAAAAGGGATATCCACACTGATCTAAGACTCTGATAGTGGAGGCATCTCAGCAGAAAATGCTCTGCAGTCTCAACCTCGCCCAGACCACAGGTACAACGGCGCAGCTCATACGGCATACCAACATATCTACCTTCCACCACTGCGGTCTGAATGAGTTGAAACCTCAGCAAGGTGTAAGATCTGTGAAGCACTCTATTGATTAGTATGTCAAGATAAGGTTCCAACATAACAGTTCTTTTAAGGCTGTCTAACAGTGGCACCACCCTCCAACCAGGAACCGTTGCGATATCATCTTGGGTAGCAATGTCCATCAATCTGGACTGGATTTCAGCTTTAATGATGCTAAGAGATTTTCCCAGAAAATACATCAGAGAACCCCATATGATGGAGAAGAACAGCTACGTATTTGACCCAAGCATAAATTCTAGGTCCTGTGTGTTCAAGCTCTTCCATTAAGCACTGCACCTGAATAGAGTCCTTGGAGCAAGACATCAACCTTAACCAAAATCTGAGAAAAGCTAACTTCCCACAGGACTCTATGGAAAGTAACCCAGTTTCGGCACATATGACGGCTCCAGAACACTATTGCCTACCATAAGCAATCGGCGAAGAAAATTTGATTGTACCCTCTCCAGAGCCTCAACCTTGGGAAATGGAATGATTTCCAACCCAAAGGTTGCTGTGGGGTGGACCTTCAACTGGAAGGTATGTACTAACGATGAAATTGGAACACCCCTGGGCAATTGTACTGCTCTCAACATACAGCGAGCAGATCTAGCAGCCTGAGTAGACCTATTTTGGATATGTGTTCCCCATGTACCCCTGTGGGAATATGTAACCCCATGGTACATAAAGGTCTTAACTACTGCAAATAAATTTTGGTTAATGGCCCAGCCAGATTTCATAGGTCAGCCCCCCAAGCTCAAAATTTTGGATTTCCCAATATTGATTTCTAAACCATTCAGCGCACAACAGCGCATCAGTCGTTCAACTAACCCCCTTAAGCCTTTCTCAGTTTGGGATAGTAATAACAACATCATCCGCATATTGTATTGCGTATACTGGGTGGCCTCTGATTCTAGGCGGGTGAAACAAGTCCCTTTTAATATCATCAACCAAGTCTGCCACATACAAGTTAAATAGGAGCGGGGCCAGGAAACACCCCTGACGGATGACCCTTGAGATGGAAATCAGGGCACTAGATCCAAGGCCCCTCCTAATCTAACTCTAGCTGTATTATGGGAATGTAGCTGTACTAGCAATGACAGTAAAGTACTGTCAATGCCCATCAGTTTGAGCTTTTCTCACAACTTGACCCGCGGAATAGAGTCAAACGGCTTTGTAAAATAAATGAAAGCCAAGAATATTTTTCCCTCCCCTTATTTTAGTACACTTAAATACAAAATGTTGCAAAATAAAACAACAGTCAAGGGTCGCGTGGTTGGCTTTAAATCCAAATTGCTCCTTGGGGATCAAATTTTGCTTATCTGCCCAATTCTGGAGTCGTTGGTGCAACAATCTTGCATACAATTTAGCTACAGTTGGGCATAAGCTGATGGGCCTATAGGATGGATCCCAACTGCTATCTCCTTCCTTAAAATTGGTACAATCCAACTCTGGCCCCAGCCCACAGGGACTTTGCCAGAGTGGTTGATTGAGTTAAATACTTTACAGAGTATCTGAGCCCACCATCTAACATCCACCTGAAACACTTCTGCAGTAACCATATCAGGTCCTGGTGATTTATTGGATTTCAGTTTCCGGATTTGCTCCTCTATTTCATCCACAGTAAATGGGGGGAATGTATTTTGAAAGGAATGACTCCTGCCATGACACTTGAATGAATCAGCAGATGTTTGCGATGAACTGAATATTGAAAATTTGTTTCACCACTCCCCGCTACTGCTAGCATCTTCATGCCTTATAACAGCTTGCTGCTAGTCTCAGCAGTTTGGACTATTAGCATGGGGTGATCCATTTTTAGCATGGTAGGCAAGATTTGATTTTTGGTCTTAGTAATATATATGTCTTTCCAGGTTGTGTTACAGTATGTTAATTATGGAAATTGACTTTACTATCAAAAATAACACATTTAGAGAAGTTGCAAAGAGCCATTCCTTTTTAAAAGTGTTACATGACTTGAAGACTTTTTACTGATGTCTGTTGATATAACTTTATCTTTCATCTAAATTTAAGAACTTTTTTCACTTTTTAAGTGGCTCTAATTGGTCAGTATTTAAGTATACTATAATCTCCTTGATGGACGTAGATTTGTCATTCATTATTGCTTTAAAACTAAATACTTCAGGGTGCTAACCCCGTGATGATACCCCATTATCAATATGATTGAGCAGACTTCAAAATAAAAGAAATCCTGAAGCTCAGCTGAATCATTTTTTCTTTCTTGGAATTTCAGGTTTTGTTCTCCCTTCATTTAGTTAGAAAATGAAGAAAAATGATGACTACAGGATAGTTTAGTACTAGTAGAGTGCCTTGCCTACACCATAAGTGGCAGCCCTTAATTTGTGGGATTAATGATAAACTTGGTTTGTTGAAGAATTATGAAATGCAGAATTTAAAAATCGTATGGTATTTGGGTAATTTGCATTACAATACAACTTCTTATGACTAAAGCCTTAATGACTAATTTTTGGTGGCTTTCATGTGTACCAAATGTTGTTTGCTTTTATTAGTATAACTGTCTTTTCTTTGTCTTGATTTTTAAAAAGGCTTTGGAGGTTCTTTCATTGCTCCATCTCCATCCCCATCCCCAGTTACACCAGCTCAAACTAGCCTACTACAACCCAATTTTGAAGCAGCATTTGGAACATCACCTTCCACTGCTGGCAGTTCATTTGATCCATCGGGTAAGCAAACATTTTCTTTTGCATTTTTAAAACAAAAATGTGTTCGTTTGCCACTAATAAATGGTGCAACTAGTTTTCTCTTGAATGAAAGGTAAATCTGTTAATTCCTAGGTATGAATCTTCTTCCAATTTGGTTTTCTACTTAAGCAGAAAGGATTAGGGTTAGCATATTAAGCATTAAAGAGCAGATGGGATAATTGTAGGAAACTGATGTTTCTGACCAGTGTCTCCTATTTGTTTCAACAGCAAAACAATTTTAAATGTGCACAGTCTCTTTGCATGTGCTTTTCTGCATGATTTTTAGATACTATCAAAGAATGGGGAGGTTACACTTCGTCTATTCAGTAAATGGATGTCTGGTCTTGCTATTATTGCTCAAGCCTCTCTTTAAGCTTGCATGGCACCAAAAGTTACACAAAGTCAAGATCCAAATAGTATTCTTTGCTTGACGTAAAGCTTAATCTTTCATCACTGCTGTCATTTTGTTTGTATCTCTTCCATTCTACACTTTACATGCTGGGGCGTTGCTACAAATTTACTATTGGTGAGTTCTGCCACAAAATGAGTAGAAGCGAAATCGAAGTAGTATCTGCTGCTTGATTGATTGCTTGCCAGTGCATATTTCTCCACCTACATACTATTTACCCACTAACATTAGCATGCGCATCATGCGTGGGTCAGAATACTTGCTGTGTAAGAGTTCTGTTTTTTTTCACTCTCAGTAAAATCTATGCTTACTAAGTTATGCACAACCTAAACGGACTGTAGGTAAGCAGTTTTAGCTATAATCTGTAAAACATGGTTCCTAAAGTTGACATCTAAGCCTATCCATGAGGATGAAGACAATCTGCTAGATTCATCCAGATTCTTTTAAGCAGCACTCAAGCAAGAAGTGTTAGCTATAATCTGTAAAACATCGTTCCTAAAATTGACATCTAAGCCTATCTGCTAAATTCGCCTAGATTCTTTTAAGCAGCACATAAGCAAACCCCTTTACCTTTCTAGATGTAGATTTTTAGGAGATTATTACACCTTTTAGAGCTAATCCAAAGTTAATTTGAGTCTTTCACTTGGCTTTACTAGGATAACTTTACAACAATAGTTCTTCTGACTTGCAGCAGGTTTTGTTCAAAGGCATTCATATTAATACTATTTTAAAAGATTTCTTGTTGCATCTTTTTTCTTTATATACACTAACTCTCATACGTGGGTTTTAATGATGTGATTAGGGAAAGAGGTAATAATAAAGGGGTATGATATACCACCTTAGCTTCAATTTTTCAGTTATTGAATGCTTTTGTGATCATGTAGGCATGTATTGTCTTGTTCCAGTATTTATTAGTGTACTTTGGTTTCAGAGTTACTCTTCATTTCAGTGTGTTAGTAAAATAATGTGCATGCCTTTGTTGGCATTACTTTAATGTCAAACCTATGTATTATGAATACCTGTGTAGTGATTGTGCTCTGGTACTCCCTAGCTGGACATTAGTAAGTAATGTCTGTCTTGAGTATTTCTTTTCAGATCTATTCTAAACTACTGCTGTCCCTTCAATTTCAGTGTTCGATGGTTTAGGTGATCTTCTTATGCCAACTATGACTCCCTCTGGTCAATGTATAGTCCCTCAAACTGCATCAGCTGCTACTGGTTCAGCTGCTGGCAAAGGCCTTGGAAGTGATCTTGATTCATCTCTTGCAAATTTAGTAGGCAGTAAGTTTTTTAATTACTGTTTTTGTGAAAGTGATGTTTTGGAACTGTAGAGCAATTATACTCATCCAGCTGTGGGGTGGGTGGTGGTGGGTACATGACTATAATTCCTGTTAGCACTTCAGAACTATGTTCTCTTCATAGTAACTGTTAGAGAAAGCTAGACCACTTCTCCACAGAAAAGCAATATATCTGTTTTCACTTTGAGTGGAAATTCTTGCTCAGAATTCCAGCAGTTTCTGTGTTGCTGGGCAAACTTAAATTGGTCTGTCTCTATAATACAAAATAAGAGGCACTTACATTCTTGTCTTTGGTGCAAAAGGGAATTTGTTTCTCCTTCAAACACATGCACAGCAGGGATATATAAAAGTTAGCCCACATACTATAACTGCACTTCTAGAGGTGTTTATTAAAGTGAAGAGCCTAGAAATGTCATAATAGGCTTTGTGTTTCTCTCTGTGACTCTATAAAATAGCTGGTTTGCTCCAATTTTTAGCCATCTCATCATTTAAAGGTCTTACGAAAATAAACTGTTGATCAATTATGTTGGTACACTGAGGGCTGTTTGTATATGATAGTGTCCCTCATTTAACTTTTGATAAATCAATCCTCAAGTTTTAAAACCCATTTTATATTTCAGACCTTGGAATTTCTGGTACCATATCAAAAAAGTAAGTAACTATTTATGAGTAATTGAGGAAGATATTTAATAATATCTTCCTCAATTGGAATATCTTCCTCAATTAGAACTGACACTTATTTCTTTTTAATTTGTTTATCCAAATGTTTTAGAAACTGACAAAGTAGTTTTCAAGTTGACTATGGCCTTTTAATCTCCTTTACTGAGATTTTTCTTAAGCAAATACTTTCTGTAACTAACAGTTGGTCATCTCACATTGGGCTTGTTCCGTAACACCGTTTAGACAATGGTCAGATTGCTATCTTGTTTTATTTCTCACCCTTCCCATTTGAGGCAGCTTACAACATAAAATATATTAAAACATATTTTAAAATTACCTCAAATGCCCCCACACCAATCCCACCCAGTCCTATTCCTGCCTGCCAGCTGCCTGGCCAAACAAAAAAGTTCTATACTCCTTCTGGAAGATGAGCAGGCTCTCAGTCTTGGATGAATCTCCAGGGGGAGGGAGTTTCACAACTGTGGATAAGAGACTGAGACATCTCTGTACCTCCCCTTGTGGAAGCAAGGTAAGCAGATGGTACCTTGCAAGAAGACACTCTTGGCTCACCTCAGAGGCCACAATTGGGGAAAGAGTCAATCTTCCAGATATTTGTGGCCCAAGCTATTTAGGACTCTCTAGGTCAAAACCAGCATGTTAAATTGTGTCCAGAAGACTATTGGTAGGGTAAGCCAGTGCATTATAATGTGCTTCCAGTGACCCCCTGACAAAAGATGGGGCACCATGATCTGCACCAACTACAGCTTCTAAACAATCATCAAGGACAGCCCCACATAGACAGCATTGCAGTAATCTATCCTCAAGGTTACAAAGGCGGGATGACAGTGACCAGATGTGAATCTGATTTTGATTTATTTTTTTAAAAAAGGTTGCATGCTTCTCACCAGATGGAGTTGGTGAAAACCGCTCCTGACCACTGCCACAATCTGGCAATCCTGGCACAATAGTGGATCCAAGAGTACTCCTTGGCTTAACCCCATCAATGACAGGAGTCCCTATAGCCATCAGGTAACTAGGCTGGCCAATCATCATCCCCTTGGTCTTGTTAGGATTCAGCTTCAATTGACTAACCCATATCCAGTCCCCAATGGCAGTCAGGCACTGGATAAGCATCAAGACCACAGGATCTGGGTCAGATGAAAAGGGAACAGAGTTGAGGGTCATCAGCATACTGATGGCACTTTTCTCCCAATCACTGTACAACCCTGCCCAGCGACCTCAGATATACATTGAACAGGAGTGGGGGCAAGAGAGAACCCTGCGGTACCCCACAAGGGAGCTCTTTAGGGAATGATGAGCCATCACCACTCTCTGGGATCCCCCTGACAGGAATGAATGAACAGAACAACCGAGGGCAGTCCTGTGAACACCAGCTAGGTTATACAGCCATGTCAGCAATACCCTGTGATCAACTGTACAAAGGCCACTGAAAGATCTAAGAAAATAAACCGAGTACAAATCCGCCTATCAATTTTCAAGTGTAGATTGTCGACCAATGCCACAAGCTTGGTCTCGGTGCCATGCCCAGGGCAAAATCTTGATTGATATGGGTCCAGGAATCTAATGACATCCAGAAGTGCTTGAAACTGTAAAACGACCACCTGTTCAGTAGCCTTCCCTAAAAAGGGAAGATTAGAAATGGGGTGATAGCTGGCAGGGGAGTCAACTTCAAGAAATTGGAGCAGAGGTTGGACAATTGCAGTTTTGAGGCCATCAGGCACCCTGCCCTCCCAAAGAGAGGCATTGACAACAATGGCTCCTGGCTAACTTTCACCAACCAGGATGGCTGTAGATCTAATTCACAACTTGTTGCTTTCAACGCTCCAAGCACACTGCATCAGTGGACAAGGCTAATTGAGGTCAATCCAAGTAAACTGGACAGGACCAAGCCACCCCAAATCTGACTCTGCCACCTACTTCCCAGATAAAGTGACTCATATTTGGCATGACTTGGGAACTGCTAGTTTGGGTGCAAACTTATCACCGTGGGAAACTAATGACTAACTCTAGGTGGAGACCACCAGGATTCATCAAGGCCATTCACTACCCAGAAGAGTTCCTGCATTCTACCTGCCTACCCTCCCACTTTAGCAGCCTCTGTTCCTCCATATAGCAAGGAGACCTGTGCTGCCACCGCAGAGGAAGCAGACACCTGGGTGCCATCGTGTCAGTCGCCCAAGTCAGTGTACTGTACACAGATTGACCAGGCATTGACAGAGAGGCTGTTAAAGTCAGTGGGTAAATCCCTACCCTGCCCCTCCAGAGAGTTCTGGAATCCTATTGAATTCACTTGTTTCCAGGGCCAGACCAACCTAACTGGTCCACCCCTCCAACAGGTGCAAAGGAGGGCAGTGATCTGGGCCTTCAGAAGGTAATGATCTGACCAGGACAATAGTGCCATAATGATCATCCTGCCCCACCCCCAAAATAATCTGAGCCCCTGTTTTGAGGTCAGTGTAAAAAATTAAATCCAGTGTGTGTGCAGCCTAATGTGTTGGGCCAGACATTAACTGGGATTGGCCCATGATGATTATGGTGGCCATGAAATCCTGCTCTGCCCCTGAAAAGCCAGCCTTAATGTATATGTTGAAATCCCCCAGGACTAAGTCTGGGCAGTCTCAACATGGTTTCAGAGACCAATTTGGCTAGAGCAGTCAGAGAGTCTGCTGTGCAGTGGGGTGGTCAGCATACCAACAGAATTCCCAACCTATCGCTGGCCTCAAATACAAGGTGTGCACACTATGCTGGACAAGTCAGACACTGGTTACCTTTTGGTAGACCACCAGATTGTCTTTTCAGATCACCACTACTCCACCTGGCATTATCTGGGCCAAAACAGGTCCAGAAGCCTCATCTAGCCATGTCTCAGTAATGCATAAGGGATCAGCATCCTCTCAAATAAGAGCATCGATGGTGATCGTTTTGTTCACCACTGACCTCACATTAAGCAGCAGCAATGACATATTACAGGCTTCTCAACCCCCAGATATCCCAAAACAGGGATACCATGTGACTTGCTTGCTTTATTTATTTATTGCATTTTTGCATTATTGCACGAGCATTTCTGGGTGGCTAACAGCATTTTAAAACACATACAAAATTTAAATTCAACATTTACAACTAAACTCAAATTAAAATAGTAAAGTACATTAAAATAACCCAACAATAAAACCCCCACCCTAACCCAACCCATCCATCCTATCTCCCTTGGCAAAGGACTGGCAGAACAGCCAGCTCTTGCACTGTCTACAGAGAGAGGGGAGGTCTGTGGCCAGGTGGACCTCCAACAGGAGGGAGTTCCACAGCCGCGGACCGGTCACCGAGAATGACCTCCTCATGATCGACGTCCAGGGGACCTCAAGGCGGGCGCCCCCAGCCGACCGCAGAGGCCGATCCAGAATCCAGAGGGTGAGGTGGTCCTGCATATAGGTGGGGCCCAGGCCATTTAGGACTTTAAAGGTCAAAACTAACACCTTGAATTGGGCCTGAAAGGCTATTGGTAGCCAGTGCAGAGAGCGGAGCACTGGAGTAATGTGCTCACAATGACAATGACACATCCCCAATGACACAAGCCGCCGCGTTCTGCACCAACTGTGGTCTCCAGACTGTCGCCAGGGGTAGCCCCACGTAGAGCGAGTTACAGTAGTCTAATCTTGAGGTAATAAAAGCATGGATGATTGTGGCAAATTCCGAGTCTGAGACATACGGCCAAAGTCGACGTACCAGATGTAATTGACAAAATGCGCCCTTTGCCATGGCCGCCACCTGGACATCCAGGCGGAGCTGTGGATCCTGGAGCACCCCCAGACTATGGACTTGAGATAGCAGGGGAGGATGGACCCCATCAATGATGGGGTTCATCACTCCCCCCAGCTTTTCCCACAATCATTATATAGCCCTAAACGTTCTGGGCCCTGCCTATCTGCGAGACCGCCTCACTCCCCGTGTCCTGCGGTCGTCTGGGGATGCCCTGCTCAAGGTCCCCCAAGTTTCTTGGGTGGCTATGCAGGAGAGAACATTCTCAGTGGCTGTGCCTATGGAACTCCCTTCCGGTGGAGGCCCAGCTGGTCCCGGATCTCCCTTGTTTTTGGAAAAGTTGCAAGATCTGGTTGTTCTGCCAAGCATTTGGCAGGAGAGAGGGGTGATGGGGGGGGGAGAAGGGGAGGGGCGGTAGGGTGGCAGGTTGTTGTTGTTGTTGTTGTTGTTGTTTGTTTCCTCTTTGCTTTTGTGTTAATTGTTTTAATTGTTTTTATTGTTGTAAGCCACCCCGAGCTGTCTGTGGCAGGAGGGGCGGAGTAATAAGTTTTAAAAATAAAATAAATCATCATCTCCGTCTTGTCGGGATTTAACTTTAAGTGGCTCTCCCTCCTCCAGTCCCCCACAGCTGAAGAACACCGGGAAAGCACCAAGACTGCCGGACCTGGATCTGATGAAAAAGAGAGAGATAATTGGGTGTCATCAGCATACTGATGACAGCATACTCTTCCTCTCAAAGGGGTCGTACCCCTTCCTCACACCGAGGGGGCTGGCCCCTCCCTCCCTAATCCAATCCCATTGCTCCCCCTTCCCATAGGGAGAGCAACATCTTGGACATCATTAATTTGTTAGTACATTACTTTGGGGATAGGGTCTATGCAATAAATGAAGGAGGTTTTTGATGGAATATTAGTGTAACTTAGAAATGAGAATATAACTTAAGGTTTATCTTCTGCACGGAGACATTTTTGATAGGTAGAAATCATTCAGTATATTAAAATGCTCTTTTAAAGTCCTCCATGAGGAAGAGAGACAATTCAAGAAATAAGGTTTGACTTCGTTAATTAGTTGGAACTACTTGCCTGATCTCTCCCTCCCTCTCCTCCACTCCTGTTGCTGATTTTTTTGAGGGAAGGAGTGTTTTTCCTACCTCGACTTCTATATACATATTCTCCATTGTAATAATTAAATTTGATGGTGAAATGACATTGGCCAGCTTCCAGTAGCTGTTTTATTTGTATTACTGTCAAACAAATCTTTTTGTAGAGTGCCTTGTAGAGTTCAGCATGAGTTCCACACGCATCCACTTTTTTATAAATGGTTTTTTAGGTTGTGTATCTCCAAACTCATGGTTAAGAAAGAAAAAGAAATCCCTTGTAAAGCCTCATTGACAAAATACCCAACACTTTAAAAAAAAAAAAAAAAAAAAGTGATCAGGCATGCAGCTCGAATGCTTGTCTCCAGTTTGAGAACAATATACAACATCAAGTCTTTATTAAACTTTATCATCGCCTGCAAAATACACCTTATATTTTTAATATATAAAATATAGCTGAATGTGAATATAGAGCTAGCTAAGCAATGTTCCTCCCTTTGCCTAACATCTTGCAATTTCTGCCTTGAAATGAGATTTTAAGAATTTCAAAAATATTTCTGTTTTTGCTTTATAACGGTTAGATTTCTAAACTCGCCAAAATCATATGGCCCAAGTATTGCCTAACAGTAGTAATTATTCATTCATGTATTACAAATACACTGCATAGCTGTTAGCTTGGTTTGGACTCCCAGTTATACAGCTCTACTCTATGTAATCATACTTCCGTATGTGAATTCTTTCTCTTAGTGGAGACCTTCAGTGGAATGCTGGAGAAAAGAAGTTAACAGGAGGAGCTAACTGGCAACCCAAAGTAGCACCTGCGACATGGTCAACTGGTGTTCCTCCCAGTGGTTCATTGGTATGTAATAGTAAAGATTACTCCTAGCAGTTAACGTTTGTTCATATTGCACACAAGTGATGATGATGAAACAAAGTATAGAACCCACAAGAGCGGGCTGTATTAGTTAAGGCGCGATGGAATTTTGTTGTTTGCTGCCTATCTTTAACATTGGAATTTTCAACTGCTTTGCCACTGGGAAGTGACCTTTTTGGGGGGAAAGCGATATAATTTTTTCTCGGAGCACTTTGTGAGAATTGACTGTGGTAGAAAATTTAGAGTTGTTGGCCTTCTAATCGCTGCTGCTTTTCTGTGTAGAAAGGGACTATGGAAGTAACCTAAAACGGTTCTGAAAGTTGCCATTTTAAGTTAATGTGGGGCGAGTTATATCTGGCGCATGCCCGCCTTGTGTAAACCCCCATTATGATGGTCAGCAGTCTGGGTGGGGAGGAAATGGAGGAGGATTCTATTGGCAGTAGCTGGGTTGGGCGGATGAACTTACACCACCACCACCCCCGGCCTGCCTGCCTACCTGCCCTCATGGCTTCCCACTTGTGTCTGCCCCACATGGCTGGCTGGCTACTTACCTACCTATTAGCCTATTTTCACCCCGCTCGATGCTGCTGTCACCACTGAAAAAGACCCCTACCACTGGAGGAGGAGGAGCTGCCACCACCTGGGCTCCACCACGGCCATCCCCAGGAAAGTGCTGCTGCAACGCAACTCAATCTGCCTGAGGGGCTCACACGTGCGCAGTGAGCAGACCAGATAGGAATCATGGCTCCCGCTTCACTGCACACATGCGGGGCACCACAGACAGATTGAATTACGTTGCAGTGGCACTTCCCTGGGGCTGGTTGTGGCAGCAGTGGCAGAGCTTCCCTGGGGCTGGCCACAGTGGATCCCAGGCAATGGCAACCGGAGTAGGAGCAGTGATGGCGGCAACGCATAGCTCAGATCCCTCTCTTAAAGTATACGGTCTGCGAGTGAGTGCAAGGGGAGAAGAAAGGTTGTGTGTATGAGAGAGTACGTGCTGGGGGGAGGAAGGGTGTGTAAAAGACGTGCCATATTTACACACAACACTCAGGTGCTGTTAGAGTGACACGAGGCACAGACACAGCAGCAGGGAAAAGCCCAATGCCAGAAGTAGAGCCAGTGCAAACGGGGATCTGCTGCGGCTAGTCTCGCACATGACAGGACTGGATTTTGTGCCATCATGCGTGAGACTAGCCACGGTAGAGCCCTGTTCGCACTGGCTCTACTTCCATCATTGGGCTCTTCACCACTGCTGCGTTTGTGCCTCGTGTCACTCTAACAGTGCTGGAGCGTCAGGTGTGAATGTGGTACGTGTGCAGGGGCGAAGGAAGGGTGTGTGTCAGAGAGACTGTGCTGAGTGTGCACACTGGAACAGTGTGTGAAAGAAAGTGTGTGCTGGGGGAGGAAGGGTGTGTGCGTGTGAGAGAGAAGTGTGCTGGGGGTATGAAGGGTGTGGTTCTGAGAGTGACTGAGTAGGAGGGGAGGAAGGATGTGTGTGAGTGTGCTAGGGGAGGAAGGGTGTGAGTGTGTGGCAGGGGAAGAAAAGGGGGGGGTGCTGGGGGAGGAAGAGTATGCATGAGAGACTGAAGCTTTGTACTGATTAGTGGGGTGTTTGAGAAAGGGAAGTGAGGTTCCAATTGGTGCAATAAGCAGGGTGACCACCCCGGGGCCAGGGCATTTATGGGACCCTAGAAGATAGTGCTGCCAGTGCACGTACCTGTCTCACACTTACCAAGTCCTCAAAAGATTCTGTAGGTACAAGCCCTTTGGAAAAGAATGGGGCTTGAAATTCTAGTGTCAATTGAATGCTCTGAAGAGCAGAACCTTAATTATGAATTTTGTCTAGCTTATTAGGCTATTAAAACTTAGCTACAGTTCTTTTAGGGTAACCCTAAGCACACTCCAGTTATGGAACTACTTACACATTGATATGTAACTTTGCCTCATATTAAGGTCAGCAAGGACCTTTGTGGACAAATCCTTGCGACTGTGCAGTCTTAGAAGCTGATGGATATTTATGCAGTCCTCTCCGCAGGATAAGGAGGACTATAGTTTATGCACTGAGAATATCCTACTCAAGTCAAAAAGAGTAATCCTAGTCAAGCTTGGTGAGAGGAGGGAAAGCCCATTTCAATCTCCTCCTCCCCCCGCCCCCCCAAGTTGTACTGGAGGGCCAAGTACCCATTACGTAGGTCATTAGCAACTTAAAGGTGTAGTAAGGAGGTATTTTCCCCTCCCAGCCTCTTTTTGGCAGCTTACAGGCATTAGGAGCATTTAGTTGCTGTCATATGATAGTTCCAGAACAAAGTAATACAAATGTCATGCTCTTAACTCATCCTTCCTAACTGCAGAGCTATACCTTTAAACCCATTTAGAAGTTTCCTTAATTAAATGTAAAGTGCTGCCATTCTTTTGCTTAACATCAAGCTCAAGCCTTGCTGCTTTTATCTACAGATTTCCCTCTAGCTCTCCCTCACTCTTCAAGCAAAAGGTCACTTGCTCATGCTTGAAATCAAGGAACTATATGGAACCAAACATTGAGAGGTGCCATCCTGCATTTGTTCAGATAAAACTCCTTATTGACTTTAGTCATATGAGCTGAATATGGAACAAGGCTGGCCACTTAGTGGGAACTTGTTCCGATGAATGCAGTTGTATGACACTGCAGCCAAGACAGTTGCACAGACTCCAACAGTCCAGATAGTAGCACAGGCTTTAAAATCTTTTCTAGCTCAAATATGTGATTTGATATGCTTGTGCTCATCTTGGGAAATGACTGCAAAACTATTTCCAATATTATTTTGGCGCCCATGAGCACAAGGCACAGTATCCTTATTTATCCCCTCTAGAAGCAAACGTGCTTCTGTTGGAGAACACAATGGGAACCATGATGGGGAAAACCCATTTTGTCCATGGGGGGATGGGACCCATTCCAAGCAGCCTGAGAGCAGACTTCAGCATGCACTTTCCTTCACTGTCACTCCACACCCACAATCACTGTCACTCCACACACACGTGTGCACACCTCCAAATGCTACACACTGTCCATTGCATCAACTCCCCTTTGTTTTAAAAAAGCTTTTTCATTTCTTCTGCAACTCCTTAAAAAAAGTGAGAGAAAATGCAAATTCCTTTCTAACTTGGACAAAACCTTTATAATAGTTTTATACATTTGGGGATTTACATTGCCTCACATTTGTTATGAAGTTTGAGAAGGAATGAAAAAGCTTTTTAAAAGCACAGGGGACTTGATACAAAAGAAAGCAGCAAAAATATTTACAACTATTGTCTAAAATGTTGCTTTTGCCAAGTGTCATTTTGTAGAAGGCTACAGTTTCACCATAAGAAGAGTAGCCGTCTGCGGCCTTAGGGACTCGGGGGGTTAATTGTAACATCTCCTCCCAGGGGAAAACAATAAGATCTGGCTGCTTTGGGCATTTAGCTTTCCTTTCTCTGTGTTCTTCCCACCATTCATGGACAGGTGAACTACTTAAAAGCACATTAAAGCCATATGGATACATGAGCACCTACTGCTCAGAATTGTCCTTTAGTTTTGCCCCCAATCCTCTTCCTCAGCAGTCATCAAGGACATCCCCACATTGACTGCATTGCTGTAATCTACTCTTGAGGTGATGAAAGCATGAATGTTTATCTGAAATCTGATTTCTTGTAATTTGAGCCCATGATCTCCAGTCTTGCCTTTAGGGGCAACAGTGAAAAAGTCTTTACCATCTTCTGTGTGACCGTCGTTCAGGTATTAGAAGAGCGCTGTCATGTCTCCCCTTAGTCTTCTTTTCTCTGGGCTAAACTTACCCAGCTCTTTTAACTTTTCCCCATAGAACTTGGTTTCCTGACCTCTGACCATCTTTGTTGCCTTCCTCAGAAGTCATTGCAATTTGTCAATGTGGGCTTGTGTGCTGAGCATGCCTGTCGTATGGACTGCCTTGATTGAGGCCAGGTGGCTTTTCACCCACTTGAAGGGAAGAGAGGCTTCTGCCTTGCAGAGGCTGCAGTGGGGAGCCTCTCTGATAGATGAGGCAGGTCAACTGGTCACTTCATCCCCACCCCACTCCTTATGTCCCTGTGTGAGTTTAATTGGTGTAAGTGCATCCGTTTCCTGACGTGGGTGGCTTTAATCCCTTTAATATATATTAGTATAACATTGCCTTATGATCCAGTTGGCATAAGGGTTACACTGCTCAGCATTTCAATGTGGCAGCAGAATTATACCAAAAAACAGTACAAAATAAATTGAACATCTAACCACACAATACAAAGGAAACACAAATTGGTGTCACACAGAAAAAAACAAAGGAAATTTACCAATAAAAAAACCTCCGGTTTAAGAAATTAAAGGCTCGATTAATAATTGCAAACCCAACCTGGGGGTCGGGGGAGAGGAGAAGAGTATTTCCAAACAAAGCCTTTTAGAGAAACAACCATAACCCCAAAAGCATGGAAATTGAAGTTTAAGGCTCAAAACACAACCCCTTTCCCTATGGCTTACCCTACCCTATCCCTTTCCCCTTTAGCATGAGCTGCTAACTCCCAAAGGACCCAGTGACCTCGCCTTAACTAGTGCACCTATTGCAAATGAAAATATTTGACATATGTTGCTTGAAAGAAAGTAAGAAATGTTTTATCTTTTCTTACTAGATTTTTTTTTCTCCCCCTCAAAGTTTTGTAAGATAAACCTCAACCATTATCTTTCTGGAAAAGTCCTGAAAGATAAAGCAGGTCCAACCACCACTTCTCCTGCAAATAGAACATAGAGATCAAGACTAGATCATTTTACATTTTCAATAACCCCCTTTTAAACAAGGGAAAACTTAGTAAAACAACTTACAACTCCAAATAGAGTAACATCTTCAGCACAATTGACATCAAAGTGTCAAAACAACATTTAGAATGAGCAATCATGCACTTAATGCATCTTTTGAAATTTGGAAATGCATCCACACAAATCATTTAAAGCACCATGTAATGGAACAGTAAGTTAATCACCTGGTATCATAAACACGACATAACACCAAACAAGGTGCACTAGTTAAGGCAAGGTCACAGGGCTTTGTGAATTAGAAGCTCGGGCTAAAGGTAAGTAGGGATGGGCGAACGCAGTTCGGATGTTCGGAGTTCGGACCGAACTCGGTCTGTTTGGACGTCTGAACCAAACTCTTGAATGACCGAACAGTTCGGTCGTGTTCGGATGAGTTCAGATGAGTTTCGGGGTGGGAAAAACGTCTTTTCAGTGCCAAAAATTCTGATTCGGTTTCATTTCAGTTTCGGTATCGATAGCGCTATTTTTGAATGTTCAGCCAAGTTCGGCCAAACCGAACTTGGCTGAACCGAACCATAGAACCCGAACTTGGGTTTCGAACCGAACGACCGAATGTCTGAACATCCAAATCGCGTTCTGTTCGCCCATCTCCAGAAGTAAGGTGTAGGGGATGGGGTTTTGTTTTGAGCCTTAAACTTCAATTTCCCTGCTTTTGTGGTTATAATTGTTTATGTTAAAGGCTTTGTTTGGGAATTTTGTTAGGAAAGGGGGGAAAGGGTTGTGTGTTGAGACTTAAACATTCCATGTTTTGGGGGTTGAGACTTTTTCTCCCCCTGCAAAGGTTGGGTTTGGAATTATTAATCAAGCCTTAACTAATTACTTAAACCGGAGGTTTTTTGATTGGTAAATTATTATTAGCATGTGTTCTACCATATAGTTCTGTGGCTACGTTTATAGAACTGTTCACCATCAAAAAGGAACACAAGTCAACAGCTAACCATGCTACTAGGTAAGATCTCATTTTTATTCCCTCAGCCTATAGCCAAATATTGGTATATTGAGTATCCCAGTGTTGCTACTGTTGTTGGTAAATGATGATGACTTAGGGCAAACAGTGACTGTTGTCCAAATGTTCAGTTGATGAAACTTGGCTTAGGCCCTTGAAATGAATACAGATATGCAAGCTTAGATCTGCTAGGTATCTTCTCTTAGGTAGGCCAGAAAAAGTGATCTCTTGTCTCCAGGAAGATAGATTTGACACTGGAAGGCTTTTGTTGAATATACGAACTGTAACTTTTAATAGTTTTCCTTACCAGAAAGGTTAGGCAATTGTTTATTATGTAAGTGAACTTCCATTTTAAAATTTTACTAATTCTACTTGCAAAGTTTCTTTATTAAAAACAAACATTAATAGCGTTTTGCCTGCAGTAGAGGTCTTACAGTTGGCTTAAAACTAGATTATTATTATTTATTATTATTAACAAACATTTATATAGCGCCAGCAGTGTACCTGGCACTTTACAAAGTAATAAAATAGACATGGTCCCTGCCCCTAGGGCTTACAATCTGAGAGACAGGAGCTGGGGGAGAGACTTAGGAAGGGGAACAGAGGGAGAGACAAGGGGTCTAACATTCATGAAGATG
>QEPC01008879.1:3198908-3233645 GCA_003113815.1 Sphenodon punctatus | reverse complement strand
GGAGCTTGGGGTGGCAGGAAGGCCAAGCCCCAGGAGAGTCGTGGTGTCCTCAAGCGATGACAGCCGAGGATGCTGGGAGCATATGCAGACGAGCTGCAACCTCACCAGTTTTTGGCCCGCTGGTCGGTGGAGCTTGGGGTGGCGGGAAGGCCAAGCCCCAGGAGAGTCGTGGCGAGATGAAACGCTTTCACTAATGTATTAATGCTACTGTTCTCGCACGTCTGGTAGCATGTTGTCCTGCATAGACACTTTAACTGCTCATCATTGTTCCTCACTAAGGTAGTACAACTTGATGATCAGTCCTCATTGGCCAGTGATGTTGAAAGTTGTTGGGAGTCAGGATACCAGGACAACACAAGCAAGAGACTGAGATAGCTCTGAGAACTTCCTCAATCCTCAGTATCTTGTTCATGTATCAACATTTCAACATGACTTGGAGCTACAGAAGCAATGTGAAGCCTGGAAAGCTCAATGTGCTCTTGGGTAACCTAAACATATTGGAGTCTATCCCAAGCCCCAAAGACCAGCACACAGAGCATATGCACATGCAAGTACAGCGCACCCCCGGCACAGGGTCTACAGCACATGCATGCACGCAGCAGCGTGCTCAGGGCTTGGGATCGGCCCCACTGTGTTGAAGCAGGTGTTTGGATCACCATCTGCAAATACTTACCTGAGGAGGAGACTGATATTAGGGGTCTTCAATCTAGGAAGCAAAGGTATAAGATTATCTAGTGGCTGGAAGCCAAAGTTAAACAAATTCAGCCTAGAAATGAGGTGCAATTTTAAGAGTGTAGTTAACCATAGCAACCATTTTTCCAAAGGAGGCAATGCATTCTCTATCAGTTGATAGGTTTTAGATGGATGTCTTTCTAAAACTATGCTGTTAATGGACAACAAGTTATGGGATTGATATAGACTTAGATTGGAAACCTCAAAACCACTTACTCAAGAGTAGTTACTTTAATGGGACTACTCTGGTGTAGGTGTGTTTGAAGATTGTGGGCTTTACTCTTGCAGACTAGATTATCATAATGGGCCACTCTCACCTTATACCTAAGCTGAAAATGGGTATATTAAGCTTCTACTCAATGTTATGACTAGGGGTGTTCCAAATAAAAGGGGAAAAAAATACAAGTATCTACAATGGTCCGAGGAGTGGTCCCAAGTGTTCAGGCCACCTCTCAGAGAATACTTGGGCGAGTGTCTGACGTAAGGAGAATACTTGGGCGAGTGTTCGATGCAAGGAGATGGCTAGTGGGAGTTGGGGTGGGGTGCTTAAGCGGGAGCAGGAGGCCTAGCAGGGGGGTCAGGGTGGGTTGTTTACCTTCCAGAGCGGGTCCTGCGCAATGCATGGCCTTTTCCCAGCTTATACATTTGAAAGCAAACAACAACAAAAAAGCTGAGCGTGCTCAGAAAGGGCCTGGGTGGCCCTTTCTGAGCATGCTTGGTTTTTTTAAAGATGGCGCTGGTGTGCTGAGGAAAACTGAGAACTGAGCTTCAGAATTAGTTATGACCGTTTCATTGATATCTTGATTTCTTAACCTAACTTACATACTAAGCAAGGGCTCTGAAATGGAGTCCTGAGTTTATAGTACATTTTAAAGAAATGACATGTATATAACTGTCTGGATTGGACTAGAAGTAATTTGTCTAATAAAGGTCACCATTAGAGCCAAAATGGAAACTAAATTTAGTACCCGCAGGTAATCCCTTCTTTTTCAGGAACCGCATCAGGTACCCAAAGGGTTACGCATGCACCAATCAGGTGCTCTAATACCAAAAAAATTAGGTACTTCTCGTACTGATCTTTGTATTTAATGATTCCTAATCGATATATCGGTATACCAATTAGTATATCAAGTTGGGAAACTGATAAATTGGCATGAATTTTTATTTTTGAAGTGACAAAGTAGTTTTCTGCGATTGGAAGTTAATTTTCTGGGACAGGAAAGTTTATTTTCTGGGATTAAAAACCCACAAATAAGTGTTTTAAAATGAAAAACTGAAAAAATAATAATTGAGAAGTAGTTTTCTGGCACCGGAAGTTGCCAAAAAATTGTCAGAGCTTCATGAAAACACAATAAATAGATGTCGGGAGTTGGTATATCAGCAAAACTGTTGAAAAATCAGTAACCGAAATAAGTTGATATTCCGGGCCAGAGGTTGACACTTCGGGACATTGTGTACCTGGTTGATCATAATCGGGTACTGCATGGTGCCTGATCCTTACTGGGTTGCATCGGGTCCCAAAAACTCAATGGGCTACCCAGTTTTGCAGGTACTCTTTCAGTTCATCATCATTCATTATTTTGGACACTGATCAAGATTGTTGTTATAGCTCAGCTACAGAACTTGTCTGTACTAAGAATTTTTTGCAAACTTTATAAAGAGCAGTTCTTGCTCTGGTCTTCATAAATTAGTTCCTTTTTTAATTTTTTCAGATAAAGCTTGCACACAGGACTAACTTCAGGATCTCACAAGGCCTGATAAAACACAGTTTCTAGTTTTTGGAAGTCATTTCAGAAATTGTATTATTATTATTAGCAGCAGCATTTATATAGCGCCAATGATGTACTTGGCGCTTTACAAAAAACAAGATAGACACGGTCCCTGCCTGAGAGCTTACAATATGAAGCCGGGGAGGGGAGACAGGGAAGGGGGAAACAGAGGGAGAGACAAGGGATGTGACGTTCATGAGGATGCGAGAACTCAGGTACACGTTCTTGGGTTGGTTACACTAAATTTTCCAATGTTTTTGCTCTAAAATAGGGTTACTCCCATTTTTGAACAATGGTGAAGCTTAGGATTACCTCGAGTGCATGTTTGGCTTTTTGAGATGGTCAAAGCTTGATGCTACTTGTACTTTATTGTGCGTTCTTTGTTTTTTGCTTTTTTAGAAGAATCAATGCTTCATATTTTTGCAAGGTCACAACACTGCTACTAAATAGGTGTTTGAAGGGGAAAGGGCCTAGAGTAGCATCAGACTTACAGGACCTGCTGTTGTAAGATCTATCCTGACATGTTGGTTTACGTTACGCTCCTTTAAAATAAATAGCAAATATGTTTGGAGAAACAGCTGCAGCTGTTAACAGATATATAAAGACATGACTGGATGAGAACTTTAACATCTGGGTGGAAAGCTGCCCCTTCAAAATCATTGGAATGATGGCCAGCTTCACACAAAATGTTATATCATGGCAGAATATTAAACAGTAGAATGTTCTATTCAAAACCATTTGTGGCTTAAACTTGACTTTAGTGACAGTTTTGGTCTGTGTCTTAGCCAACCAATATATTATTTAGCTGAAACATACAGAATGAAAACTTGACATCTGGGGAAGGGGGAATAAATGTAATATTTTGATTGGAATGTGGTATTATATTGTTAAAGTTAAAATAAAAAGAAATATATATAAAAAAAAGAATGAAAACTTGACATCCTGATAATTGTATCTGAAGATTAATCATTTGCATTTCAGTGTAAAGGAGTTAATTTCTAGAACTATAATTAATCTACCAATTTGTGGTGCACGATAGAAATTCCATGCAATTACTACAGGCATTTAAGTACAAAAATGAAAGGTTATTAATATTCATTGCCATAATAGTCAAAGGAAACCTTGTAGGTAATTACTATAAAATGTTTTCTTTATTTGCTTAATAGCTTATTTCACTCTTAAGCTTACATTAAGTAGCAGACTACAGCCTGTCAAAACTGCTGCAACATAATTTCTAGTGCTAATGTATTTGTTGTTTGTTTTAATCATTTTATACCCCACCTCTCCTGCCAAGGCAACTCAGGGCGGCTTACAATAATATAACAAAAACAAAAAATATAAAAATACTATAATATAAATACAAATATAAATATCAGTATAAAATAACAAATATAAAGTATTATAAAAGCAGTAATACAGCCAAAGGGGGACAACAGTAAAAATAAAAATCAACATAAAACCCACCCACCCCACCAGTCTCCCTTGCTGAAAGCCTGGTGGAATAGCCTGGTCTTACAGTATCATCAAAAGAAGGGGAGGTCCAGGGCCTCCACCAGGAGGGAGTTCCACAGCCTAGGTGCGGCCACTGAGAAGAATGCCCTCTCCATAGTCACCCCCTGAGACACCTGGGGGACTTCAAGAAGGGCGGTCCCAGCTCACTGCAGGGGTCAATTTGGAACGTTAAGGGTGAGGCGATCCTGCAGTTAGGTAGGGCCTAGGCAGTATAGGGGTTTAAAGGTAAGCACTAACACCTTGAATCTGGCCCGGATGACTATAGACAGCCAGTGCAGAGAACAGAGCACCAGTGTAATGTTCTCCCAGTGGCCCGTCCCCATAAGGAGACATGCTGCCGCATTCTGTACCAGCTGCGGTTTCTGAACCATCACCATAGGTAGCCCCACGTAGAGCACATTACAATAGTCCAGTCTTGAGATGATAAAAGTATGAATGATAGTGGCCAAGTCGAAGTTTGAGACATACGGCCAAAGCCATCACACCAAATGTAGTTGGTGAAACGCGCTCCTCACCACAGCCCCCACCTGGACATCCAGGCAGAGCTCAAAGAGCACTCCCAGGCTACGAACCTGGGGAACCAGTGGAGAACGAACCCCATCAATGGTGAGGGACACCAACCCCACCAGCATATCACCTCCATCTTGTTGGGATTCAGCTTCAGTTGGCTCGCCCTCATCCAGTCCCCCATAGCCATCAGACATCAGGTAAGCACCGAGACTGCCAGGTCTGGGTCGACTGAAAAGGAGAAGTAGAGTTGGGTGTCATCAGCATATTGATGACACTGCACACCAAACTGTCTCAGCCCAGCAGTTGCATATACACGTTGAACAGGAGAGGGAACAAAGTGGAACCTTGAGGGACTCCACACAAGAGGTCCCGAGGTGATGAAAAATAATTCCCAAGCACCACTCTCTGAATTTTCCCGACCAGGAAGAAGCGGAACCATTCAAGAACAGTCCCGCCTACCCCAGCTCAGTCCCACAAGTGAGCCACCAACATCTCATGGTCAATGGTATCAAAAGCAGCCAACAGATCTAACAGAATCAGCAGAGTCGAGCGACTCTGATCCAATTCACAGGGGAGGTCATCAACCAAAGCCACAAGCACAGTTTCAGTGCCATAACTATTATTATTATTATTATTATTATTAAACATTTATAAAGCGCCAGTTGCAACCTGGCGCTGTACAGAACATACAATCAGATGCGGTCCCTGCCTGTGGCTTACAATCTAAAAGACAAGGAGGGGGAGACAGGGAGAGGGGACAGCGGGAGAGACATGGGAGAAGACAAACAAACATTCAGGCGGATGCGAAGTCTCAGGTGCGTGTACTTGGCTTGGTTACAAGGTGGTCGGTAGCAGCAGTCAGCAGAGGAGGGCTGACAGTAAGAGCAAGGGGAAAGACTAGAGGGCATTGGGAAAGGCAGCATGGAAAAGGTGGGTCTTGAGGAGGGATTTGAAGGAGCGGAGGGAGGAGGCAAGGCGGATGTCGGCAGGGAGGGAGTTCCAGGCATGCGGGGCAGCGAGGGAGAAGGGACGAAGGCGGTTGGGCGAGCAGGAGAAACGAGGGAGAGCGAGGGAGGGGACAGAGGAAGAGCGGAGAGCGCGCGCAGGAGTGCGTAGGGCGATTAGGTCCGAGAGGTAAGGGGGAGCTTGGTCATGGAGCGATTTGAACGTGAAAACCAGGAGTTTGAACAGGATACGTTCAGGAAGGGGGAGCCAGTGAAGGGAGAGGAGGAGAGGCGTTACATGGTCGAAGCGACGGGCAGAGTGAATGATCTTGGCGGCAGAGTTTTGGATCGCAACAAGGGGGGACAGGTGGGAGCGAGGGAGGCCAGCAAGGAGGAGGTTGCAGTAGTCGAGGCGAGAGATAACCATGGCATGAACAAGGATTTTGGCCGAGGAGACAGATAGAAAGGGGCGTATGCGGGCAATGTTGAGGAGAGCGAATCGGCAGGATTTGGCCACAGAGTCAATGTAAGGTTTAAAGGAGAGGTGCGTGTCAAAAATGAAGCCCAAGCTGCGGGCACGGAGAACAGGACGGATGGTGACCCCATCAATGCAGACGGTCAGGTCAGAGGGAGAGGAGGGGGATGGAGGAAAAATGAGGAGTTCAGTCTTGGCCATGTTCAGTTTGAGTTGGCGTCGGGACATCCAGGCGGAGATATCAGAGAGGCAGTCGACGAGGCGTGAGCGGATAGAGGAGGAGAGAGAGGGGGTAGAGAGATAGAGTTGGGTGTCATCAGCATAGAGATGGTATTGGAATCCGTGGGAGGCAATAATTTCGCCAAGGGACAGGGTGTAGATAGAGAAGAGGAGAGGGCCAAGGACAGAACCTTGGGGAACCCCAACCGAGAGGGGAAGGGAGGGGGAGGTCGACTCGGGGAGGGAGACATTAAAGGAGCGGTCAGAGAGGTAGGAGGAGAACCAGTCAAAGACAGAGCCACGGAAGCCCAAAGAGTAAAGCGAGTCCAAGAGGAGCGAGTGGTCGACAGTGTCAAAGGCAGCAGAGAGGTCAAGGAGGACAAGAACGGAGTAGTGGCGCTTCGATTTAGCGACAAGTAGATCATTGGTGATCTTGGCCGGACAAAAGCCGGACTGTGAGGGATCTAAAAAACCTGATGCAGTCAAAGTGCTCCTGAAGCTGCCGGATCACGCTGCCTGCTGGATAACCTTCCCTAAAAAGGGAAGATTAAAGACCGTCCGATAGCTGGCAAGGGAGTCAATGTCAAGTGATTGGTTTTTTGAGCAGAGGCCGCACCACCATCTCTTTGAGGCAGCTTTATCTGCAAAGTAATCAACAAATATGTTATAGCAGGCACTGGAAGATCCCAGTTCCAGGAAGAGGGAGGCCAGACCAACCAGTCTCCTCACAACCCGGAAAAGCTTCACTGGATGAGACTTCATGGATGCTATGAGGGCAGCGAAGAAGTCCTTTGCTGCCTGCACAGCCACAGCACAGGCTCGTAAACTAGCTCTATGTGCAATCTGTCGGTTTCAGCACGAGAGCGTCACCACCGTCGTTCCAACCACCGCCCTTCTCACGTCAGCTGCCGCAGATCCTCAGTAAACCAAGTAGGCTTGTGGTGCTGATGAGCAGGGAGCAGATGCCTAGGAGCCATCCGGACGATGGCCTCGGTCAGCAAGGTATTCCAAAATGCCACAAGGTCATCGAGCGAGCGGTCCTAAAGATCAGAAGGCACTACCCCAGAGCATTCCGGAACCACTCTAGTTCCATCAGTCTCCGGGGCGAACCAACCAAACTGGTTCTGCAACTCTCTGGGGACAGACATGTGCCAGGAAACAGGTCCGTAGGAGGTAATGATCCATCCATGACAAGGGCACTGCTGATACCTCCCCCACTACCGGATCCCCCACCTCAAGGCCCGTGCAGAAAATCAGGTATAGGGTGTGTCCGCCATCATGTGTTGAGCTGATGAATACTTGAGACAGGCCCATGGTTGCCATGGCGGCCATGAACTTGCGCTCAGCCCCTCCAAGACTGGCGTCAGTGTGAATATTGAAGTCCCCCAAGACTAACTTCTTTGGAGATCTCAATACCAACTCCGACACAAGCTCCGCTAGAGCGTGCAGGGATGCTGCAGTACAGGAAGGTGCACAGTAAGCACCTCTAATCTGTCTCCTGCTAAATCAGTCACAAAATGGAGACCCATACCTGACATAAGCTGCACAGGATACCTCCTAACAGACCATGAATCCCTAAAAACAATACCTACACCACTACCTCTGTCCCTCTGACCGTGACTGATGCTACACGGAGTACCCAGCTGGAACAAGGTCAGCCAACATAGACCCCGACTCAGTGTCCAGCCAGGTCTCTGTAATGCACACAAGGTCCGTTGCCTGGTCCAGGATCAGTTCGTGGACAGTTGTAGATTTATTAACAACCGACCTCTCATTCAACAGCATCAGATTCAGGCCAGGGGGCCCCTGATCACCATCTGCTCAGGTGGCGGTGAGGGGAACAAGTACCTGTCCTGTCTCATAGATCGAATACACCCCTCAAAGGGACCATAATTCCCCTGGCCCATCACAACCCCTATGGCTGGGGTTTCCTCCCATCAGCCCCCCAACCGTCCCCCATCTCACCCAGCCAGGTTGACAAGGGAGACCCGCCCCAAGGCCCACCATACCCCCCAGATTTCACCAGATGGTATCCATAAAACCCCTGATAGGGATTGTGACCCCTTCCTCCCTAACCCAGTCCCGCCCATCCCTGCTCTCACTGGGAACCGGAAACATACCTACTATCCTCCCACAACATACCCCCTATTGTTAAACCCACCCCCTAAAAACAGAACCTCCCCTTATCTAAATTGCCCCCCACAAAATACAACCTTCAGCATCCACAAGGCTCCTATATTCCTTCAGCCCCTAGCTCCACTAAATCTAGTAGTAAAACACTACCAACCCCCACTCAAATCCACCCTAACCCAGCAACACTACAGTCTCTTCCCCCACCCCAAACCCCCCCAAGGGCCCTTTGGCATAGCCCTTAGGCGTGTGATCTGCAGTGCTGCCAGCAAGCACACTGCCTTTCAAGTCCCTTCCTTGACTGGAAAGCTGCCAGAAGTGATCCCTGGCCCCACTCCCTCTGCCACCGGGAGAGGGGAAAGATAACTGGGGCCCAGGGAATCTCCTCGCCTGTGGCCCAAAGTCCTTCAATTTGTAGGGCTCCAAGGGGTGCCAGCAACCGCAGTTGAAACAGCGGGCAAGCCTGGCTGGATCCCATCCCCTCTCAGCAGCGGGGCATATATTAGGTAAATATGGTGATACCCAATATATTACACTTTCAGGATTAAGGATTCGTGCATTCACATGGTCTGGGGTTTGCTTGATGGAGAAAACTCAAATATTTAAAGATCTAATATTAACACACCTGCTGAGAGGTAACCAGGTGTATCATTATCAATTTAGTCAGGTTTCCTAATGATTAACTTGTTTTATTTTTTAAACAGCAGATTGCATGGAACTGGGCTGCCATAGCGGCTAAGTGACAGATGCTGCATAATAATACTTTGACGATTTCTGTCTTGAAATTCTGTATTTTCCCTTTTCCGTCTTCAGCCTACGTTCTGAATCTGGGGAGCTGTAGCTGGATTTATAGAAAGTATGAAGTGCCCGTGAAATTGCATAGGCAGAAAGGCATTGAAAATGACCTAAGGGAGTGCCATCCTCCGCAGTGCTATGCCACTGAATTGTGGTGGTTGGCGGTGGCAGCAGCAGAACAATTGGCGGTTCTTGGTTGCAACGATTGCTGCTCTTTTTCCTCTCCAGCACATTTCCATGCTTAGTTGAGAGGCTTCCTCATGAGGCTACAGGCAGATGTTTAGACTAAAGTGATGATTCTGATCACTGTTTTTTGGTCTGGTGTTCAGACAGGAACCGTGCCTCCAGCAAGTGCTGTTCCCCCAGCAGCAGGTGCCCCTCCTGTTGCACAGTCCGGAACAGGGTTTGGAATGGTAAGAGAAAACGTTCCTCTTTAAATAATTTGCCTTAATTAGCACTGCAACCTTTCTGTGTGTGCTCAACTATCGGATTTTTTTTCAGCCTCCTTCTGGCACAGGTGTGCCCATGATGCCACAGCAGCCTGTTATGTATGGACAGCCTATGATGAGGCCACCATTTGGAGCTGCCTCAGGACCTGGTGCACAAGTAAGCATATTAGTATTTCTTGTATAAAATTGGTCTTGGAGTAACTACAAAATATTTAGTTTTTCTCAAATGGATCATTGGATGTAAAATTGATGAAGTGGTAGTGGTGGGGTTTTTTCCCACAAAGGAGAGCTTTACTTTAGGCTCCACTCCACTGAGGTGGAGACTATTTGATAATGTATATGTTTATACTTACGGTGAAAATCTAGGGAAAACTTGCCTTTTTGTATTCATCATTTTTATACTCTTCCCTGTCCACCTTACTCTGGTCTGTGGGGAGGAGAGGACCACCATAACAAAAAAGTAAAGAAAAAATGAAAACATGACATTTACATTTTTTGCCACTTTCTATATTCATTTAAAGCATATGCATTTCAATGCATTACACTAAAATAGGGCAAAGAATAGCTAATACTAGCTGCCAAACAGCAATGAGGAGAAAATAAGCTATTTTTTTAAAGAACAAATTGTAAGGCACGCTCTTCCTTCTCTCTCAAGTTGCGGCCTGAAATATTTGCATCACCAAATACAACTCTTCCACTAGGCAGTTCATGTGATCTTGGGTTCAACTAACTCTTATTCCAATGCTAGTATTTTATTATTGGTATTTTTACCAAACCTGTTACACAGCTGACTATTGACTGACACAAACTATGATTTTGGGGCATGGCTTTGATATAGCTAAAATCAGGTTTATTTATCTTTCTAAGCTATTTGGTATAATTGTACATTTTAAGCAGTATGTGCAGCAAGTCAACCTTGTGCAAGCAATATTCCTGTTTAACTGATTGGGAAGCTTGAAATGAAATACAGAAATGCTAAGGTTTTACGGCAAATAATTTCTGAATCTAAAATAAAAAACGGAGGTGCTTTAACTTCTAGTCCTATGATCAGTCTGGCGTATCACTCTGCCTAGATCAGTTATGTATTCCTCATTACCATTGCTCTGTATAATACGTTTTTCTCTTGCCCACATAACGCTCCTCCCCCAGCATACAGTGATATGCAGTTCAGGAAAGGTGCACATAGCAGCCTGAAGGATAATGTTCTCTGCTCTGCTACTGATTTCTACCCCACTCCCCACCATCTCAAGGTGGCCTCCCTTTTCTCATTCTTTGGCTTTGACTGGTTAGACTGCAAGTTCCTTAGGGCAAGGACCATCTCGAAGGGTGAAAATAAATGGATGATGGCTCTTGGGGGTCCCGTATTTGGTCCAGGCAGCCCCACGCAGGTGGTTTCATATGGCAAACCCAATACGTGGGCAGGCTCCGCCCACCACTCCCTCATGACTCACAGCCATGGGGAATTCTGGGTCAAGGAAGCTCTCTCTGCGGTTTGCTTCCTGAGTCCCCATCCCATCACACCTTCTGTAGCATCGTTTTTGAGCACTCCAAAGTGAAACTAAATAGTAGAAGCCCCAGGGAGAGCAATGAGTGTGCTTGTTGCTCCTGTAAACTAAGGCAGGAAGTAAATACCTTGGAGTTCTTACTGAGAAGATAACAGAATGCAGTTCCCGCTTATTAAAAGAAAACCTGCAGAAAGAACTGGTAACTTTATATAAACTTTGGGGACAATCCAGCGACTCGCATATGCCGCCCACAAGCACCATGCACTGGCCAGAACGCATACGCAAATGTGCGCACGCATGTCGTGCACCACACAAGCGCACCTGTGCGTGTGCATTTTGGCCTGTGGGCGGCATACGTGGGCCACTGGATTGTCCCCTTAGAGTATAAACAGGTTAAACACTGAAAGGATACAGACCTTTCTCCTTGAAAAGAGAAATATGAAAGGTTACAAGGAATAAAGTATCAGATAGCAATACTTAAAGTATACATTTTTGCAAGGTGTGTGTCTCCTGCATACAAATGAGCAATGACCATTCCACAAAGCAGTGTGTATATGCACTGACCCACCTTGACCACTCAAGATTAAATCCCGATTGGTCTCTTATCTCTGATACATCACAAGATGCATTCTTGATTGGTTAAACTCATCTGCATCACAATAAACTACTGTGTATCACTTACTCCAAGAAGAGAAAGAAGTTTTGAATATTTACAGACTTTATAGTAGAGAAAGAGATGAGAAGACATGAGTGCCACACAATTTCCTACAGCATGTCTTAATCTTCACCTCACCTTTCCCTAGTTAGTCTCATTTATTTATTTATTTTTATTTTTATCAATTTATACCCCACCCCTCCTGTAAAAACATGATACACTTTTGAGAGAAACGGAGGCACAAGTCTACACTCCAACCTCTAAGACTGCTGTAGGTGCTTTCCCTGCACGGAGGCTGCATGCACCCTAATATATGGGGGCAGACCTATGGGTGAACATTGGCCCACGCTGAGCCCACAAGTCCCCAGTACTCCGCCGTGAGTGGAGGCTTCATGGCACATGGGAGTGTGCGTCTCACAGCCACTTAATAAATGGGCAGCGAACATGGCCTGAGCGCCCTCCTGGTGTGAGCTATCATCTCATTTATAAATGCCCTTAAAGTGCGTGAGTGTGTATCTAAGAAGTACTTAAAACAATGGGGCTTCAGTCTGGGATTTTAGGTTATCTGGGTGCTACAAGAATACAACTAAGAATAATCTATTCTTATGGGGTTTAGAATCGAAGGGAACTTGAATCCTGGTTATACTGAAAAGTATCAGGTGTGCGGCATCTCTTTATTTATTTATTTTTAAAAAATTCTCCAGCAAAGCAACCTATTCTGCCAACACTTTGTTTTTGTTCTCCATATCTTGATAATACATAAGTACAAAAAGCTGAATTACCTTCCAGCCAAGAAAGTTGTCCTAAAATCTGCCTACCCACCCAGTTAGAAAAGTTTTTATCGGTTGGGAAGCTTTGCTTTTACAAGGGCTCTCTACCTCCTTGCCACTAATGGCTGCATGGGCAAAAGTTTCACTGCTTCCAAAGTCGACTAATACAATACTTACAATGTTTGAATACTCATGTGAATTAAAATGTCTGCCAACTGTTGAGCAAATTGAAATTAAATATCTTTCCAAGGTATTAGGATGTCATGTATGCTTTCCAAGATGCAACAGGATATACACTGAAATTTGTTTTAAAATCAAGCCTATTTTTCTGTCTGTTTGTAATATGTAAGCTGCATCTATCTAACATGTGTGTCCTTGTTTTTTTTCTTCTTCTTGTCTTTGTGCTTTCCTTGGCTATTCATTTTGCTAGCTTTCTCCAAGCCCTACGCCTGCCACTCAGAGTACCAAGAAACCTCCGACAAAGGACCCATTAGCTGATCTTAACATTAAGGATTTCTTGTGAACTGTTAAAGGTATTCAGTGCCTCTGCCTGACTTCAAACATTCTCATGTACTGGCTAGTATGGCTTGTGAAAACAAATACCTTGTTAGGATCTCATGTATCCCGTATAAACAGCATGTATTTTTGACCATCTGTGTTTCAATGTATTGAACATTAGAATTCCTTTGTATGGTGAACTTCTAATGAACTGTCTCTGTAATGACCTTTTTACTGAACTCTTGACCATATACTGGGAGAAGAGATATGATCAGTCTGTCTCTTAAGGATTATATATCAATGTTTTCCTGTTTACCAGTGTCAAGGGACGTGACTTCCAGACAATGGTCAAGACCTTTTCCTGCCCTTGTTAAGACGCCTGACATCTTGACCCTTGTTAAATCTTATCTTGTTTTACAACTTAAGTTTACACTTAAGTTGTAAACAAGATAAAATTTAACAATGGTAAGCTTAAGTTGTAAAACAAGATAAGATTTAACAAGGGTCAAGATGTCAGGCGTCTCCAGACAAACAAGACCTTTTCCTGCCCTTGTTTGGGAGTCACGTCCCTTGACATTGGTAAACAGGAAAACGTTGATATATAATCCTTAAGAGACAGACTAATCATATCTCTTCTCACAGTATATGGTCAAGAATTCAGCAAAACGGTCATTATAGAGACAGTTCATTAGAAGTTCACCATACAAAGGAATTCTAATGTTCAATACATTGAAACACAGATGGTCAAAAATATATGCTTTTTATATGGGATACGTGACAAGGATGTGTTCTCATGAGGAGTTCTCCTGAATTAAGAACCCCAGAAAAGCTATTTACAGTACTTGAACTATCCTAAGGTTCTCATGGTCAGTGTGATCAGAAGAGTGGTTCAAGCATATTAATTATTCCAGAAGAAGCTTGCGAGAACACACAGTACTTTATTATATGACCTGGGGATTTTATTATATCTCAAAGAAGTTTAAGGGGTTTGAACCAATAACATTTGGAAACCATAGAAGTCAAAATAATGGACTATAAAAGACCTCTTTTGGTTTTGCTTTTTATTTCATTTTTTTGGGAATTACCATGAGAAACGTGTGTATGAGTGTGGAAAATATATTTTAAATAAGTTACCTGAATTTCTTCTGTGCAAGACTCTTCTTACCATCCCTGGGTGTAAATGGAGAAAACTTAATTGCATGAAAAGTGGAAAGGAAGGCTTTCTCTGCCATTAAGAATGGACTATTTCAGCAATTGGGGTAGCTGTATAAGTACTGACCCATATCTGCATATGAGGCCAAATTGAGCTTGCGGTGATTATCAGTAAAACCCCCTCTTGGGCTTTACTTAGGGGGACAGCATTGGTGCAGTGTTACAGATGACTGGCCAATAACCATTGAATCAGGGCTACCCTTGCAAGTAAATGAAGCCTTAGAACTGAGGGTGTGTTTAAACAAGATGCTACCACTACGCATCTGACCGCCGGTGGGGAAGGGCAATGTGCACTCCCATAAGCCATGCAGCACCAACTCATGGCTATTCACGGCACACTACCAAGAAATCCAGAGTGCGCTGTGTGGGGCAAGCCAAAAATCTGTTTGGCAATGGGTCCCCACGCATCCCCTGCCTGTATGAACTGGGGCACCCAACCATGCCAGCAGACCAGTCCACTGCTCAGAGGTACTGTGGGCAAGGGACATTATTAGCATTAGCATTTGCATTTATATAGCGCAAGCAATGTACCTGGCGCTTTACAGAGAATAAAATCGACACGGTTCCTGCCCGAGAGCTTACAACCTAAAGAAGACGGGGGGAGGAGAGACAGGGAAGGGGGAACAGAGGGTGAGACAAGGGATGTGACATTCATGAGGATGCGAGAACTCAGGTACATGACCTCTGCCCATCACAGGAACTGGCTGCGAGCGCTGGAGAGCCCAGGTTCCCCAGTGCTCAGTCACACCTGGACAAGTCGGTTTCAAAGGCCAGCCCAGCGCACTTCCCACTCCCCCATGGTCGGGGGGGGGGGGGGAGAGAGTGCGAGGAGGCTGCCACAGTAGCCATGCTGGGAGCTGCCTGTTAGTATCCNCCCCCCCCCCAAGCCTTGCTCCTTTAAAAACACCCTGAGCCTCACTGTTTTGCTGGGGCTCCATGTGCATGGAAGATCTAGCTGCAGTAGTAATGCTTGAATACAAAAAAAAAACAAAAAACCCCACCCACACTAGGAAACAAACCAGAGCCATTTCTCCCATCTCGCATGTTTTTGCATGGAAAGTACTTGTTACTGACCTCGCAGCAACAGGTGAAAGTATAGGAATTCCTACTAAGAACTGGTCTTTGAAAATCCTAGTATGTCCTTCTTCGAAAGCTGCATGATCTAAACTGTATTCAGATACTTGTCACTTCCCCTCTAACGTTTACCTTTTCCTTTGCAGCTGCAATTTTCTGACTGGATAGTAAAAAATGCAAGTTTGGAATCTACAAATAACAGATTGATGCTCAAGCGTTTCCAAGTGAGCCACCAGTACCAAACCCCGTGCTTATTCAGACTTACTCTTCCTTCCAAAACGTGTAGCACAGCTGTGAAAGTGAACATTAGGAATGTGTACTACCTTTGCTGTTATCCCTACTCTCTCTAAATTTGTGTATTTGGGTTATTTGTGTTTTACAATTTAAACAATGGGTGTATGTTTCTGATGCCTTCTAGTGCTTTTCTGACCCTATCCAATAGGGACAGATTATGCAGCTGTTTTGTGGTGAGCCATTTGGAGCGATGTGTCTGTGTTTTTGGAAGTTTCAATGTATATAACTTTTTGACAAACCCCTAAAATTTCCGTAGAAGTTCAGTTTCTTCTGTATATCTGTTACAAAAGAGATAATGTGATAATACCAGTTAGTAAGAAACACTCTTAACTCTACCAAACTTTTTTGTGTGGAATATGTTTTCTCCCCAATCACCGGAATCTCAATTGTCGTGACAAATGTTTTATTTTTGTGGCACTGTGTTTAAGATATTATAATTTAAAAGTAATATAAAGAAAAATTTGCATAAGAAATATTCTTCTTTCAAGTTACTTTACCAAGAATGCGGCGGGGGAAAATCATATCTTAAAGTAACATATTTATCACTTTTTTGTTTTTAAAAATATTTAATTTTTTTTTAAGTTTTGCATTTAAATTGGCTTATTTATCAGTTCTTGCTAAAATGCACTGAAATTAAGTAAAGGGTCAGTTTCTCTCCATGTAGTTGAAAAAGCAACCATAGTTGTGGAAACATCTTAATAAATTTCAAAATTACATAAACACTCTTTGGTGTATCTGTAGTCTAAACATTGCAAACGAAGTTTTCATTTTTATTTAGTGTTTATGTACATCTGTTACTTTAGTGCTTCTGTGTGTATGCCTTAGACTAGGGTGTTCATCCCCAGCTGCACTGTGTAGCTTTTGTACCCTTTGTGATTAGAGTTCATTCACATCCCAGAGAACTACACCCTTTACTGTACAAATTGTGTTCCTTTAATTTTAGTTTGTGTTCTCATTCTGTTTGTGCTGATGGCTTGGCTTAAGATTTTTACTCATAAATGACGTCACTGTTGATCAGTGTTAAAAGTTGCTTGGCAGCTCTTTGTTTCAAAATAAAAATAGAACAAACATATTGGGATGGAAAGATATTCACCTACGTCTTTCAGATGAACTATTTAATCAATGTATGGTACCATAAGTGGTTGTATCTGAATTTACTGTGGGGATAACATACACTGTAATGGGGGGAAAAGTTATATAAAGCTAATTTCAAAATGGCTTTTCTTTGTATTCTGGTTTGGGGAAAGAAAAAAAAAAACAACCAGTGCATGTATGCCCTCTAAAATGCAATAAACACCTTGATCAAAGTAAACAAAATAAAAGCATTGTCTCATTAATTTAATAAGAAATGCCAGTTACTGTAATATTATACTTGGTGAATCAACTCAAGGTGTGTTCCACTTGTTCCACAACTTGAAGCTCCTAGAAATGTGCTTCTCGGTTGCACATTCGTGCTTTAACAGACGGTGCGCACAGTGTGCCAGCAAATACACAAAACTGAAAACATAACGAGTTGCATACTACAAAGTAGGCAAGCATCATTAAAATGGCTTTGTGTTTTATTTGGATAAGTTAATAGTGTTCTTTGTCTATAATAATGAAGAGTGTGGGGTTCATTGATTTTGATTTAAAAACTGTCACTAATCCTTATTTTTATCAACTTGTGAAGCAGCCATTAGTTGGCTACAAGTGTAGTGACAAAGTAATTAAAGCAAGATGGTACCCCTCCCATAATCACTGCCGTTTTGATATACACATTTGTTTTTCCTTTGAAGCTAGGGGACTTGCAGCTTGTGAAGTAAAAAGAGAACAGAAAAGTGCCATGTATTGTATCTTTTTTTCTGTATTGTATCAATCACAGTATATAGCTTATTTCATTCTAAAATATTATGCAAGAATTTAAATATTTATTTTGGATTTATATCAGCCCCTTTCCCAAAGGCTCAGGAAAGCTTATAACAAAACGGTATAAAAACCAATAAAACATTAAACAATATAAAATACCAGATAAAACCACTCACCCATGAACCCTATCCCCACCCCCAGCCACTAAAAGACTGGCCAAATATTGGCCTGGGTCTTGCAAACATAAGTACATAGCATCCTGGCCAGAGATAGTAACCAGTTATCAATGTTCAGTGCGTGTTCCCCACTGCTGCCAAAACACTGTGAACGCTGGTCCCTGCTAGTACCTCATGTAAGGAGCAAAGTTGTCCAAGTACATATTGGTGGTAGCCTCGCATTTTAAATATTTTTATTTATTTATTTTAAATACACGCACCTTAACATCTACAGTAGTTAGTGTACATTTCCCCAGACTAAAATGTTAATTCACAAGCACTCTGCTTTCAAGGAGTGTCAGATAAAACAAATGAGAGCCTTCATTAAAGGAGAGCATAACTCCACACTAGCTGCAGATCATGCCGTGAAACATCTAATTAATGACCCAATCATTAATATTAAAGCAAAACATGTGCTGTCAGCATATCTAATTTGATCATCATAGTAAATTGTAGTTCAGAACAAGATCTACACGGCATTTCAAATCAATAAATGGTAACAAATAAACAGTATTAGTAAAAAGCAGCTTGTATATGAAATCCTGAATCGGCAGGGAAGCAGCTTTGATAAGTGGAAGGGTCACTTCCTGTGAGTGAGTGAGTAAACCCAGATCTTATCCTTTTCTTTTTACAACATGACTAAAGGAGAAGGGATAAGTTGGGAGGAGGGGAAATGGGTGTTAATCCCCAGGTTCTGCCCACAACCTGAGGTCCCTTGTATCAATAAAATAAGATGCCCCTTGCAGTAGATCACCTAGCTTTCCATAGCATCACCACCTTTTTGCTTCAATGTGACGCCTCTTCAGAGAATTTTCTTACCCACCCATCCCCGAGTCTTCGTCTCTTAGGCTGTCAGGACCTTGATTTTGATTTAATTTCCTAAAAGAATTGTTATGGAAATATATAATGCATAGCATTTAATTTGTTCAGTCCATCTTCATAGGTTAAAACCATTTTTATAGCTTTTCATGAACACAAGGGATTTACATCATATAACCTAGATTTTAACTAAAGTATCTTAGTTGAAATAAATTACTGAATAAACTGCATTGTATAGTCCTTGATTAATATAATACCCCTTGTTATTAGCTGTCTGTGTCTTAACGAGATTGTAAGCTCCTTGGAGAAAGGATGGGTGGGGGAGGGGCTCAATTATTTTCCAAATTAGTCTTTAGTGAGGATTAGGGATGTGCATTTTGTTTTTGTAATTATAATTATGAAAACACTGGCCATTTTGTTATAATTATAATTATAAAAGCAAATTTAATTCCAAAATAACAATTTTGGAATTCATAATTTCTGACTGGTGCACATAACCCTTAGGCTGTAACTTTTTTGTGTTGTATCTGATATTAATAAAATTTAGGAAGATTGTGCCTCTCACCCAATGGAACAAGCCTGCCAAATTGCAGGATGGAAGGTCAGATCCAGATTTTATAAGCATAATGGGTTTTAATGCATTTTATGACTGTAACATCCTGTCTTCCAGTCCAATTGGGATATCCTATACCCCTAATTTAAGGGAGCGTATGTACCAAGTTTCATAATGATTAGATAACAGGTTCAGATTCTGATAAGCAACTAATATTTTGTTCTTTGCACACACATTTCCCGCTGAGAAACATTTTTGTTGTCCACTTGGATTCAGTGTACTTCTCATGTGAGGGATCATCCCTGCCAAATTTCAGAAAGATTGGATAAAGGGACCTAATTTTATAAGCAATTTAAGATTTGTGGTTTTAACAGAAGTCGTGCAAATACAAGTCCTGAAAATTTGGGGAGAAAAATGAAAATTTCAGGACTTAAAAGGGACTTCAGGAAGCAAGGCAGAGGGAAGGGAGAAGTATCAAGAGACATGATTGACACATCCAGGCTAACCAACCGGCATCCTAAATGCACCCTGGAGCACTATGACAGAGGACATAAGAGAATATCTTATTGGCTCTTTCCTAAGCCGAGGCTTCCAACTTCCTAGTAACAAACGGCCCCGGGGGCCTTGACATAGGCACAGCACAGAATGAGGATACATGGTTGACATTTCTGCTGACCAACTGGCATCACGAACCCATCTTGTACCACCATGACAAGCATAAGAGAATGTCTGGTATAGGCTCATTCTCAGGGGATGCTTTCCAGGCTTCCAACTTACCGGTACCCAATAACTGAAATAACGGTGGCTTGGGGGTGGGCACTGGAGAGTAAATATAAGTTTCTGCCAAGCTGCACAGCCCCCACTATGGCTAGATCTTGTGTGGCTCGTAGGGTAGCTCTGTGTGTATGACTGACTGTGCTGTAGTCTTCAGCCTCACTGCAAGTGCTCAAAAAAGCAAAATTCTGAACCTACTCTCCCCCACATATGCCCCTGCAGAATTTGGGGTGCCAGTGACTTGAATGAAGCCTGTACTAGTGCCAGTGCTTCTGGCACCCGATCCTCCTCTGCTCACCTCCTCCGGTCTTCTTCACTCTCTGTACAAATGCTCCAAAAAGCAGATGTCTGTATCTAGTAAAACCTTTATAGTTTATAGTTTAAACAGAAGCAACACCTACAAGTGATTTAAGGAAATTTACAAATTCTGTTAAAATCCTGAAACTGATACTGCTTATAAAATTTGGACCCTTTATCCAATCCTTCTGAAATTTTTCAGGGATGCTCCCTTGAGTGAGGGGAACAACCTGTCCAAAGTTTTCCAAATTGGATGAAAAACAAAGATGCTACACCTGGAAATGTGTGTACAAACAATGAAAAGATTAAATTGCTGATATAATTACTCTTTATCCAATCTTTCTGAAAGTTGGCTGGGCTCATCCTTTTCAGAATGGGTACTATGAGTACAAATTTCACCCAAATTGTATGGAAAACAAAGATGTTACAGCTACAACTGTATGCAAAAACTACAAAACATCAAGTGCATGCAGAATAAGGACCCTTGATCCAATCTTTATGAAATTTGGCAGGGGTGATCCTCTGAGGGGTTTCAAGCAAATCAGATAACAAATGAAGTTACAGCCAGCAATCAGTTTCTCATAGAAATCAGTGGAAAAAAGATGAAGTTCAATAACAAAAATGAATTTACATATTATAAAATAATGAATTCCCAAATGAAATAATGAATTCAGTCATAGGTCCCCAGTGCATACCCCTAGTTAGGATAAACCTTTCCCCACTTGGCTAAATTTGGAAAGCTCAAGCTTAATGAAGTACTTTAAAAATAATAATAATAATAATAATGAAAAGTTCATCTTACTAGATTAGCAAAGCAAAAGCTAACTTTCAGTCCCTGACCAATTAATGGAAACAGTAAGATTTTTATTATCCATCATCTCTATTTTTGGCAGATTCGTATTATATGCTTAATGTGCTATTTAGTAGATTTTTCAGTGCAGGGAACTTGGCAATGGTGAACCCTGCATTGGTTCTGGAGGCTGAGGACCCCAGCTGGCAAATATATAGCTCCACACTCACTGAGCTAGAGTCTTGAAATAATGGAATCGCAAGGAGGAAAGTCTTGTTTGTTTGGTTTTTTTAAAAGGGGGGGAGGAGGAAGCAATAGGAGGGAAAGAAAGAGCAAGATGTGTATACATGTGTGTGGTGGCGGAAGGGGCTCAAACTACAACAAAGTGGGGATGCAGTTAAATAAAAATTGAGGATCACTGGACTAGATTACACTTGCGGTGCCCTCCACCCCTCTGGTTTTACAGATCTGTATTGTTGATTTGTGCAACTGCCAAAGAATGACAAAATAAATATATACATATAGGATTGCAGGAAACAATAACTTCTGCAGTCCTGTCCAGACAGCAGTACCTGGAATTTTTACAAATCATCTAGGAGGAAATGGCTTAGTACACAGCTGCATTTTATTGGATCTCTTGTAGAGAGGTTTTGAAACCACAATTGGAGTCCAGTTTCATGTAGGTGGTGATGCCATCTGCTTGAATGTCCTAGTAAAACCCAGTACGCAAGGATTATTTTTCAGCATGGCTGGAGAGGATGAATTACTTTCTTAACGGCTCCCTTTGGTAATTCCACTAGCTGCTTCTGTCATCTCAGGTTTGTTTGTTTTTTTACTCTCATCAGTTTTTTCTGCAACACAAAAGCTTCAGCTCCATTTGCGTTGTCTTAGGTTCAAGGAAAGGAATAATCAGTTTTAAAAAAAAAATAGAATTACACTATTTGAATATCCTTATCTTGTTCTTTGATAAAGTAACTAGTTAAGTGGTTGACTGGAATGCTGTGGACCTGTCTTGATTTCAGCAATGCATCTGACAAAGTTTCACATGAGATCCTCATTGTCAAGCTTGCAAAGTGTGGGCTAGACAACACTACAACAATGGATTGATGGCTGGTTGAATTAAACCTAAAGTGTTCATCAGGGGCTCATCATCAAGCTGGAGGGAGGTATTGACTGGGGTCTGGCGGGGCCCTGTCCTGACTGCGGTGCTATTCAGCTTCTTTATTAATGACTTGGATGAAGAAGTGGAGGGAATACCTGTCAAGAATGCAGATGGACCAAAACTGGGAGGGGTAGCCAACACCTTGGAAGATGGACCTAGAATTAAAAAAAAAATCTTGATAGGCTGGAAAATCTGGGCTGACATTAATAAAATGAAATTCAACAAACATAATGTGAAATTCTGCCTTTAGGGAAGAAAAAACAAATGCACACGTATAAGATAGAGAATACCTGGATTGGCAGCAGCACACATTAAAAAAAAGATTGTGGTTGATCACAAACTGAACTGAATCAGCATTGTGATGTGACTGCAAAAAGCGCGAATGTAATTTTAGGCTGCATTAATGGAAGCATTGTTTCCAAGTCAGCGGAGGTGGTAATTCCACTCTATTCGGCACTGGTTGGACCTCACCGGGAGTATTGTTTCCAGTTTGGAGCACCTAATTTCAAGGAAGACACTGAGAAACTGGAGCAAGTTCATAGGAAGGCAACAAAAATAAGTGTGTGGAAATCATGTCTTATGAGGGGGGGAAAGGTTGAAGGAACTGGGTATGTTAAGTCCTAGCAAAGAAGATTAAGGGGAGACATGGTAGCCATTTTCAATACCAAAAGGGCTGCCACAAAGGAGAGAGCAAGGAAGCGTTTCTCATTGCCACAGAGAAGAGGACTAGAAACAGGCTCAAATTACAGGAAGGTTAGAAGGTGGGGAAAACTTCCTAACTTTGCTGTCTGGCAATGGAGCAAGTCGCCTAGGCGAGTCGTGGGCTCTCTGTCACTGGAGGTTTTCCGAGAGAGGCTGGGGAACCTTCTTTCAGGGGTGTTGGCTGTATGACCCGGGAGGTACCTTCCAACTTCAACATTCTGATTCTATGTAATACAAAGACATTAGCATTGACTAGTTTTTCATTAGTGGTAGGGGTGGGATTATTGGTATTGGATTAATCTGATAATATGGATAATGGACGGTATCGGATTAATCCGATAATACTAATACTTACCAGTATCGTAACACCGGATTTTTAACATTGCTGACTTTACTGGATTTTTTTACATCGCAACCATTTAACAACAGCCGCAATGTAAAAAAAACAGTAAAATCGGCAATGTTAAAAATCTGGTATTCTGATACCGGTAAATCTGGTGTCCGATATTCCCCCTGGACTCCCACTCCTAATTAGTGGTTGGGTGCCATAAACCTTAAAAATGATATGCTAGGATATTCTCAGTCTATGATGATGCTTTCTCAGATGCATGTCCTCCCACAGCCTTTTGCTGCTTACCCCCATGGGAACAGGATCCATAAGATTCCAGTCTGCCAAGGAAGTCTGAATACTTTGGGTGCTTTGTGATCATTGTTCTGCCATGGACCTCAACACATTACTTAGCTCTTGGCATGTTGGGCATTCAGAATTTTCACTTTGCTGCATCTGAGGCCAGTAGTTAGGGGCATGATCTTCCTAGAACCCTCTTACAAAGCTGTGCTGCTTCAATCTGATTAGGAACTTTCTTCTGTCTTGGTTTGGCAGTGCTTACATTTTCCTTTGGCTTCAATAAGATGATGGACTCTCACACAAATATCCCACTCTGGGCAGCTGGACTTCAGAGTTGTATTCAGAGCCGGACATTTTTCAGTTGAGAGCTTGAATGCCTAGAAAGAGGCCATGTGTTGCTCATCGTAGCTTTCCCTGCAGGACGTGTTAGTATGCTTGAGAAATTACTGAAGCCAGCAGGTGGCAGCTTGGAACTTGCTGTGAAGTCAGCTTCCCGTAGCTGTTGTAGGCTCATAGATTGGATTTTCACATGACTACATGAACCCAATAATACTAGACTGATTTATAGTTGGCTGTAGATGAGAGAAGGGAAACCTTAATGACCTTGTCATTCTGGTTTTTTGAAGATACCAGAATGCCAGGCTGCTTTCTTTGGTCTCTCTCTCCACCAGGAGGCACATGAAATCTCAGATTTTCTTGCTACAATGCCAAGTACTGCCTGGGTGGAATTTTGTATAGAAGACTTTAAAATCTCTCATCTGTGAGCAAGTCAATGGACCTTTTTAAAAAGCATGTTACTCTATAACATAGAAAAATGTAGAATATGACCCAGCTTGTGCTAGTTCAAGCTGGGTGTCCCTCTTTTTAAATACTGTTAGAATTAGTTTTTGTAATCTTGAACAGATATAAAAAACTGCATGTGAGGTTGTAGTGATCAGCTCCCTACTTAAACTGATTTCTTACTAATGAAAGTCCTCACTTTAGTGACCAAATTGTTGAAAAATGACTTTGCTTTATGTTTGGGCTTTCAGCAATTTACTAAATTGATTATTGGATCATAACTGAATAAACATATTTTGAATGAATTTTAAAGCATATCTTTTACTGCTTCCATCGAGATTATGGCTGAAAACAAAAAGCAGGCTTGTGATATTTGGTAGTAATCAAAAGAAGCTAAAGCATCCTCTGTTTAAACTATCATGATTTGTTGCATTTGTAGTTTGTCGTATTTAGGTTAACAATATTTAATATTTATACTGTCTTCAGTGTGTTTTAATGTCATGGCAACTGCTTGCATAACTTAGCAATTTGTTTCTATCTCGGAATATTTTGCATCCTTGAGCACTTTGATACATGGCTGAATATCAGGATTTACTTTTATCCTATCATGTAATTTAGTGTGGCTTCCAAATTTTTCATATGTTTTTTGTTTTTTGCCAACAACTGCTGTCGGCTGGATTAGGCTTGTTTGAGGTATTTCTTAAAAGCTGTTAAGGAACACATGAAGTTTGCTAGCATATCACTTACAGTTTATAATTGACTGGCTTTTGGGGGGGGAGGGGATATTTACTGAAATGTGAGCATGTTGCATATCTAAGGGACTGTCTTCCTCTTGAGGTCTCTCCATGGCCCCTAGGGTCAGCTGAGAGTGCCCATTGGCCAGGTCTCTACGATCCAGGAACAGAGAGAGAGGCATTATTGGCGATTGTTCTATGGCTTTGGAACTCCCTTCCCATGGAGGTTCATCTAAGGCCTAGCCTGGGCATCTTCTGGAGACAGTGCAAGAGGTATTTATTGGGCCAGGCATTTAACAGGTGGGGGTAGATCCTAGGGTGGGGGTGGAGGATTTTATAAACATTCTAATGGGGTTTTATGGGTGTTCTTTTCTCTTGTGGAAGTGTTTTTTATTATATCAGCCATCCTAAGCCTTTGTGAATAGGGCAGAATAAAAATAAAACATAAATAAATGTTCGACATAGACATAGTCAATTATTTCTTAATGCAAGCTGTGTCCCCTGGGGTGACCTTAAATTCCATCAATTTTCAGAGACACCCAGCTCTTAAGTAAATTTCAAAATTGGGATTTGGGCTTTTAATAGTTTAGGCAGTTACCCTGAAGTAGTCCCATTGACCTTCAAGAGAGCTATTCTGGAGTAAGTGATTTGAGGATTATGGCCTGGGCCTATACAAATTTTACCACAAAAAAGTTATTTTCCTTTTTAAATAAATAAGACCATATCTTACAGTCCTTACTCAGACAATGAAGCCAACAGTAGAGGTGTGCACCAGGAATCCATGTTGTTTTTCATTTTCATATTTTGTTTTCATTATTTGTCTTTCATTTTCATAAATATCAAAATTTTGTTTTTGCTTTCATTTTCAATTTCCCTTGGTGTCAATGGAAAACACATTTTTGGCTGTACATTTTTTGTTGTTCTTTATATAGGGATGAAATTTGGAAGGAAGGTACCCCCAATGGGAGGCATTAAGTGTACTAAATTTCAGAAGGACTGGATAAAGGAATCAGATTTTATAAGCAGTTTAATTGTGTTATTTTGCAAACATCTTCATATACATTTGTGGCTGTAACCTCTTTGTCTCCCATCTAATGTGGATTAAACTTGGCAAGTTTATACCCCTCCCAATGTTTTCTACCTATGCCAACTTTCAGAAGGATTGGATAAAGGGTCCTGGTGGTATAAGCAATTAACTAATAAATGTATGTCTGACTGTAACAACTTTATAGTCAGACTAGTGTACATGAACTTTGGCAGGGCTGTATCTCACACCTTCAGGATCATTTCTGCCAAATATCAGAAATATTTGATAAAGGTCTCCAATTTTATAAGCCTGCACAGCATATGCAGCGAATGAGTCTATTATGTGTCACTGTGGTAGAAGATCTGTTTACAATGCCAATTGGCCAGCAGAAATGTCAACCAAATATCATTCTGTGCTGTGACCACCCCAACTTCTTTCCCCCACTTGTTACTGGAAAGTTGGAAACATCTGTTTAGGAAAGCGCCAATAGAGATTCTCTTATGTCCTCTGTCACAGTGCTGCGAGATGTGATTGTGATAACTGGCCAACGTGGATGTCTCCCAATTGCTGGGATGCTCTTCCCAAAGTCCCAGTTATGTCCCTTCTATGTCCGTCTCAGGGCCGCCCCCTATGCCTGCCTCAAAACCACCACCAATTGGTCCTGTAAAGCTGGAGGCATGCAGTAATTGGCCAGTTAATGTGTCTGTCAGTCTGTTGAGTTGCTCCACATCCTCCCTCCTACAGCCTCCCTCCCCCTGTCATGCCAGGTGCCTGCCTCTGACTGGCACTGCATTTATCTGAATAACGGTCTTTAAGGGGACAACTTCAATTGCATATAAAATTGGGGCCCTTTATCAAATTGCCCTGTAGTTTGGCAGAGATGACAAGGAAGGTGTGGGATACATTCCTGCCAAATGTCTTGTAAACAGAATGGAATATAAAAATGTTACAGCCAGAAATACATTTTCAAGTTAATGGTTTATAACATCAGGACCCTTTATCCAATCTTTCTGAAATGTGGCAGAATTAGTAATCTTCAGGAGTGACATAATATTCCCAGGCTTCATGCAAATTGAACATAAGATTAAGAAGTTGAAGCCAGGAATGTGTATGGAGCTTTTCTTAAAATCACAACGTTCAATTGCTTCTAAAATTGGCTCCCATTATCCAATCATTTTGAAGTTTGGTACACTTAGTGCCCTTTATTGGAAGTACAATCTTCCCAGGTTTAATCAGAATTGAATAAGAAACAAAAAAATTATACCCAGATATGTTTTTCAGTGTTTTCCCATTATTTCAAAAATAAACATTCATTTTTGTTTCTATTTTCATTATTATTTGTCATTTTTGTTATTACAATAACAAAAAAGAAAATAAAAAAATTCATTTTCATTATAATGAAAATGAATTGCACACCCCTAGCTAACAGGAAATCTGACACATGGCACCACAGATTGGAGATCATTGATTCTGAATGTGGAAGAATTCTTGCTTGCTGACTTTCTATACTGGCAAGTAACAAGGATGTTCTCTCTGATGCAGCTGCTTTTAAACCTTGGCAGGAGCTATTTTTTAAAATGGAATAGTTGTTCTTTGGAATTGCCACTGGCTCGCAAGATGATGATTAAAACGACTATGAAAAAGATACGGTAAAATGTTTCTTCCCTTTGTATGAGATGTATTAAAATTCAGCAGTAGCTACATAACTGGGATTATTCTACCAAACCTGGTCACAGTAGGATTTGTTACGGCTTTCCACCTATTGCTCTTCTTTTTACTCATAGCTATTCTGGAAATTAAGTAGCTGCTTTCTTCCTGCCTTTTCATGTTTCTTCTCTCTGGCTTTCCACGTTTTCTTGTCTTTTAAACCTTACATGCTGTTCTGGCACAAAATGCAGATTTGTAGGACTTGAATTAAGAACTGGCACCCAATCAGGGGCGTAGGTATCCTAGAGACAGAAAGGACATTTGTCCCAGGGCCCAAGCAGGGGCAGAACAGATCCTGTCCTGTTGTGGCATGGCCGGGCGGAGACTGAGCTAAGCAGACGCACAAGCGCCTGTGGCACACATGGGACCCACCCACCCAGCGAGCAGCACAGGACAGAGCATGCAGCAGCACGAGGCAGGCAGCGCAGCTACAGCCTCCAGAGCTCAGACACATCAAGCAGAGGGAAGGCGAGACGCTATCTCTGGAGTCAGAGCAAACGACTGACTGACCTTACCATGTAAGTTGACAGTTTTCTGCAATAAGGATGCTGCAGAGACGAGGAGATGGGACGGGGGAGAGGATGGTGATGGGGGTCAAGGGTGGTCAAGTCCATTTCTTGCACCTAGGCCCATTCCAACCTAGCTACACCCCTGCACCAAACACTTTTCATTAAAGAAGGAGGGGGTGTATTGGAAATTTCTTTTGAATGGTTTAGCAAGTCCTGATGTTTCCTGCTTGAGCAATGATGGATAGAAGGATACGAGGTGGAGCAGGATCAATTTGGACAAAATTTACCATGTTGCTGTTGCTATGTCTAGATAAGTACACTACCCCATTTTCACTCAGCAGATATCAGAGAGACCATAAAGACATTTTTAGCATGACTAGCACATCCTCAGAAACATAAGCATGCTGGCTGATAACTGTGCATCCAACAAGTAGAACTCCCATTGGATTGAGGAATGAGGGCTAGCGAAACAGGTGCTGCCATGCATAAACAAAACTGTTGCATATCACTGTGCACAAATTTTATTGCCAGCCACTGGAGAAATAGGTAGAGGATTGTTTCATACCTAAGAACCATCACTGACGATATGGATGCAGCAGATGATGGCAATCATGGCAACGCTGTGAATCTGGATGATGACCATTGTGCCAGTGATGGGGATCCAGATAGTGAAGATCCTAGCCCTGTGAATGGTGGAAGAGAGAGGGATGAGGACAGTGTAGACACAGCGGTGGTGCTCAGGGACCACTGAAGGGTGTTGGAGGGATGTCTGCCCTGATGCCCCTGGGGAGGAATCACCACTGGGTGGTGATCCAGAGATACACAACTCCTCCTGTTTGCAGTGCAGAATATGAGCCCCTCCTGCTTGCAGTGAATTACTTGCCAAAATGCTTATGTCCTAATATGACTTTCCTCATTTACAGCTTCCCTCTTATAATACCAACAGTAAAGAACACTATTATAAAATTGTGACAGTTGGCAAATCCTTTTCAGTTTGCAGTGCTCCCAGGACTTCCCCATCCCATCATCCCAGAAAGAGAGAGGTAGCTAGAATAAGCCAAGTATAAATGTTCTCTCTCATTTATCAAGGATGCAGGGAACACCTTGACTTTTTTAAGAGTCCTGTGATCAAGGACCCATGTTAACAGCATTTTCTCCATTGGTGGCAATGGGGAAAACACAGTGAACAGGGATCCCTGCCTACGATCCTTCCTTAATGTTCACCTCTCAACCAAATGACTGTACCTCAAGTCACAGAGAGAAAATGGCCAATATGGGGAGCAGTGTTACCTGCTGAATTACTGATAATATGACTAATGTTGCCACATTTTACATTAAAATCTGTTTGGTGGGAGAAGAATGCTTCTTGAACAGGTTCCTTGCCAAAAATGCATCATTATGACCGTTTTTACATGGACGCCCACGCCCCCCCTCGGTGTTCGGGCAGGTGTTGGGGGGGCATCTGTGTAAACGGCCAGCGGTGGCTGGGTGTCTGTTCAGTGTTTGCCTGTGTGAACACCGAGCAGGATGGGTGGGGTGCATGCATGCTCCCATGCAACACCCACCTCCACCCACGAAGCCCTCTGGAAAACCGGAGGAGGCTCCGTTGGTGGAGGGGTGTGTGTGTGTGTGTGTGGGTGTGTGGGTGTGTGTGTGTAAACGAACACACACACCTCCACTCACTGCAGCCAAACACCCATCCCTCCACCCACGTCTGTCTGTGTAACAACGGCTTATGAGAGAACCCACCCGCCCCCATGTCTGTAAATCTAGCAATTGCTCTCTCCTTTACACAATATATTGACTTTGCACTGTCTGGCATTGGTGCACATTTTATTTATAAAATGCCATTTCCTAACAGGATGCACTGGGCTCCAAAATGCTGTTGCCAAATAAACCTACAAAATTATCAACTCCTTTACTTTAAAATGAAGTTGGCCTCTAGTTTGGAGTGCCGCTATTTTCTATACTTGCTAGGGGGCTTGCAGCTGCCAAATAAGCAATCTCCACTGTGGTCTGTACAAGCAAAGTACATTGCTGCACTCGGCTATTTGGGAGCTGTGTAATTTCAATCCAAAACAGCGCTGTGTGACTGATGTGGTTGGAGGCAAATACACAAGGGCCACTTGGACTTAGCAGACTTACAACACTGCCTCCACCTTGCACATTAAAATGAAAGGCTAGCTGTGTTTCAGCTTAAGCTGAATAATGCAGTGCACTGGCTTGTGGGCAGCTTTGGCTGGGGAGGCAGCTTTTTCCTCTCGGTATCTGGTTATGAAGAGACAGCGCTTGTGAGGGTGACGATGGAGCTTGCACTCTTCTTTTTTAAAAACAAACCCAAACCTGGTGTACTTATAAATGGTCATCTCTGTGCAGGTTCCCAGCTGGAGTGGAGAATGGAAGAACAGATGCAGCATTGGCAGCAAGTGTCTATGTAGGAGGAAGGATTATATGGGGAACCTAATGAAAGGAGTGGCGAGAGTCTTTGCATCCCTTGCCTGACAGCTGTGGTGGGCCCCACTCGTGTCCAGGCCCAGCCTTAGCACAGGGTGATCTGGGGCGACCACCACCCAGACCCCAGTCTTGTCTCCACTTCTGGGCAAGGGGCGGGGCCTGCACTCCATTCTAACAGGGCCCTAACATGGCCACCTATAGGACCTCACAGAGGATGCCCCAAGGGGGGCAGGGCTACCAGGGACCCTGACTTTTAACTTTGTCCCACACTCTCACTCCGGAGGGGACCCAGCTGGAAGCCCCATTGTGAGACAGAAAGAGACAGAAAGCCTGAGCACTGTTAGGAAGTTTTCAGAGTGGGTGGGAGAGGGAGCAGGGCCATCACTCTGCACCCACCCACTGTGAAAATGTCCTAGCAGTGCTCAGACTCCTTGCAGAGACCCTCTTTACCCCCAGATCTGTGGGAAAGGCTCAATTGAGCCCCTTCATGGTAAACACACTCCTGCCTGGTGTTTTCTTCCCTCTTGTTTCGTTTTGTGGTATTTTTTAAAAATTACTGACATTTAAATTATCTATGTTTTGCCTTTTATTCCATCTCCATTAACTGCTCCTTTATTGTGCTGGTCGGTGTCACATCCAGAGAAGTTGGAGCTTTGTGCAAAATGGTGGTGTAGGCCCCCTCTGAACACAGAAATGTTTGTCAGAAACAGAAATGCTTGTCAGAAACACACTGACATGCCCATTAGAAGAAGGAAAATGTTACCATAATTCATTGTGATGTTCAGTGAAATGTAACATTCCCTTCCTGGCTTGGGATTCTTTGTATTGAAGAAGGTCTGTATCTTCTACATAGGTTATTCCTAGTTTATTCATGGGCCCCATATGTTGGAGACCCCCTCTTGTACTGTCACATTCAATTCCCATTGAATATGGGTCCTCCGTAGGTCACGGAGCCCTGTACAAACACATTATCTGCATTTGCCTGGCTCCTTCCCTGTTGATGGTGCTGTAACTTCATGCCTCACTGATATGGAGTTGGGAGGGAGCGGGGGTTACAGGTGAAAGTTGCCAATACCCCTTCTGAAATTATTATATTGTCTCTTAAAATACAATTTTAAAGGCTCTGCCCTGAGCCTTTTTAAAGGAAGGGTGGGATAAATAAATAAAATAAAACAATGAGACTTTTAAAGATGGAGAGCTTTTTTGTTTCAGGATTTGTGGGCAGAGTCTGATGAGTAGAATCTGATGGATATACAGACCGACCAGTGCCCATTCCACTCTGCCATTACAAGGCTCACAGTCTGGGTGGACCAGGAAAAATCACTTACCTCCCATCACTGTTGAGCTCAGCAGCACACAACTTGGTTACCACGAGCTGGGGGAAGAGCCAGCCTCTCTCCGCATGCCTTGGGGTGGCATTTTCATGGCTGGAAGAAGAGCATCTACTGATGCATTTATCTATAAAAACTGCTGAACCACTGCTGCCTTTGTTTTGGGACACACAGCATACGATTGATTTTCTGCCTACCAAGAGGAGTGTGCTTTGTTCCAGAACTGATGGCATTGCTCGCCATCCTATTCACAGGCAGAGCTGGGATTCTAAAGGGTTCTGAAATGCAAACCTTGTTCTTACTGAGTATACTTTTCCCTTTTGGTTTTGTGTAATTATTGTGATGGTGGTTAAATGCTTTCTTCCAGAAATGAAACCAAATTCCTGTGTGTCTAACCTAGTAGTTTATGCATTATTCATTTAATTTTAGATGCTGGATAAATATTTAATAAAACATGAAAGTAAAACTTAGTGTCATATTTTTGGGGTGAAAGCTGAAGGAATAATTGGACCCAAATGATCCTTCTGTTGTTTGCTTTTTAATTTTATTTCCCACGGCATCTTTTTTTTTTTTTCTTTTCAGTGCAAACAGTCTCGGAAACACTTCAGATGGTTTTTCGTTTTAAAAATTACAATTTGAAAAGTTTGTGTGTGGAAAGAAAGAGGAACAGGCAAGTGAGAGAAGATTAGGGTGGCTATGCCACCCCTTTACTCCAGGATGCTTATGAAAAATACATGATGTGGGGCTGCACTGTAACCAATGCAGCCCTGCACCATGTATTTTTCATAAGTGTCCTGGGATGCACTGGAACCAATGCAACCCTGCATCATGTATTTTTCATAAGTGTCCTGGGATGCACTGGAACCAATGCAGCCCTGCACCATGTATTTTTCATAAGCATCCTGGATTAAAGGGGAGGTATGGAAACCCTAGAGATGATGCATATTCTCAGGTGGACTTTCCCTTTCTATCTAAGGTGTAACTCTGACTCTGTTGAGGTTAGTGGGGCTTTTCTCACTGACTTCAATGGTGGTGTTAGGACTACACCTTGTGAAGTTACCCATTGTAAATCACTGCTGCTTCAGCCCAAACCCATACTGTGGAATCCACTTAAAACGCTCCCCATATGCAAAGCCATTGTTGCTGCATCCGACAAGGGCACGCTATACTGATGGGTTTTAATGGTCATACTCTTTATTGCCAATTCACATACTACGGGAGGGAGGTGGTAATCCCAGGCTGTTCGCAGGAGGGGTGGGGTATACATTTATAAAATAAATAAATAAAATAAATAATCCACCCCTAATAAAATTGGATCCAGTTATAACTACCTGATCCCAGGCAAAACTCAAAGCTGTACCCAGGCACATTCTGGTCTCAAGCAAAACCCAGAGCCCAACCCCCTTTGAACTCTAAAATCCTGGAATTCCACAAAGGAGCGTTCATAAGCTACCCTGGTTCTGTCTGCTAGGGAACCCTGGACAGTCTGGAACAACTCTACATGTCGGGCAGCAGCATGATCGCCAGTTTTTCACTTGCCCCCAGTGCCAAGAGATGGAAATGGTCTATCTGGGAGCAAGAGAAGGATTGGCTATGCCGTTGTTAACCCCTGGCACATGCTAAACTACAAAGAGGATGTTACTCTCCAAATATTTCAATAAGAAGTCCCTCACCAGCTTCAGCACCCTGGGGGACTTTGATAACAATAAATTAATGATATGGACCACTGCCATGTTATCACACCAGAAGAGGATCTTCCTATTAAAGAACACCTCAGCCTATAAATGAACCATAACGACAATTGGAAACCATTCCAAAACGGTACGATCCTTGGTTACTCCTTGCTCCACCTGCTCAGATGGCCAATGGGCTGTGTCCCATCTTCCCCCGACATACAAATGAAAACAGTAGCCACCCACTGCATCTCATTGCACCGCCGCCTCTAGCAAGTGGCTTTGCCCCCAGAAGCTGACCCCATTGTAGTTGACCGAAAAGGTTGCCCAAGTGGCCAAGTCCTCTCTCATCTTGTCTGTTAAGCGAACATGGTAGTGAGGGCAACTTACCAAACACCTTTGCGTACAACCTGGACAAGAATGCACACCCAGGAGCAATGACATGAGATGCAAAGTTTAGGCTCCTTAGCAAAGATTGCAGTTGTCTTAGAGTCATTTTGGTCACCCTCAAACTACTATTGATTCCCTACCTCAAAGCGGCTAGCTTCTCTTCTCAGAGATGAGAAAGCGAGTTAACTGTATCCTATCCACATCTCTAAGAAAACCAAAGATGTGAATGGGCTCTCAGTCTTTTCCTCCACTTGCAGAACTCTGAGCTCCTCCGCAATATCCTGAAATATCCACAGCCAGGGGCGGCTGGTGGGTTTTGATGTTGGAGAGGCACTGGGACAGTAAGGCCGGCGGGCCTAGGTGCGGAGCCAAGGGAACGGTAGGCCAATGGCATGGCATAACCCAGCAGCAAGGAGTTCTAGGATTAACATCAGATGGAAGAAAACACAGTCGACCTGCACATCAAGCTTAAAATAAATAATTTATAAACCCAAAACACAGGGAAACACGCATAACACTGGCATAATCCAACAGCAAGGAGTTCCCAGGGTTAACATCAGATGGAAGAAAAAACAGTCGACATGCACATCAAGCCTAAAATAAATAATTTGTAAACCCAAAATACAGGGACCCATCCTTGTAAAGCACCCCAGTCCCAGCCTGAGTCCAATTTTACCACGCACATCCCATTTCCAGCATTTTGAACACAACTGAAATTGCATGACTTGCAGTGACATCTCTCTCAGGATTTCCAAACCTCCATTTTACCACACACAGTCCCCCCTGCACTAACCCACTAGCCCC
>QEPC01008879.1:3188052-3198575 GCA_003113815.1 Sphenodon punctatus | reverse complement strand
CCCATGTACCCCCCTGCTCCCCCCTCCCCCATGCACCTGCAGTTGCCCCCCATGTACCCCCTGCTTCTGCCTCCCCCATGTGCCCACACTCACCTCCCATGTGCCTCCTCCACTCCCCCCTCCCAACATGTGCCCCCCCATCCCAAGCCCCGCAATTTAATACTCACCATGGTGGGGCCGCTGAGTCCTCTCCGCTGCCACCGCTTCTGCATCCATCCAGGGAACATGCAGCTCTTAGCCTCCCCGAGTCCCTTCCTCCCTCCCTGCCAGGGAGGGAGGGAGGAAGGGACTCGGGGAGGCTAAGAGCTGTGCGTGCGTCAGCAGCTCCCAGCCCCCTGCACAGGCTAGGACCCAGCCTGTGCAGGGGCTGGGAGCTGCTGATGCACGCGCAGCTCTTAGTTCATACCGGGGGCGCCTCTATTGGGCACCCCCATATGAACTTTCCCTCTGCCCAGCCTCTGCAATGCAAGAGTGCCCCCTGCAGCACTCTTGCATTGCAGGGTCCCTTTATGCCGAATGGATGGCTCTTCTAGCCGCCCACTCTGCATAAAGGGAGAACGGCTCCCTTTTGACCCTGAAGGCTTCCTTGCACACACACACAACCGGTGAGAATGTGCGGAGCCACCTCGAAGAAGCTTGTTTAGAGAGGCAGATACCTTCAGAAGGTCTCTGCCTCTCTAAACAAGGTTCTTCGAGGTGGCTCCACACATTCAGCGCGATGCCAATGCAGCTGGGTTTTTGTTTTGTTTTTAAAGCTGCCAGAGCCTGCCGCTGGCTGGGGAAGTCCTGGGGGACCAGGAGGGGTATTGCCCCTGCCACTCTGGAGGGCCCACTGCCCCTGTCCACAGCAGCTGCTCACACTCACCAGAGCCCACCCTCTGGATGAACATATAATCATCCATGTAATTGATGACTTCCTGCAAACCAGATCTCTGCTGCAGCAGCCAATCGAGCTGAACTTCTCAAAGGTTGAGCATGACATGAAACAACCCATTGGCATGGCTTCCTGAAGTAGTACTTCCCCTGGAATGTTAAGCCTAACAGCCTGAAGTCGCTTGTATAGACCAGCAGGAGACAGAAGGTAGACTTAATGTCACTCTTCACGAGCACAGCGCCCACCCCACATCTTCACACCATTTCAACTGCAGAGTCAAATTATGCGTACCGCACCAAGCAGAGCTTGGATGGGCCAGTGGCCATTTTCAGGCAAGATACTACCCACCCACCACCACCCACTATACATGTGGCAAGACTGCAGTGTTGCCCTATAACATGTATGATGGGTGGATAGTGTCTTGTCTGAAAATGCCCTAAGCCATTCACTGAGGCCTCCCTTGGGTAGGAGAGGTGGTGAATGAGTTGAACCTCACTCGGAGTTTTCTTAGGAACCACACCTAATGGGGAAATGTGCAAGTTTTGCCCCATCTCAAAAAAGATATAGTAGAAATTGAAAAGGTACAAAGAAGGGCAACAAAAATGATAAAGGGTATGGAACAGCTCCCCTAGGAAGAGTGGCTAGATAGGTTACGGCTCTTCAGCTTGGAGAAGAGATGACTCAGAGGGGATATGGTAGAAGTTTATAAAATCATGAGTGGTGTGGAACAAGTCAATGGGGAACGATTATTTACCCTCTCAAATAGAACTAGAATTAGGGGACAACACATTAAACTAAGAAGTAGCAGATTTAAAACAAATAAAATAAAGCATTTTTTCACTCGATGCACAATTAATATGTAGAATTTATTGTCAGATGTGGTCAAGGCCAGTAGTATAGCAGGTTTTTAAAAGGATTGGACAACTTTCTGGAGGATAGGTCCATTAGCAGCTATTAGCCAGGTAGGTTTTGGGGAACATAACCTCTTCCTGTTGGGAGCTGGAAGTGAACAACAGGGAATGGATTGCCCCATTGTGACCTGTTGGGTACTTCCTCCAAGTGACTGAGCGTGCTGGTGGGCTTGATGGACCATTGGTCTAATCCAGTATGGCATTACTAATGTTCCTAAGTTGGCCATTGTGGGGTGGTGAAAGGGACCCACAATACGGCCCTCCTGGAGTTCTTTCTGGACCGTGACACAAACAACATGCTGCAGGCCCATTACATGCTTAAAGCTGACTTAATCTGATTGAGGAGGTCACCCCTTCAACCAGGATCCCTAAATCCTTCCCTGAAACTCTACTGCAGTCATGGTTGCCCTGCAGTGCCTGCTCCAATGCGTCAGGCGTGACCAGGGTTGGGGCTTGGCCTCCCCCGCTGCCAGGAGCCCCACGAGTGGCTTGCCCTTGACCTCCGGATTGTTGATGAAACTTGGTAGTAGCAGCTAGACGCAGCATGCAGGCCCCCGCATTGCAAATAGGAGTGGCAAAATCTACAAGGAGAACAGTAATGCTTCCCTGACTTATTAAACTCCCAGCATGGTCCTGCTCCTGCATTATCCCTACGCAGGGTCATTGACTAGTACAACTCCTACATTCACCCACATATGCCCGCTATTTGACCTGGAGGCACTGAATGCATTATTCATGCACTCCCGCCACAGGTCCTGATTGTGGACACCCCAATGGATTCCTGCAATAATTGCAGCACAGTGACAAAATGCTCCATCATAGAGCAGCCATGCCGTGGGCTTCCCTGTGTCATAGGTATGCCGTACTATGTCCTGACATTTAACCAGGTTGGATGCTTTCTCTGTGTCTGCTTGGAGCATCATGCCCTGAAAGATCGTGTCAGCTGCCATCCAATTGGCCCAATTACAGTCGGCTTTGAGGTGTTTTAACCACCTTTCCTGTCTTTCCTCTCATCCCTATCATTCGAGTCAGGAATTGAGCCACTAAATAGAAGGGCGAATATGTCTACATACTCACCCTTCCATATCTTTTCCCGTGCTGACTGCAGGAGACAGAATCCTATGAGTACTGAAACATCAGCATACCCTCCTCTCCAATAGAGGACGCTCATTCCTCTGCACAGAGCCACAGCTCTGGGCATTAGGCAGTCCCTGCCAGACTTGCACGCTGGTTTAGCTAGGATCAGGCCACACTGTGGTGGTCTGCTGCACAGGGGGTTGTTTGGTGGCATGTACTCCTGTATCCTGTATGTTGTCCAGGCCATAGGACCCATTCCTCATCCCAGCAAAGCCTCTGTGTGCCTGAGCACACTGCCAGATCTACTGGGGACCCACTTCCACCCACCCCCAGGGGCAGTACAGCCACGCCCCTGCAATTACAATGGCCCGTTTTCTCATCCAGCACCAGACCCAAGCCTTCTCATTCTTACTGCTCCTGGATGGGTGGTGGGTTCTGCCACAACCTGCCTGCCAAAGTCTGGATGCTCTGCTCCAGCATCTCCATTCTCCACACGAGCTCCTGCACCCAAGCCTCCTCCACCTCCACAGAGAGCCGCCTCATTGAAATGAGAAGGAACCCATCTTCCTTCTTGGGGGAGCGGGGGGTTGCCCCCATTCACTAACAGCATAATCATGGTGTCATTGAACCCATGCACTGCCACAGGAGCTGGCCCAGCCACTAACTGATGCATTAACTGCTCCCAGTTCGCCATACTCTCTTGTAACAAAGTCAAAATAGCTTCTGTTACCCCACTAGAAGGACCAGGCCCTGGTCAGGGGGCCCTGGAATGCACCTCTACCCAGTAGGGATGAGAAGATTGGTATCAGATCAATCCAAGGTGCCTGATTTTTGGCAAATCTGACTGATCCAATTTATGATGGGGGAATCTGATCTCCCAGCGAGTCCTCGGAGCAGTGCTTGTACCCATCCTGCCGCCAGCTCTGCCACCTCCGACAGACCTGGTCAGGAGGGGGTTAGAGGGGCTGGGCAGGGATGTGGATGTTGGAAAAACAGCTCCAGATGACATCACCTTCTGCACCAACAAACCCTAATGACCACTAGGGGCATTTGGGAGTAGAGATAGTGAGTTAGTGTAAGTGTCACTTTACCTTTCCTGATCTCTGCTTCTAAGCCCCCTCCCAGGTGGGATGTGCCCAGGAAGTTCCTATTTGGACTTCCTCCTTCTTCCTGACCATTCTCCATCATTCCTAAATTCTCTCTCTGACCTTCAACATGTCTGGCCACCATGCTGGTGGCACCTAGCTAGTAAGACTAGGGATAGGCCTTTCCTATCACAATGTACTTCTCAATAAAGTAGTTTACTTTAACCTAGAAACAATCTCCAAGGTGTTGATTACTACTAAGCTGTTGCTACTAACAATTCAAGCTGCTTTTGGGGTTTTGTTTTTCTAACCATTAATAAAAATTCCCAACATAGGGTTATGGGCCCAGAATCCTCCTGAAGATCCTAACAGATTTTTTGGAATTCGAATTGAATCTCGTTGGAGAAAAGCACAGCTTATTTTTGTACCTGGTTTTTGTTTTGGAACAAGACAAGCAGCATGGAGAAAACTCAAGGGAACTTCAACATTCCAAAGCTGGAAGGAGCGAATTTCAAAGAGTGGAGTTTCCTCATGCAATCTTGCTTGAAGAGTCAAGGTCTTTATGAGGTGCTAACAACAGAAAGACCAACGGCTGCAGGAGCTGAACAAAAGCATTGGGACAGACAAAATGAAAAAGCTCTTGGGATTCTAGGAATCAATGTAAGTCCTAAGCTGTTTATACATTTTGAAAATGTTACTTTAGCCAGTGAAATCTGGAAAAGGCTGGAAACTCTTTATAACAGAAAGAGCCCCAGCGAAGCCATCTCTATAATACAGAGACTGTGCAATATGAAACTCAGAGAAAATGAAAATCCTACTGAGCATATAAGTGAAATACAATGCCTAGCAAGAAGACTGAAGGTTTTGGGAATAGATATTGGAGACACTGGGATTGTGGCTTTTGTCTTGAACTCTTTACCAGCTTCTTATGAATATTTGAAAACTGCTATAGATATTTCAGATAAAGTTATTGAATTGGACTATCTATCTAGCAAGTTGCATGAATGCTTTATCAAAAGGGCAAAGCAAACCTCTACAGATCAAGTTACAGCCTTTAGCTCAAAGAAAGGAGTAAAGAAAGGATGTTTTTCCTGTGGTAGTGAAACACACCTACGTGTTAATTGCCCAAGTGCCAAGACAATGGGGAAATCTAAAGCACCCATTAAGAGCCAGACAGAGAGCCTGGAGAAAACTGCTAGCTCTAAACAGAAGGAGAAAGAGAAAATTAAAGGTTTTAACGCCATGTCAAAAGTAAAAGATGATGTGATCTATATTGATTCTGGAGCAACTGAAAATCTCCTCAAGGATATAGAAATGTTTTCAGAAATTGAATTGGATCACAAAGTACCTATTTCTCTAGCAGATGGGAGAAAGGTCTTTTCAGAAGGGCGTGGTCAAGCAAAAATATTTTGTAAGCTCCCAGATGGTGAAATTGAACAAGTAATCATACATAAGGCTCTGTATGTGCCCTCGTTGAAAAACAATTTAATTTCTGTGAAATATGGAGTGAAAAATGGCTGCAAGTTTGAATTCATGGATGATCATTGCCTTGTAACAAGAGATGGTGACTCAATCCTGTATGCATCTCTGGGAGATAGTGAGCTCTTTGAAGTCCATAGTGTCAGTGAAAATGCAAATTTAGCAAGCAATCTCAAGTGCACCCACAGAGACTGTGATAAAACTTGGCATCGCAGAATGGGACATAGAGATGTTAATTCAATTCGCCAACTTGAGAAGAGGAATTTAATTAAAGACTTTAAACTGAAACTGTGTACTGAGAACTTAGACAAATGTGGATGTTGCATTTCTGCAAAAAGTGTTAAGCCAGCTTTCCACAAGCTAGAGGAGAGAAAGTCTCAGCGCCCTCTAGAGTTGATTCACAGTGATGTATCAGGTCCTCTGCAAAGGAGCATTGGAGGAAACCTGTACATAGTTACTTTTATTGATGATTTCTCAAGATTTGCCTATGTTTACACTTTGAGAGAGAAAAGTCAAGTGTTTGAAAAGTTTAAAGAGTATGTTGCATTGGTCAGCAACAAGTTTGGGAGAAAGCCTCAGAGACTAAGGTCAGACAATGGAGGCGAATACACCTCAAACGAAATGAAATCCTTTCTGAGAGAACAGGGAATTGAGCATGAGACTACAGCCCCATACTCTCCTGAGCAGAATGGTGTTGCAGAAAGGAAAAATAGAACCCTAATGGAGATGGCAAGATGTATGTTGAAAGATGCAAGTTTGCCAAGCAAGTTCTGGGGAGAAGCAGTGATGACTGCCAGCTATCTGCAGAACAGATTGCCAACTAAAGCCATAGAGAAAACTCCATTTGAACTGTGGTTTGGACACAAGCCTAGCCTAAATCACATCAGAGTTTTTGGTTGTGATGTGTATGCATATATACCAAAGGCAAAGAGAAACAAGTTGAATTGCAGAAGCAAGAAAGGAGTTTTATGTGGATATGTTTTAGGAGGCAAAGGATACAGAATTCTTGATGTTGAAACTGGTAATATTGAAATTTGCAATGTTGTGTACTTTGATGAAAGACACAGACCAACCAAAGGTGAATTACCAGACCTGGAGCCAAGGATCCAGATGCAAGAGGAACCAAGTGAGCAGGCCTTCAGCTACCAAATGCCAATCTGTGAACCAGAACCAGCTGCAGATTCAGAAGGGGTTACAGAAGCTGCAGATTCAGAAGGGGTCACAGAAGCTGAGCCAGAACCCAGGCGCTCACAGAGGTCCAACAAAGGAGTTCCACCCTTGAAATACTCCTACCTCACCACAAGTGCAGAGCTGCAAGAACCCAGCACATGGAAGGATGTTGACAGGATGCCAACCCATGAAGCTGAAAAATGGAGGAAAGCAGCAAAGGAAGAGATTGAATCTCTACACAAGAACAAAACCTGGACACTTATGGAACTACCTGCTGGAAGAAAACCTGTAGGTTGCAAATGGGTCTTCAAAATCAAGCAAGATGCAGAAGGGGATGTACAGCGCTACAAAGCCAGACTAGTAGCCAAGGGATACTCCCAAATATATGGAGAAGACTATGATGAAACATTTGCACCAGTTGTCAAGCACACTTCCATCAGAACACTACTTAGCATAGCAGCTTCCAGAAAGATGCATGTTAACCATTTAGATGTCAAAACTGCATTCCTGAATGGAGAACTTGAGGAAGACATCTATATGCAGCAGCCACCAGGCTTCGAGCAACCTGGAAGGGAGAAGCTTGTATGCAAACTCCAGAAGAGCATTTATGGCTTGAAGCAAGCAGCTAGAGCTTGGAATGAGAAACTGAATCAGCTACTGCTTAAGGAAGGGTTCACGCAAGGAAAAGCTGACCCCTGCCTGTACTCAAGATTCAGAGACAATAAGTGGACTTATATCCTGACTTATGTTGATGATCTGATCATCTGTTGTGAACAGGAGCAAGACAGTCACGAGATTGTTGAGCACCTAAACAAGGAAGTAGAGGTGAAGGAACTTGGAAGCATCTCACACTACCTTGGCATTCAAATAGAAAAAGAAGAAGATGGAAGTTATCTTCTCAACCAGAAAGCAAAGATCAAGGATCTTTTGGAATGTCTGGGACTGACAGATGCCAATGAGGCCAGAACACCAATGGATGTCAATTTCCTGAAACAAAGGGAAGATGATGAGCCTCTGGCAGGCAACAACCAGTACAGAAAAGCGATTGGCAAGCTTTTGTACATAGCCACAGTGACAAGGCCAGATATTGCCACAGCGGTGGGAATCTTAAGCAGGAAAGTAAGTGCCCCAACCAAGAATGACTGGACTGCAGTCAAGAGACTGGGGAGATACCTGAAGGGTACCGTGTACTACGCATTGAAGATTCCAGTAAGCAGCAACCCTAGACTGGTGGGATACATGGATGCAGATTGGGCTGAAGACATAGCTGATCGCAAGTCCACCAGTGGACACCTGTTTCTCTATGGAGATGGAGCCATAAGTTGGACTAGCAGGAAGCAGTCACTTGTTACACTCTCATCAACAGAAGCAGAATACATATCAGCTAGTGAAGCATGCAGGGAAGCTGTGTGGATACACAAGCTGCTGTTGGACTTTGGAATTGAAGAGCCAAAGCCTACCACGATGTTTGAGGACAACCAGAGTTGCATTAAGCTCTCACAAATGGAGAAGTCCAAGTCTCGAACGAAGCACATTGACATAAAGTACCACTATGTTCGAGAGGCACAGGAAGAAGGGCTAATTGAGTTGAAGTATTGCCCAACTGAAGAAATGGTGGCAGATGGACTGACCAAGCCACTACCAAGGAATCGATTCCAGATGCTACGTGAGCGAATGGGAGTCGTGAGCCGGTGCGACAGGCGATGAGAAGGGGTGTTGGAAAAACAGCTCCAGATGACATCACCTTTTGCACCAACAAACCCTAATGACCACTAGGGGCATTTGGGAGTAGAGATAGTGAGTTAGTGTGTGTGTCACTTTAACCTTTCCTGATCTCTGCTTCTAAGCCCCCCTCCCAGGTGGGATGTGCCCAGGAAGTTCCTATTTGGACTTCCTCCTTCTTCCTGACCATTCTCCATCATTCCTAAATTCTCTCTCTGACCTTCAACATGTCTGGCCACCATGCTGGTGGCACCTAGCTAGTAAGACTAGGGATAGGCCTTTCCTATCACAATGTACTTCTCAATAAAGTAGTTTACTTTAACCTAGAAACAATCTCCAAGGTGTTGATTACTACTAAGCTGTTGCTACTAACAATTCAAGCTGCTTTTGGGGTTTTGTTTTTCTAACCATTAATAAAAATTACCAACAGTGGAGAGGGGTAGTTTGCATTTACCTTTTTGTCCTAGGCTCCAGTGACCCGAATGGCACCCGGTGTGGCAGCCTTAGGACGGCACCGGGTCAAAACAAACACACAAAGAGCAATTCACATGTACAAAATGACTGCCATGGCCATTCTGAGAATGCGCGGCCATTCTGAGCATGCGCAGACCAGATGCCATTTTCCAAAATAGCACTGATGCTGCCGGCAGCACCATTTTGGAAAATGGCCGCACATGCACATTTTGCAATGTGCATTGGTTTTTTATGGCTAGTTTCTTCCCAGCGTGGCCCTGAGAAGGCTGCACCATGCAGGTCACCGTAACCTAGGAACAAAAGGTAAGTGCAAACTACTCCTCTCCCCACCTCAGCCCCTCTATTCCCTCCCCACCACTGCCCAGCCCCTCTATCTCCAGTTTTGCCTCCCCCAGGGCCCTGCCCAATGCTCGAGCCAGGCAGAGATCCAAGGGAGGAATAGCTGGGGGCAGACGCAGGATTTTAAACCATATTGGTCAAAATTCAATTAATACAATTTAAATCTGAATTGAAGTTCGGTTGGTCCGATACTGAACCAATACTGATTTTCAATTCGATTTCCCATCCCTACTACCCAGCCTTGCCCTTTGGGGGTTCACTTACCACCGTTCTTCATCATGATGTTTTACCCCTTAATTTTCTTCTACCCTCAACAAGTTTCAGAACCCAGCCTTGGAGCCTCACCTGAGGGATTCTGGATTAGTGGCCAACCCTCCTGTGCTGCTGCCCTAGGCCCTGGCTAGGGCAATTAATAGGAGAAATGGGGGGAGGGGGTCCAGTGCAGGTAGGGTTGCCAAACCTCCCCTTTAATCCAGGATGCTTATGAAAAATACATGGTGCAGGGCTGCACTGTAACCAATGCAGCCCTGCACCATGGATTTATCATAAGCATCCTGGATTAAAGGGGAGGTGTGGCAACCCTAAGTGCAGGGCCCCATGCCAACCCCCTCCCCCAAGGAGCAAAAGTAGGGAGATGAGCCTCCCCACCAGATCAAACCTAGGCCCCACTACCCACCATCACTCAGGTGCCTGCCCCGCTGCTGCAGCCGCTCCAGGAAATGCATCCTAGAACGCTGTCCCAGACCTGCTGCAGCCCCTCCACCTCCTGCTCCACTAGGACCACCCAGGGGGCACAGAGCTGACTGCTCCTTCTTCAGTCCCCTCTGAGCTCTGACTGCAGCGGGGAACTCGGCTTCCTCCCAAGGTAGGCCTCTCCAAGTCTTGCACTTGCACAACTTGCTTCACACCAAACCCCTGACGTTGCAGGATTACAGCAAGGCCCCTAGTGTCTCCTGCCTGCAGCCTGCTTTAACCCTTGCTCCCTCCTGCTACTGGGGAGCAGGACAAATTACCCTCACCCCCAAGGTAAGGAAGCCTGGCAGTGAGGGGGGATTCTTACTAATTCATGCTGATTTATTGCTTGCAGCAAGTAAACACCAATCTGTGTAATTAGGGGATAAATGAGGAATAGGGAGGCCAAAACACCTTGACTAGGCTCTCTCCAGTGTCGTCCTTAGAGACAATGAATGTTTTTACACACACACATTTCTCCTGCATGTTTGCTGTTACATCCTGAACTTTCTGTGTGTCGAAATCACTCACCCAGATCTTAAACATCCGGCTCTTTGAACTTCTGCATAGAACTTCTCCCAGAACTTTTGTGTGTAAAACGTTCTCCTGGTAAACTGCTTTGCTCCAGGCAGCTGTGGTCACTTGGTTTCCATGGCAGCC
>QEPC01008879.1:3165550-3177238 GCA_003113815.1 Sphenodon punctatus | reverse complement strand
GGGGCAAGGCCCATCTCCCCAGGACTCCCCCTCTCACAGGGAGTCCCCCAAACCCTCCCCAAGAGCCACCTCCCCTCCTCTCACCAGGGGGGTAGGCCCTATCCACCCTAACCCACTCCCCATACCCCCCACCCTCAACCCACACCCACTGCATCCCCACAAACCCCTTAAACCCACAAGTTAAAAACAAATTAAAAACCACCCCCCCATAACAACAGTAACAGTAATATTAATGGGGTGGTGACAACAACAACAAGCTACACAACGACAGATGTCTGTCCGGCGGAGGGGCCCCCGGCGTCCCAGCCCAGTCAACGGCCCCAGTCAATGGCCGACACCCTTTGGGTGTCGCCCTTCTGGCTGGCGCCCGAGGGCTGGCTCCCACAGGGCCCCGCCCTGGCAGTTATTACCTGGGGAAGGAGGAGGGAGAAGCAGAGTGACAAGCAGGCTCCTCCAATCCACACAGCCCCAGCCCCAAACACAGCAGTGCAGCTTGAGATTTTGGAGAGAGGTCCCTGCCCAGTGGACTTACAATCTAAGATGGACATAGGTGAGGGAAACCTAGGGAGAGAGGGACACACAACATTCCCCTTACAGATGGGGAACTGAGGTTGAGACTTGCCCAAGGCCACCCAGTGAGTTCATGGCTAGGACAAGACTTGAACCCTGGCTTCCCACGTCTGAGTCCAGCACCATAGCCACTACACCACACTGGCTCTTGAACACCCCTATGGCTGCACAACGTGCAATGCAGTGAGGGGATGATACTACAAGGAAGGCAGGGGGGACCACTTGAGGCACCAGCCAATCTGCCCTATGAGGGGGAAATTTCTTCCTGATGCCAAAGTCATGTGACCGGCTGAGTCTGTAGCACCAATCCAAGAGGGCAGGTGGTTGGGTCTTGTGTGTCTCAGAGCATTTCCTGGTGTTATCCCTTCCGTTGTGCCTCCTGGTTATAGCAGGCTAGGGAGGCACTTCACCCTTGCTCCGTTCCTGCTCAAAGTCCCAGGATCTGGCCCCAGCAGCCCATTTTTAAATTCCTCTGCCCATCCCTGACTCTCCCTGCCAGACTTAATCTCTCCTCCCTGGTCAGGGAGCCCACTCTCTTTCTCCTCCAGGCAGGGAGGCTGGAGCTCCCCCAGGCTAACCCCCCACTGCAGCCTCCTTCCTCAAAGGTGCACTGGGGACAAGGACCCTACCCTGTGCAGGTATGGGAGGAGGAAATTCTGAATGCGTATGTTAGTGCATATGCACTAACATGAAATTCTGAATGCGTACGTATGTTAAGGATGCACATCTGTTTCATTTACTGCATTGACTTTTAAAGTTCATGTTTTATGTTCATTACGTTCATGTTTATGAAGTGTTTTTAAAAGTGTGCATGTTTGTGTATTCCACTGTCACTTGGAGCAGCTAGAAACATGTATGACAAACTAGGTTTCCTTGCTTTTATTTCTTAGAACGTTATAATGAATCTTCAATCAAGTTTGCACTTTACAAAAGAGACAAGATGGAAAGCTGTGGGTATGAAGGTTAGTGATCATTTTTTCCTTCTGTTTTTAACCAGAATGTCATTCAGCTTTCAGAGAAAACATCTGTGGAAAATAAAAATAGCTCAGAAGAGGAATTGTAGATTTATTTCCACATCCTTGGAGCTTGTCATGTAATTTCAGGTCTTCATCTGCACAACGCTCTCTTTATATTTGTGTCGGTCTTTAACCCTGGTATTTCTGGATAAAGACATTTGATATCTAATATGTGTATATAGTATACAGCAGGTGTGGGGAACCTCAGGGCCAAATGTGGCCTGGGGCAAGTTTTTATGTGGCCCCTTCCCAGTCCCTGGATCCGACTCCTACCTCCAATCACTGAAAGCCTGAGCTCAAGGTAAGGGAGCAGAGCTGAGGGCATATGCACCCAAGGAGAGGGGACAGATCAATAGCTCACGTCCGTGATCTGGGCCCCCTTTTCTTGGGTGCATCCCTTTAGCATCAACCCCCAGCTTCTATCTGGCCCTTGGAGCTTGTGGCAATATCAAAGTGGCCTCTGGGAGGGAAAAGGTTCCCCACCCAATTACTTTCCAGGAAGTTCACCAACTTAAATTGAAAAAATTATTTGCTTTTTGCTACTATTAGGATACAGGCAAAAAAAAAGTGGCCAGTAATATTTTAAAACTCCAAGGTTTTGTTTTCACAACCAGATTTTACGAGAGCCAACATCATGTCATTTTCAGAAACTATCAACCCAGGAAGTTTCCACTTGCAAATAGTAGTCTCTAGGCAGGGACCTGTATCCACTGGTGGGGAAAACACAATGAACACGGGCCCCTGTGTAACTGGAAAGCTCCAAGTCCCCCAAATTTCATCTCTTGCTGGGATCCACTGCAAACTTTGGGACATGATAATGCAACCCATACATATACAAATAAAATTAACTCCTTGAGCAGTTCTGTGGACTCCCATGGGACTACTTGTACGAGTAGAACATATGTTTGGGCTTTATGAATATTTTCAGACGTGACGGCGGGAAGGGACTGCCGCACTTAGTTCTGATCCGGGGGAAAACCGCTACCCTGCTGCAGAGTTGGCCGGTACAGAGAACCAACGTGACAGATCCCAAGCCCTGCCAGGGATCACGGAGGCCCCCACCACGGTGCGGAGCAGCGGAACAAACATGACGATGGCTCCGGGCGGTGGTGAACCGCTCCGGGAACCACGCCCGCTGCATCAACGTTCAGACATGGCTGACTGTGGACAAATAAAGACAAAGTCACCGCTCATGCCTGCCCGCAGTAGGGCCCGGTGAGGGCAGTGGAGGAGGGAGCAACGGGCAAGTGGCCCAGCCAAGGAAGGCTACCAGCAAGCAATGGACCCAGCTATCAAGATGGGTCACAACTGCACAACCAAGGACCAGCACAGCTTAAGCAAAGTGTAGTTTATTAAACAGCAGCCTACACCATAACTTATACAACTTTGTACGCAAAATAAACAGTTCCAAAGAACAACACACATCCATAAGGCATACAACATTAATCACGGACAATAAACACAGGATAGAACCAGTACAGGGCACAAGGGATGGGCAGGGGGGAAATGTCCAGGGGGCCACACTACAAGGGGAATGCAGGCAGCCTCCACTGCCCCCCACCAACAGAGGGGCAAGGGGCAAAACCCATCCTAGTATCCAGACAATGGTGGAGAACAGTGCCCTGTGAGTGCTGGCCCCATGGCCGCCCATCACTAACCGGGTCCATATGGGTCCGTTCCAGGGAGGCCGAAGCTGGAGGGAAGCAAATCCTGGTTGCTCCATAGATGAGGGAAAGGAAGACACAGCCCCTGGTTACCCACAGTACCTATGCAGACAGGCAGCATGGTCCAAAGGGGTCAACCCCACCAGGAGTGCAGATCCAACAAACAGACCTGGGATCCACCGCAGAATGTTCCCCTCACTGGGATGGGTCCCAGGCAGTTGGTCCAGGCAGGTTCCAAGGGACGAAACCTCTCAAGGGGCCAGTGGGCAAGCGATTCAGGGCAGTGCATACTCACAAGTCTGGATGTTACAATGTTGCTCTGGGCAAGAGCATGAGACCCAATACACGGGGAACATGTGCCTCCATGCACGCCCTAGCATGCTCCCAGACATTGAGGTGCCAGAGCAGGCTAAAGCAATGGACAACAACAGAGGCAACGAATCCCGCGGTGAGTGACGGTACCCGGGCCATGCCCTGTCACTGAGGGCACCATGCACATGCCATGGGGTACAAACATGAGATCCACCCGTGAAGGGTGCCAGATGGGGGGGGAGATCAGAGCCACCATGATCCCCATGGAGATGGATGCAAGCCCCCATAAGCAGCACAGTACTGTGCCCTAGGGCCCGGAGGGTTCAGGGAGTTCTCAAGGGCTGTCATCTGTGGGGTGAGGCTCACAACGGTGGCACCACAGCTGGCCTACAGGAAGGGCCCCAGGTAGGGAATAGGGCACACTCACAGATTACCAGGTCCAGAGCACAGTCACTGAGCACTTGCAGGCCATAAAGCAGGTGATCGCAGGGCCAATTCATGCAGGCACCTCGGGCAGAGGTAATGGCAGCCAGATGCTCACAAATGCAATCAGTGCAACAGCAAAGGAAGCCCCACAGTTGAAGCTGGCCTGAACAATAACAGCCGATCTATACCCTCATCCACATACAGCCAGTACTGCCATAAGGGCCGCAGGTCCAACAGGGGGGTGGGGTGCATGAACAGGCGATCAACAGCTGATTGCAAAACTGAGCACTCAAGTCCCACCACTGTCCCCCCTCCCCAGTTCTCCTGGCATCCCTCTGGCTGCTCCTCAACATCTCCAGGGACCTGGCCCGACTTGGTGCCTTTATGCAGCAGGCATCAAGGGCCTTGATAGGGACTTCCACATTGCAGGTGGGTGCATGAAGCACAGTACTTGGAGGTGGCCTGTACAACAATGGTGCCAAGTTGCTACGTTGTTGGCACATTGCACTAGTGTGGTGTTGGGCATGATGGCCATCAGGACCATTCCCTGAATTTACTAGTGGCGGAGACGCCGTTCCGGCAGCCGGGAAAAGAAGGTGGAGGGGGGGGGAGTTCCCGACCCACAGCGCATTGCAGGTGCCCCCTAGTGCAAGGCATACATTGCTCCCATTCTGGATAGCAAGTATGCAACAGCTCCACGCAGCTGCACCGTCCATCCAGAGGACCCTGCACTGGTGTCCAGGATCCAGTCAACACGGGAACCATGGCGAACAAGTCCAGTAGGTTGCAAGCTTCACTGTGGGAGCATGAGCAGGGCTCCCCACGTTTATCACCCCTGCAGCCATGTTAGCCACAGAGCTGCTGAGCCATGGCTTGGCATGCTGCACCTCAAATACTCGTGGTGATGGGGCAGCTGTGGATGCGGGCAGCTGAATCAGAGCTGCGCAGGGAGTGCTCACATCTATCTTGCTCAGTGCAGCCCGAGACCTGAGGGAGATGCAGTTCATGGAGCACACCTGGGTCATCACCATGGTAGCAGAGGTGTATGATGAGACATGGGAGCCGGGAGGCCAACCACAGAGTGCACCAGCTGGCATGAGCCCGAAGTGCTTGTTGGAGCCACAGGAGAGGGCATGGGCGAGGCATCCCCTGAGTGACCTGTCTGTAGCAACATGGTCCTGTACATTCTGTTGAATGTGATTGTTCATAGTAAAGTTAGTTACAGCATCAAGCAGCGTGTAGATGTCCTACTGTCCATGCCATCTGGACTAGGTGCCCGCACACAACTACTTGTCCCTGGCCCGGCTCCTACAGTTCCTAGGTGCCAACCCCATTTCCTCACTCTAGCTGCAGGGGATATGTTCCATGCCACAGTGTTTGGCAGTCCAAATCACGCACCCCCATGGCTCACATAAGTGTTGACCAAGGGTGGGGGGTCAGGTTCCAGGCTGCCCTGCAAACTGGTCACAGGTGTGGCCACAATGAAATCCGCTGTCCTGCCTGGCACAGGCATATGGTTCCTTTGCAGCTGAATAGAAGGGTGCACACACCACCCAGGACGGAACAGCAGTACTGCGGAGCCCCGCACACAGAGGAGGCAGTGGGCAGATGTCCAGGGAGCCGCACCATGCAGGATTCAGTGGGGGTCCTCATCACCCCATGCCCCACAAACAGAAGGGAACAGTCACAAGAGCGTGGGGACAGTGCACACACCAATCCCCAGGTCCAGGGTGGGGTGGTGGTGGCCAGCCCCATGGTGGGCGGACCTTAAGCTGGGTCAGGAGCATTCAGATCCAAGGGGTCTGTGTCTGGGGGAGGGGCACAGACCCACACACTCCACCTACGAGGTCCACTAGAACATGACCCTCCTGTACCCCGGCTCCCACATATGGTAAGCGGCCAGGTAATATGGTTCAAAGGGGTCACCAATGGCCAAGCTCACGTGCACATCCGGCCATGTCCACTCATCATAGAATGCCCTATGTTTGGGCGCTGAAGGTTCCTCTCTCAGGTGTAGGTCACTCAGGGGACCCCCCAGTTGATCAAGCTCAAGCAGTTGGTTCAGGCAGACACTACGGAACTGCCCATGGCCATGGGCCCCAAGGAGGGCACAGACAAACGACAGCTTCAGAGACAGTCCCACAGAAGCAAGGCACAGGCGAAAGTCCAGCAGTCCACAGATTTCCCATAACACCAAGATTTCCACAGGTCTACATGGAGTCCCAGCACCACAGGTGGGGGAGGTGCAGCATTGTCAAACAGCCTGAGGCTGAGCAGTAGCTGGGAATGATGACAAGGATGCAAGACATCTATTTATAATGTGTTTATTGTGGTCATAACATGTTTACTTGCCCTGGCCCCCCTCTGTTTTCTTTGGCCTATCCCTCTTCCAGGGTGGAGGTGTCGGCAAGGGTGATGACTCCCATGCCTCAGACACCCATTCTTGGGAACCTCCCTCCTTCTGGCTCCCAGAAGGCTCTAGTGTGGGTGGCAGGGCCAGCCTGTGGGCACCATGGCGCAGGGAGGCGTATCCTTAGGCTCCAGGCCTGCTGTGGTGGTGCCAGGGGGATGGGATCAGGTGGGGAAACTGGAGGTGCCACAAGGAGAGGTCTGAGACCAGAACCTGATGGCCCTGCAGCATTTATGGTGGAACACGCAGCACCAGCATGAATCAGGAAGGCCCGTAAAAGTCTGCCTGGTGACATGGCTCTTGCCTTCCCGCTCTTGGTGGCCTGTGTCTGGTGCATGGTACTCCGGGCCTGTTGGGTCCTGTACCACGGGGGCCAGGGGTGGTGGCTCCATGTTATCTCCCCAACCTGGACGGCCCCACATCTATTTCCACCCTCCCACTGCCTCCTTCCCAATGCGTTCCCATTGCCTGCCTTCGTCAGGAAGGAGGGCATCTCTGGCCTGAGGCAAGTCTCCCTGGTTGTGTTGGTCTCCTGTGTGGGAGGAAATGAGGGCATTAGGGTTGTGAGGTGGGGTGTGCAGCCCCACCCCGTCTAGCCCAATACCAGCTAGCCCAATTCCTGTTGCCTTTCCTCTGTCTACCTTCCCAGGCCTCAGGAGATGCTTCCCTGGCCTCTTGGGTGGTCCCGTCATCCCCCTCCTGGATACCTGTTGATGTGGGACAGTGCAGGCCAGTGTTAGCTTTCTCCCAACATTATCTATTAGCGACCCCTTCCCTGACCAGTGCCCCATTGCTGTGCTCCCCACTCGCTCCCCCTTGGTGTGGCTTACCGTTCGACTCGGACCTCGTGTCCGCTGCCCCCTGCGCCTCCATGATGGACTGTCTGAGCTCGTCAGTGGCACGTCTGGTGAGGGTCGCAAGGGTCTCAGTGTCTGACCCCTCCAAGTCAGAGGCTGGTCAGCTCCCAGATGCCTGCTGAACCTCTGAGCTGGTGGTGCGTGATGGGCCAGTCTCTTCCTCAGAGGGAGGGGGGATGGCAGAACGAGCGGGTGTGGGTTCTGGTGGCATGGGAGGTGGGTGATCCACCTGGTTGCAGCCCTCCGTGGGGACACTATGGAGCCCCGCAGGCACAGGAATTGGTCAAGGAGCTAATGATAGGGGGTGGTCCTGGGCATGTGGATGGACTTCTTGTTGTTGTCTTTGATGGCCTTATATCCCCTCCTGAGCTCCTTGGCCTTCTGTAGGCACTGCTTGACATTCCTGTCATGCCCGGCTTCAGCCATCCTCCAGGCAATAGTTTCCCACTCGTTTCGGTGGGAGACGACAAGTTCCCTTTGAGTGTCCTCATCACTCCAGAGGTGGATGAAGTCCATGGTCTCCTGGTGGCCCAAGGCATCCGTTCATCTGCAGTGGGGGGCAGCTGGATCCTGGGCAGGAACCTGTGGTGCCTCCTGGCTGCTGAGTCTCTTTGCCTGTAGGAACGGGGGCATTTGTGAGCTTTGGGTGGCTTGTCTGCTGGACCCCCCTCCCCCATGACAGCACGTCTTACTACACTTTGCTCCGATTGTGGCAGCCGTAACTCCGGGCTGTTCCTCCTTGATTTTCCGACCTCACAACCCGTGGTTACCACAGTCCGGAGTGGCAGTGGGGTAAAACATGATGAACATCAGACTGTTGGTGAACATGTGTGACAGTGAGTCTGACTCCGGGGGGCGGGATGAGAGGGTTAAGTGTGACAAAGCATGGCATCATCACGTCTTAAAATACCCATTGTTTACTTTGATGTGTTTTTCTTAGCTGTCAGGATTTGAGCAGTAGGAACAAACTCAGTTGTTTCACAGTGAATGAAAATTTATTTGTGATTAATATGCATATTTTGATGCAATATTAATTTATAATTGTCTCCATCTCTTCCCTATCTTGCATCATGCTCCAAGTCCTTACACGCCTTATATCCTCTTTTTCTACCACTTTGCTCCTTCCCTTTCAAGCCAGTCTTTTTGGAACAACCATCCATTCCCTTGGCACCCATTTGTCCGCTCCTGCCTTCTTCACTCGCATGTTCTTTCTAAGATCCTGAAGATCCTGTATCTTCATTACATGTTCGGCGGTGATTTCTTAAAATCAAAACCAGAGGGAGATAACAGAATTGCTGCGTCTGTCCTCAATAATACTTTCAGCTCAGCAATGATTTCTGTAGATATTGGATTTGTCTGCCTTAGGACCATAGTCCATGATGATTTATACCTCATACTTGGAATATAAAACAGTACAAAATTTGACCCCTAAATTATAAACTTCTAGGGTAAGGACTTTGTTGTTGTTGTTGTTGTTGTTGTTTAAAACAACCATGCACACTTAACTTGTTTCTTAGTCTGATGTTGACACAGCTTTTTTTGGTGATGCATTGTAGGTTTATCTTTTATTGTACTGTGGCAAGCAGTTGTTGAAGTTTTATGGCTTGCTGGTTGTCCCTTGCAGAAGAAACAACTCTTTTCTGTGAATGCAAGTTAAAAGAGAGAGAGGTTTTTAAACGAACAGGCTTGAGTGTGTATGTGTCCATGTCTGCTGAGTGGCATGGCTACGGAGCAACCATGCATGTGGAGTGAGTGGGTAGGGAGTATAATGGGCGACTCCCTGAGTGGCTGTCGTGCCCACTCAGGCAGACTCCACACACTCCCTCCCCCATGGACCGGCTATGCAAACAATTCATACAGGTGGACGTTCCCCCCCTTCCTCCCTCTTGGCAGAACTCCCCACCCCAATCCCTGCCCAACTGCTCGCCCTCTGCCATGACACACAGTCCTGGACACCATGGAAACATGAAGCTGCAGCAGCCAGTAACCCCTTCCTGCCCAGAGATGGTGCAGCTGCTGGCAGTCCCAGGCTACAACAGAGGCGCATATTACTGGGCAGGACATGCAGGAAGCTGCCATCCGAACTTCTGTCCACCATGGTGTTGACTCGTCTCTCATGCATCATGAGGGAGGCTTGTTGTGCTTTGAGCCAACACGGTGTTTTATTTCGTGTGCATGTCCTTTAAGAGCTCCCTAGGGAGCTCCTGGCAGGGCTGTGGGCAGGACTAGGTAGGTGGCTGGGCTGCAGACCTGTCTGCTGCTGTGGGTGGGATCCCCAATTCATACGAGCATGGGATGCATGGGTGCCTGTCCCCCACTCACTGTTTTGGTTGTCCCACATGGTGGACTCAATATTTTTCGGCAGTGGCCATGAGTAGCCAGTGCGTAGGTCATAGGAGCACACCTCCCCACGCTCCACCTTCAAATGAGCAGTTGGATGTGTTGTTAATGGGTAGCTGTGCATAGTAGTTTCTCGTTTAAAACACCCAGGGAGAGAGAGAAAAAAATGGGTCAGAATCCTAGGACTGAATACTATTCTGAGGGAAAGCCTTAGGTCATCCCCTTTTGTAACAAAATAGACAATTTCCCAAAGCATATGAGTTGGAGAGGTGCCATTTCCACAGCTGAGTAGCAACTCGAATGTTTAGAGTTTGGTTATTTCTGTGCGAGCTGAGAGTCACTAAGGCTTGGAATAACATGGGGTTCTTTGACCCCATCTACTCTCTGAACTCCATTCCTTTGTATCTAGTCATGGAGCCTCTGCACATGGGGGAGTGGACTGCATGAACAAAGAATATGCAGGCATAGGTGGAATGGAGTCAAGTGCGCATGAATGGGCTTGTTGCACTTGCAGAAGCCTGGAAGAATCAATGTGTGGGAGCAGATCTGAGGATGAAAGCATCTCTAGGGAAATGGGGGGCTGAGAGTGAAGGTCAAGATTGCCAACTATTAGTAAATTTAGTAACTTTTTTTTTTAGATTCCCATCAGGAAAAAGAACTTGTAATTATCAGTAATTTAAAAACTCTCATTGGCAATTCTGGAAATGCAGCATTGGGAAGTAATGGGGTTTGGTGCATTAGGCTGTCATTCATGGAGGACTTGGTTCTGTCAATGTCTTGGGAATGGAAATGGGTTTCCGTAGTTAAAACATGGGTTTGCTAAAAGCCAGGACTCCTGGATTCTGTTCTCACCATTGCAGATCTGTGGTTATCCGTGTCACACGCAGAAGCAAGTAGTCGTTTCATGGTACTAGTCAATAGGAAACTGCAGAATCCAATTCATAACCTCACCCCCTTACATGCACAACCTTTTTTAAAAATTATGTTTATTCTTAATTTGTTAGCAATTTATGTCCATGAAACAGGTTATTTTCCAAGTCTGACTTTGCAGTAGAAAATTTCAAGACATAGTGCTTTTAATGTGGAAACCAATAGCAGGTTCTGTGCTTGTGAACATTATTTGCCTTTTTGGATAGCACTCTAGATAACAAAATGAATATTTGCATATTTTGTTAAAATTCCTTTTTCCTGGTCATTTATGTTCAATGATTCAAGCAGCTATTTTGTTTGATGGCCAAATATCTAAACAGATAACCCAAATGCCCTGCTGAAAAATAGAAAAAAACAACCCCAAAAGCTGAAGCAAATAGCTGAACAAAGTGGAAACAAACAGTGTTTTGTACCTGCTTTGCCAGACCCAAACCAAAGCCGGCAGATTTCATTGAATACTAGTTATGTTGTATGCAATTCCATGTGAATATATGAACAGGCAGAACATTTTATTTTGGCCAGAGTGACAAACTAGCTAGGGCAAGCCCTAAAGCCCCCCCAAAAAAGACAGCAAGCCACTTCTTCAGAGATACAGAAACCAGAACAAAGAATCCTAGCAGTCTCTCTTTGCTTGTGCTGGACACAAGATGACCTTTGTTGCAGGGCAAGGTCAGACTTGTTGCATCTGCTCCTGCCTGTGCCAGGCCTAACTTTTACCCATTGTGATCATTTTTTAAAAAGTTATAAATTATTAGAACTGTAGTCTTTTTGTTTTAACTCTCACAATACAGTGGCAATAACTGTGTGTTTATACACATCTAGATGTGTATAAGAGACAGGAGCACAACAGCTATAGTGAAATGTGAAGACAAATTATAAACACTCAAGCTCATTTAAAATAATTTTCTGGTTCAGAAACAGAAATGAACCAAATTATTTTATTAGTTTCCAAGTTATCTCTTGTATGCACAGATGTAACAAGATGTGTATTATATGTACAGAAGAGGAAACCAACCATTTCAGTAGGTGGCATAACGTAACACAACGTGTGATCCTCTGGCTGTTTTGCACCAATGCTAGCCCTTGGCACCAGTCTCACGCTGAAGTAAATGGGATTCTCATCGGTGCTCATGGTTCTGACCATTGCTAAACAACCAGAGGAT